>CAWUFW010011241.1:95000-197500 GCA_963921515.1 Calotriton arnoldi | reverse complement strand
TTGTGGTTACAGGGAAATAACTAATCAGAACTTAGTGAATTATAAAAACTTGACCCTTCCAGCGGAAATTGGCCAAGGGGAATGCAAATGATCGTATTTGGATAAAATGTATATGGGCTCATTGAAAAGTTCAGTTTTTGTGTAAGAATATCCAACCTTGGCCTCTTCGTGCTGGATGAATGCCACTGCCTCCATTTAATAAGTGGATCTCCAGGTGTCTCTAAAAAGGTGGTGGAGGATTTAAAGACTGCATCATAAAATTTGATGCACAACACACTGTAAGGCAGAACCAACACAAATGCGAAGATAAAGTTACTTGAAAAAAAATAATAAATGAACAAATGTGTCTTCCTATAAGTAGAAACAAACTGCAGTAGTAAATTTAAAGTAACTGAAACTCAATTGGAAATCAACTTGAAATATAAAGCCACCAAAAAAAAAATTGAAATTGCCTTAAGAGTAGACTCTAGAGATAGAAGTACTTCAATTCAAAATATATTAAATCTATCCCAATTGCTTAAGATGGCCACCGGTTTTTAGGTCTCGTCCTGAACCAGCGCTTGAGCTGGTCTCTGGCGAGACCTATAGTAGTGGGGTTTTAAAAGTGCAACCACAGCTTTGTGTGGCATGGCATACAGTGTGCGATTACGCGCACATGCACGAGCTGAGGGCCATCTGGCATTCCTCTCGCTCGGCCAAGCGTGGCGCCTCGCTTCAATGCCCCTCCCTCTCCCCCACCACAAACGTCTACCATGCTTCTGTTGTGACCCTTTTGATGCACGGCATTGGAGGAAAACATGGGCATTTTGTTGTTTTTTTCACGTTGAAAGTTTTAACAGACACTTCGAGACTGTTCTTGGCATGATCTCAACCTGCGCCTCTTTCAACTTCAAAAAGTTATTTGGTAGCTTTGAAAGGAAAGTTATATCATCAAAGGAATCTGCAAATATACCTTGGCACAGGCGCTTGGTGGTAGCCACAATACACATATCTGCACCACCACTCAGCATCACCTCCGCACCCCTCCACCACCTCCGCACCCCTCCACCACCTCCGCACCCCTCCACCACCTCAGCATCACAACACCACCACTCCACCATCACTCCACCACCACAGCATCACAACACCACCACCTCAGCATCACAACACCACCACCTCAGCACCACTCCACCACCTCAGCATCACAACACCACCACCTCAGCATCACAACACCACCACTCCACCACCTCAGCATCACAACACCACCACCTCAGCACCACTCCACCACCTCAGCATCACAACACCACCACCTCAGCATCACAACACCACCACTCCACCACCTCAGCATCACAACACCACCACCTCAGCATCACAACACCACCACCACTCCATCACACCACCACCACTCCATCACACCACCACCACCTCAGCATCACACCACCACCACCTCAGCATCACACCACCACCACCTCAGCACCACACCACCACCACCTCAGCACCACACCACCACCACCTCAGCACCACACCACCACCACCTCAGCACCACACCACCACCACCTCAGCATCACAACACCACTCAACCATCACTCCACCACACCACCACCTCAGCATCACACCACCACTCCACCGCCTCAGCATCACAACACCACTCCACTGCCTCAGCATCACAACACCACTCCACCGCCTCAGCATCACAACACCACTCCACCACCTCAGCATCACAACACCACTCCACCACCACTTCACCTCAGCATCACACCACCACTCCACCACCACTTCACCTCAGCATCACACCACCACTCCACCACCACTCCAGCACCTGGGCATCACACCACCACTCCACCATCACTCCACCACCACTCCACCTCAGCATCACAACACCACCACCTCAGCATCACAACACCACCTCAGCACCACTCCACCACTCCACCATTACTCCATCACTCCACCACCGCACCACTCCACCATCACTCCACCACCACCTCAGCATCACAACACCATCACTCCACCACCTCAGCATCACAACACCATCACTCCACCACCTCAGCATCACTCCACCACCATTCCACCTCATCACACCACCACTCCACCACCTCAGCATCACAACACCACCACAGCACCATTCCACCATCACTCCACCACCTCAGCATCACACCACCACATCACCACTCCACCACCTCAGCATCGCAACACCACCACTCCATCACCTCAGCATCACACCACCACTCCACCATCACTCCTCCACCTCAGCATCACAACACCACCACTCCACCATCACTCCACCACCACTCCACCACCTCAGCATCATAACACCACCACTGCACCATCACTCTACCACCTCAGCATCACAACACCACTCCACCACCTCAGCATCACTTCACCACCTCAGCATCACTCCACCACCTCAGCATCACAACACCATCACTCCACCACCTCAGCATCACAACACCATCACTCCACCACCTCAGCATCACAACACCATCACTCCACCACCTCAGCATCACAACACCATCACTCCACCACCTCAGCATCACAACACCACTCCAGCACCACTCCAGCACCTCAGCATCACACCACCACCACTCCACCACCTCAGCATCACAACACCACCACCTCAGCACCACTCCACCACCTCAGCACCACTCCACCATCACTCCACCACCTCAACACCACTCCACCATCACTCCACCACCTCAGCATCACAACACCACTCCACCACCACCTCAGCATCACATCACCACCTTAGCATCACACCACCACCTCAGCACCACTCCACCACCACTCCACCACCTCAGCACCACTCCACCACCACTCCACCACCTCAGCATCGCAACACCACCACTCCACCACCTCAGCATCGCAACACCACCACTCCACCACCTCAGCATCGCAACACCACCACTCCACCACCTCAGCATCGCAACACGACCACTCCACCACCTCAGCATCGCAACACCACCACTCCACCACCTCAGCATCGCAACACCACCACTCCATCACCTCAGCATCGCAACACCACCACTCCATCACCTCAGCATCACACCACCACTCCATCACCTCAGCATCACACCACCACTCCATCACCTCAGCATCACAACACCACTCCATCACCTCAGCATCACAACACCACCACTCCACCACTCCACCACCACCTCAGCATCACTCCACCACCACCTCAGCATCACTCCACCACCACCTCAGCATCACTCCACCACCACTCCACCACCTCAGCATCACTCCACCACCACTCCACCACCTCAGCATCACAACACCGCCACCTCAGCATCACAACACCACCACTCCACCACCTCAGCATCACAACACCACCACTCCACCACCTCAGCATCACAACACCACCACTCCACCACCTCAGCATCACAACATCACCACTCCACCACCACTCCACCACCTCACATCACTTCACCACCACTCCACCTCAGCATCACAACAGCACCACAGCACCACCTCAGCACCACCACTCCACCACCACCTCAGCATCACAACACCACCACTCCTCCACCACCACTCCACCACCACCACCACTCCACCACCATTAAACACATTGGCAAAGTCAATAGCTCTGCCTAAACACTTATAAGGCCCCAAAGACAAGACCTATTGGCTATGCCAATGCTTGTTCCCTTTGTTTCTGAGTGCATTGGGCACTTTCCTTGAAGATAAAATGTTTCAGTGTCTTTCTCAATAAAGTTAAAATGGCTCCCATGTACTTTTCCTTATCTTTACAGTCAATTGCGCTTGTTTGACAAAGCATGCGTCCTCGACGCATGCACAGACGCCCTTACCTGGGCTCCAATGTCCGCTTCACCTCCCACAGTACTTTGTGGAAATCTCTTCAGTTAGCGAGTGTGCCGAACATAATGCTGCAACACTGCATAACTGCCGCAGGCTCAGCACGAAACCAACGCCTCCTCTTTCGTCGCAGCGGGGATCAGGAAACACTTTGACGATCCCGCTGTACGCCACACCGTGCCGTGCTACAAGTCTGCACACCACGTTGGAGAGCGGCTCTCGGAAAGGCGCAGTTACACTCCATGGCACACATGAACAAACAGGTACATCTGAACTGTCCCAGGAACAACAGGAACAGCGGAGATGCTACGACGAACAGATCACAGTAAGTGCCCACAGCCCAGACTGTGCTTGCACAACACGTTCTTTGCCTGGGGTATACCAGTCCAGCTCGTCGCCACGTGAAGTAAGTGGCTGACAATGTAGAGATGGATAAAACCCTTTATTTTAATCAAAGATACAAATACCCCCGGCTGCTTCAAGCGACAAGAGAAAGCCAACCGCCACTCTCTGAAACACGAACACAGCAGTGTTCCAAGAAAGAATGATGAAGTTAAAGAGACAACACTAAACGTGCCCTTCCAACATGGTGCTGACTGCAGCTACAGTGTCTTTCCACTCTTCCATGACAGGCGGGAATAGGTGGCCAACCAGTCTATGAGCATCGCTGAATTGGAGCAGCTAAATTTCTTCTACTGGAAGGTAAGGGCCCCGGTAGGCAGCGCTCTCCCAACACTGCTTTTTTTTGCAATTTTATCAAGTGCAAACTTGACCCGTTGGTATCACAGCGCTTTACATGAGCAGGTGGGAGATTAAGGGATTTGCCTTAAGTCACAGGATGCTTGATCCTCCTGCTGTTAGGCTACAAAAAATATGGGGGAAGGGAGAGGAAATAATTTCTATCATCCTCATCTTTAAGGGCACTAACTGGAAGCCGGCCCTTCCAGCATGGCGCCGACTGAATCTACAGTGTCTCACCCCTCTTCCACGACAGGCGGGAGGAGGTGGCCAACCAGTCTATGAGCATCGCTTAATTGGAGCAGCTAGGTTTCTTCTACTGGAAGGTAAGGGCCCCGGTAGGCAGCGCTCTCCCAACACTGCTTTTTTTTGTTGCAATTTGATATAGTGCAAACTTGACCCACAGGTATGACATCGCTTTACATGAGCAGCTGGGAGATTAAGGCATTTGCCTTAAATCACAGGATGCTTGATCCTCCTGCCGTTACGCTACAAAAAATATGGGGGAAAGGGAGAGGAAATAATTGCTAATATCCTCACATTTAAGGACTCTAACTGGAATCCGTGCCCTTCCAACATGACGCCTACTGCAGCTACAGTGTCTCGCCCCTCTTCCACGACAGGCAGAAGGACGTGTGTTGTGTTTCAATTATAATTCCAGTCGTTTCTCTTTACGTATTCTTCCTCCCTCGAGCCTTGTACTGCAAAGTTCTATATTCTTTGCGAAAGCTTTGGAGAGTCAGTTGCTGTTAGATGTTCCTGCTTCGTGTTGAAACACCGATGAGGAACGAACCTGCATTTCTTTCTACTCTTCCGTCGGATTTATTTTCAGCAGTTTGGGACAATATTTTCTTTGCTTTCTACAAGATTTATTAACTGAAGTACGAGACTGTTCTTCGTTGGATTCCTACTCTTCATCGGAATACTACTCTTGGGTTAGTAATTCTTGCCCTTTACCATTTTCGTGAATTAGTTGTGAGAAATTTTACAAGCTTTCTACACGCCTGTGCAGTCCAGCGTAATTAACCTACTGCTGTTCCTTTTAATTACTTGCTACGTCTTTCTTCACAGAGCGTAAATTGTTTGATGCTGTTTTACAATACGTTTGGTAACATCGGTTGCGCGTAAGATTTGACTTACCGTTGGATTCTTGAATTTTAAATAATGCGCATCCATTGTGGAACTCTGCTTCTTCTCTGGAATTTCTGAACACTCGTTGTTCTCCATTCCTACCAGAGTTTGTAAGTTCTTTGTGCTTCGCAATCTCCGAACACTCCTGAAGTTGAAGTTCTTCATTTCACCCGGAATCGACTTCATGTTAATGACGCACAACGTTCGTCTACACGTGACCAATTACGGGGGTCATTCAACGCAGATTTGTGCAACGTAGACGTGCAGCCATTTTGAAGAGTGTCTATTTATTTGCTTACCCTGCACGCTCTAGTTTCTTTTTTCTTTTAAAACCTACAGTTGCGCATTTAATTTCGTTTCAACGTTATTGTGCTTTTCTTCATGCATCTATTTTAATGACACTCCTACATTCAAGTCGGTTCCACTGTATTTTCTTTTCTATTCTACTTTGGGAAGATAACACATTGGAGGTTTTTACTACCATTTAATTATATCTCTGCACTCAGTGAACTAGTCCTTTAGGCGAAGAAGGGTCACTGGGAGAAGCTTGTTTCAGCATTGTTTCAGCATCCAGTGAACTGGTCCTTTAGGTGAAGAAGAGACACTGAGAGAAGTTTATTTCAATTATGGCAACGCAAAACTACACTATTCAGCCTCCACAAGCGTTTTGGCCTGCAGGACGTGAACCATGCATGAAATGGATGCAATGGAAATCATATTTTTAAAATTTTATTGAAACTATTGATGAAGAAGGGAAAATGAAACCTGAGAGCAAGAAGAAATTGTTTTTACATTCTGTTTGTCCTGGTGGTTTTAAAGTGTATGAGGAAATGATTAAGACTTCTGGCGGGGGTGATTCTAATGTATTTTTAGATGTTTTAAAAGACTTTGATAACCATTTTGCTCCTAAAGTATGTATAGGTATCACAAGGTACAAATTTTTCCACAGGAAACAAGATCCTAATGAAACTGTTGATATGTATGTGGCCGCTTTGAAAAAACTTGCTAAAGATTGTAAATTTGATCACTTTCAAGAACAATTTATTAGAGATCAAGTAGTCATGCACACTCGTGATCCCGCAATCCAAGATAGACTTTGGATCAATGGTGATGCTGAATTAAAAGATATACTAGCCATAGTCAGAAAAGCTGAATTATCAAGCAGGAGCGCTAAGGCACTTAAAGTTGAGAATAAGGAGGTTAGTGAACAAGTTGTTGCTAGGGTAAAAAACAAGAGTTATTATAAACAAAATCCTTCTAAACAAAAATCCAACCCTGAATCAGTAAAAACTTATGAGTTCAAAAAAAGGGAGGATCTTAAATGCTATCGTTGTGGGAGTCGTTCACACTTAGCTAATAGTAAATGTTGTCCTGCATTAAAAGAAAAATGTTCTAACTGTGGGTGAATTGGCCATTACGTTAGAGTTTGTAATAGGATAAAAAAAGGACAAAAGGTGAAATCTGTTGATGATGGCACTTCAAGTGAGGATGAGACATTAGTTAATAAAATGATGCATTGTTCCTTAAAAGATGAAGATAAAATTGAAAAGCAATTTCTACTTAACATAAAAGGTGACACCAAAGATATCTCAAAGAAACCTATTTGCGACATGATAATTGGAGGTGTTTCTGTTCAGATGTATGCAGATTCAGGTTCTCCTTATACTATAGTAAATGAAAATGTATGGAATTCTAAATTTAAGAATAGTTTAGGTAACAAACTTTAGACTCCTGATATCAGTCCTGAAGGGTATTCAGGAGAAAAAATTGACATGGTGGGAATTAGATCTCTTGTTTTCAGATTTAAAGGTAGAGAATCATTAGGAAAATTGTATGCTGCAAAGCGCGGACCATCTGTCATTGGGTGGAAAGAACAAGGTAATCTCAATATTATTTTGAATACTAATAGCCCTGATCCTGTTTTGGTAATAGATGAGGGCAGATCTTTAGGCAACGTGATGCTAAACAAATTTACTAAAGTTTTCAGTGGCAAAGTTGGAGTTTTCGATGGTTTTGAACACCGTATTGTTCTAGAAAATGATGCTTGCCCTAAAATTCACAAAGCAAGAGACATTCCTATACTCATTTGCAGCGAAGTTGAAAAAGAATTGGAAAAATGAGTCTCTGAGGACATTATTAAGCCCATTGAATCCTCAGAGTGGATTTCTCCCATTGTGGTAGCTAGAAGCTCCAATGGTAAAATTCGGCTCTGCATTGACCTTCGCCACCTTAATGATAATATTGTAATTGACAAGTTTCCCTCCCCAAGATTTCTGAAATGCTTGCACTAGTTAAGGATGCTAAGTGGTTTTCCACAATTGATTTATCTGCGGCTTACCATCAGATTTTGTTAGACAAAGATTGCAAACATTTAACTGCATTCATAACTCCAATGGGGTGTTTTCAATATAAAAGAATGCCTTTTGGTCTGGCATTTGCTGCTGCTATTTTTCAGAGGCTGATGCATCAGCTTTTTGGCAAACACCCCAAAGTGAGATGCTTTCAAGACGATATTCTTGTTTTTGGAAGGGACAAAGCAGAGCATGATTGGGTGTTAGAAGAAGTTTTGAGCATCTTAGAAGAGAGAGGGTTAACCGTGGAACACTCTAAATGTAAATTTGGTGTTAAATCTGTGACATACCTTGGACATGTTCTATGTGGTGTGGGTGTGACCACCAAACCACAGTTGGTTGAGGCTATCAAAAATGATCCCCAAGCTGCTAACAAAGACGAATTGAGATCTTTCCTTGGGATGGTTGAATTTTATTCCAAATTTGTAGAAGGTTTCTCCAGCAAAGTATTCAACATAAGACAATTGCTTAAAAATAATGTAAAATTTCATTAGTCTGACTTTTGCAGAAAAGAGTTTGAGAACATTAAGGAAGATATAATTCATGCACCAGTTTTGAGTTGCTTTGATGTGGATAGTGAATGTGTAGTCACTGTGGATGCCAGCAACAAAGGCCTAGGAGGTGTTCTGTCTCAAATTAATGAGAAGGGTAAAGAATCCATCATTGCCTATGCCTCCAGAGCGTTATCTCCCTCTGAGGAAACATTTTCAGTTATCGAGAAGGAGACTCTAGCCTGTGTTTGGGCTTTAGAGCACTTTCACAATTTTGTATGGGGTAGAGAATGTATTGTTAGGAGTGATCATAAACCCCTGGTTAAGTTACTCACTACGGAAGGGTTATACAAAGCTTCAGCTAGGATCGCTAGGATGTCAATGCGGCTACAAGATTTTATATACAAGATTGTGTATGTTCCAGGTAAAAGTAATGTCTTAGCTGACTTTCTTTCTCGCATGCCTTTAGAGTTGCAAGAATGTGAGGTGAGTGAATGGGATTCTTTACATGTAGCTTTAATACATGATGAAGGTTTCCTTTGTGTTGAAGAGAAAAAATGGAAAGAGGAATATTTAAAGGAGAAGGATTTACAATCTCTTATTTCATTTGTTGATTGGCCTGAGAAATCAAAAATTTCAGATAATCTTAAATCATTTTGGGAAATAAGGAATGAGTTGTCTGAAAATGAAGGTTCTATTTTTCGAGGAGATAAAGCTGTTCCTCTAACCTCTTTAAGAGAATCCATCATGAGATTGTGCCATGAGGATCATTGTGGCATAGTACAAACTAAGCAAAGAGTTAAAAGGTGGTATTGGTGTCCTGGGATGGATTTGTGTGCTGAAAGGAGTGTGAGGGATTGTATGATTTGTGCTAATTCAGATAAATCACTTAAGACTTTGAGACCTGATAAATGTGAACCCATCATACCTAATGGTCCTTGGCATACTGTAGCCATAGATATTATGGGTCCCATTGGTACTCCCCCTAAATACATTATTTCCATGGTTGATGTTTTCTCTAGGTGGCCAACCATCAAGGTTGTGGATAAAATTGATTCCGCCTCGGTGTTGAAATTTATTGATAGAGTATTTGTGGAAGAAGGTTTACCTGTTCAGATCAGAAGTGACAACGGTGTACAATTCATGTCTAATGTAGCAAAAAATTATTTTGAGAGAATTGGAGGGAAGCACAGAACTACCTCACTATACAATCCCAGTGGTAATGGCATGTGTGAAAGGTTTAATAGAGTGTTAAAAAATGCCATCCAAATTACTGTTATGAAAGGGGAAGAGTGGAAATTACAAGTATACAAAACGGTCTGGACATATAGAACTAATGTCCATGAAGCCTTGAAGATGTCTCCATTTGAAATTATGAGAGGACGCACAGCTAGAACTAAGTGTAACCCGGAATGGTTAATCAAAAGTGCAGGAGTTGGCCTAATGGCTAGGGCGGCCGACTTCGAATCTGGGGAACTGGGTTCGAGTCTCGGCAATGACGCTGAACATCCTGTGATTCTGGGCAAATCACTTAATCTCCCCGTGCCTAACCAAAATGAATGTGTGTCCTCATGTAACATAACTGGTGCTATGTAAAGTGCTCTGATACCAGATTCGGGTCAAGTTTGCGCTATATAAAACTGCAAAAAAAAAGGAGTTGATATTTTTATGGAGTCTGTAAAAAAACATTCTTGAGAAGCATTTAAAGTATAAACGTGTTTTTGATGAGAAGCATGGATCAGGTAACGTAGATATTAAATTTGGTATGTGGGTCAAGGTAAAAAAAACCTTGGAAAGTTAAAAAAGGTGACACTTCGTTTCAGAACCTTTAAAAATTGTGAAAGTTTTACGTAATGCTGTTCTTGTCAGTGATGGTAAAGTTTGGAATGTTAGGAGGATCGCAATTTACAGAGATGGCAAGCCTTTTAACAAAAATAACTCTGAGTATTTCAATGAAAAACCTTCTTTTTCTTCTGGTTCTTTTCAGTTGTATGACGATATTGACTGTGGAATTAACTCCAAATTGAGTGAGGAGTTCATCTCTAATTCAAGTGGTGTGGATGGTTTTAGTATGAGAGGAGAGTTGGAACATGTTGTGGAAAGGAATGATTTTGAGGGGGAACAGGTTGCTGATGATAACATCTCTGGCAAGAGTGTTACAGGAAGTGAGCTGGAAAATGAAAATGTCAAAGGAAATGATAAGTCAGTCTCTGACAAGATTGTTACAGAAGATGAGCTGGAAAATGAAAATGTCAAAGGAAATGATAAACCAGTTAGGCCTGTTGATGAGGATGTAATTGTCAGGAAAAGAATGAGTATCAAACCTAAGTGGATGGCAGATTTCGTTTGTCACATGATCGAACAATTGTAATCTCTTCGTTTTGTTCACATTATTTTTTTTTGTTGCATTCTCTCTTTTTTTTTTGTTCTTACGGAGGAAGATGTGTTGTGTTTCAATTATAATTCCAGTTGTTTCTCTTTAAGTATTCCTCCTCCATCGAGCCTTGTACTGCAAAGTTCTATATTCTTTGCGAGAGCTTTGGAGAGTCAGTTGCTGTTAGAAGATGTTCCTGATATGTTGTCCCTCCTGCTTTGGTGTTTCAACAATAAAGCTTCTTTATTACTGAAAATAGAAGTGTTATACTTTACAACGTGGCTGGTGATTTGTGCGTTCTAAACTTTCGTTCTGTCTCCAGGCTGCCTGTGTCAGGGAGAGCGCGTGCGTGCGGAACCCCTGTTCTGTGCCACTCTTCGCGTCTTGTGCCAAGGAGTGTGCAGCCTACGCCAGGAGCAGGGAGTCAGCAGCACGCACTGCAGGTGGTGCACTGCACACCACAAGTGCTCTCCGGCTGCAGCATGGCTGTGCTTAGCTCCCTGCCACTGCGGGCGGCGCTGGTGCTGGCAGCCCTGATGGTGATCATTCAACTGCTGCGAACGTGGCTCTGCTTGAAGACCTACCTCTTCAACCAGAAGGATATTGCAGGGATGGCCAAGCAGCATGCAGGTGAGACCCCGTTGTAGCCTGTTGGAGGGACACTGCATAGATGGGAGACCCTGGATAGCCCCCACAAGCAGCATGCGAAGAGTTGACAGATCGGCTGATGTCCGCAGGGCATCACAGTTCCAGTCTTGGTTTTCATTTAACATTTGATTTGGTAAATTAATGAATTCTGGAAGATGTAGTCTTATTTTACATGTATTTGCTTTGCAGCATTTAAATGCCTAATCTGATTTTCTTCTTCCTGTAATTTTTAAAAATATAGTATTTCTCATTTTTTTTTTACGTGATTGTAAGTTCTTTGGTACTATTGTTAAACACTATGGGGCATATTCTCAAGGAGCTATCGCCGAGTTATCGGCACTTTAACGCATTCAAAGTCACGCTGAATTTATCGCCCCATTCACAAGCTGGTGCTAACAGCCCATAACACCAGTTTTCCTGCGAAAGCAGTCACAAAAAACATCGCCACAGATGACCCCGGCAACTAATGCTAATGAGATGCAGAGTAGGCGTTCCCGAGCGAAAAAGCTGCGACAACACCACAACGCAACATTCTCAATGACTAGCCACATCTGCGATAGGAACACAAAACAGGCGATACGGCGCTTTACCAGCAGGAAATTAACACCTGCTCTGACCTGGTGCAAAGTCGGACGTCAACCTGCACAAGAAAAGGGAGCCCAGCCCACTGCCACACCTGAAGAACAACAGATGCCATGGAGCCACTCACCATGCACCCCGGAGCCCCCAGAGGGCAACAACACCCACCGCCACCCCCCCATCGGACCCCGCCCCCCCTCCTGGACCACTACAGAGGCAGCACAAACAAAGACAGCGGACCTTCAGGAAATGCACCAGCCCCACAGACCTAACACCAGACAATGCCAATGCCCACTACAGGCCCAAAAGGACAACCATCCTCCGCATCCTGACCATCATTGCCCACAGGCTGACGGTACCAACACAGCGGACAACCAATTTCCCTCCGCAGACCAAGCTTCTGGCTGTGCTGCACCTGTTGGCCTCTGGTATCCTCCCAAACAACAACCGCCCGAGTCGGAGGAGTCTCACAGCCAGCCCCATCCAAGTCCCTCACACCTGTCCTGGATACCCTCACCAGCTAGGAACCTCAGCACCCATACGTTCCCCACAATGCGCAGGAACAGCTGGAGACCAAGCAAGGACTATACGCCATAGCTGGATCCCCGCATGTGTCGGGGGCAATCGACTGCACACTTGTCCCACTTGTGCCCCCTGCCAACACCGCACACAATACCCCAACAGAAAGCACACGCATCCCATCAACGTGCAGGCAATAGTGGACCACAGGGGACTCCTCACCAATGTCATGGCCAACTACCCAGGCAGTGTGCATGATCCCTTCATCTTCCGACAGTCCAACATCAACCAGCGCTTCCAGGATGGCACCCATGGGAATGCACTGCCCGTTGGCAAGTACCAAATGAACACACCACATACCTCAACCCCACAATCATGCAACTCACAACTCTGGCACTGCACACGTCACAAAATCACATACAACATGCCAAACAACATGCCCCCCTACCAGACACAACCAAAGGGGATGATGGACGGAGTGTTGAACATTGCAAGCAGTCAAAATCAAGGGGGAATGGATCACTTGTACCTGCAGCCAGGGTCCGCTGTGTACTATCTGTCAGTACTAATGAAAGTACTTAAAAAACCCTCATTCACGTAAGCAGGTCGTATGGCGGTTTATCTTGATTCTCCGCCTATGTTATATACGTGACCGCATCATCATCGGGTCTCTTTTTTGTATGCTTCCTCCACCTGGAGGGAACCACTGGTTCTCGCAGTAGTGATCAGTGATAGGTGATGGGTGAAGTGAGGTGCTTTGTTAAAAAGTGATCATCATACTTCCTAAAAATACAATTTTATTCCATCGGTGTATGCGAAGACTATCTAAAAAAAGTAAAGCGTGTGCGGGGTAGACTATTTATGAGTCCGTTGCACTTTCGTAGTCCAATTCAATTGGTCAACATGTTTCAGCCCTTCTAGCTGCCCCTAGTGGGTCGTAGGGCTTTCTTCAGGACCTAAAAGATCTATAAGAATTGGGTATTGTCCAATTCAAAAGGAGAGTGGGTGAGTCAGAGTGTAATAACT
Source organism: Calotriton arnoldi (assembly GCA_963921515.1). Classification (NCBI taxonomy): domain Eukaryota; kingdom Metazoa; phylum Chordata; class Amphibia; order Caudata; family Salamandridae; genus Calotriton; species Calotriton arnoldi. The sequence goes on along the minus strand of CAWUFW010011241.1, from coordinate 183,854 downwards.
CTGAACTTAAGGTCGTTAGTACCTGAAATACAATTGAGAAAAGAGACAAGCAGTGGAAATTGTGAGTTTAAAACAATGTAAAAACATATGGCACTAGATGATTGCCTTTGTTCAACTTGAACATGTAGTACGAGATATAAGCAAATAAATGAAAATGGCAATTCTTTATACGCTGTATTAGGTTTCGAAAGTGAAGGATTTCACAATCTGACACAATGTGTACAATCCTCTTATTATGTGATAGCGACTCATATTGATATGTATGTGGTAGTTGAGATGCTGACCAGTTAGTTATGCATTTGGATATGGTAGTTTTGTGCCATCCATGCAGTTGTCAGCATCTGAGTGGAGTATGGCTATGTGAGTGTTTTTAATCAGCCTTGTTCCTCTGTTGGCTTAAGGTCCCAATCTAATGTGCTTCAGGTCAGGTGAAGACCAGGGTGTTACTTGACGAAAAGTCATACGTGCAAAAACTTGCATATATTCATAAAGCAATGCACGTAGCGTATTGTTAAGATGCATGTTCGGTTAGCTGTATTAAAAAAGCCTATACGTTGCGCGTGGGTAATGGGGGGCAGAAGAGGTGATTTAGTAACTAGCAAGTGTCTTTATTAATGCGTGTCTTATCCCAATAGCGGGCAATTTAAACCCTCTATGTTAAATGCGTTGCAAAATGCTGTTACATAATGCTAATAGCAATGCGCGAAGCCGCGGTATGGAGCGTTGCGGTCAAAGTATATTGGCATATTGGCAGCGTACCTTGCGAAGTCCAAGTTGGGCCTCGACGGGGCGTCTGAAAGCACTAGTCCTACTGTAAGAATTAAGCAAAAATCGAGCATACCTTCAGTCAATGTCTCGGCGAGGTATACATTATGTGTCTTAACGGGCGCGGTCCAGCGTTAATCCTACCTCGTTTTGCAGGATGCACGACTTGTGCTGGGGCTAGTTTCAGAGTCCCGGGTGGTGCAGGATTTCTCACGTAGCCATTAAGTGCTAGTCTGCGTGATGGGAAGTGTAGAAAGACTAGCGTTTATCCATTTCGGAAAAAGAGACTATGATGATTTGTGGACAAAAAACGGTAGTGATTTTTGATATTAAGAAGGAGGTGTAATAAGACGTCCACAAAAAGTTTGAAAGGATTAAAATCAAAATTAAAATTAAAACTGCCAAGGAAAGAAAAATGGAGAAACGGCTCTAGGTAGTGTTTCAGTTCATGAGCCACAAGGGTTGCGCCAAACCGTTTTTAGGATAAATATATATCTTCGTAGATATGTCGGACTGGATGGATATCATTTAATACTCAACCATGGAATGTTATCATTCAGACCAGACGTGTCTGTTTTGAGACGATGTACCCATCTCTGCTCCTTTTCGAAAGGGATCTTCTCTGCATTGTGGGTTGTCCCTGTTAGTGTTTCTATAACCACCCACTTCAGGTCATTGATGGAGTGATTTTGTTCAATGTAATGTGTGCTCATTTTTGTGGTTTCGCGTTTACATTTAACGTTGCTCCTATGTTCGCAGATTCTCTGCTTTATTTTGCGACAGGTCATGCCAATGTACCTGAGGCTACATGGGCACGTAATCATGTAGATGACATCAGTGGTATTGCAGTTGGTGTGTTGCATCATTGTCCATTTTAACTCTGGTGTTAGTTGTATGCTTTTGGTAGCAGATGTTAGGTTACATACTGAACATTGTCCGCAAGGATAGTGACCTGTGACTGGTTGCATGTGCCACAGAGTGGTAGTGGTTTTGTTCACCTGTGATTGTAGGGGACGTGTGTGCACAAGCATGTCTTTTATGTTCCTTGTTCTTTTATTAGCGAACCTCGGTTTTGGCCAGTCCAGTGAGCCAGATGTTATTATGCACCAGTTTTTGTTTATGATCTTTTTCACTGCATTACTCGCTATGCTGTAAGTAGTGACACATGTCAGGGTATTCTGTTCCGAAGTCTTTGGTGTTATCTCGAGAAGACTCTCTCGAGGTTGGTTCCTCGCCCTCTTTTGGCATTTGGCCACTGTTTTAGCTGGGTAGTCCCTTCTTGATAACTTAGAGCACAGGTCTCTGGCTTGTGTCTTGTATTCTGTGAGCTCACTGCAATTCCTCTTTAAACGTAAGGACTGGCTGTAGGGTAAATTATCTCTGAGGGGACGAGGGTGAAAGCTGTTGTAAGACAGGAGGCTATTTTTTGCAGTGGGTTTAAAGAAGGTCTTTGTTTTGATGGCATTGTTTCCTACGTAGATTGTGAGGTCTAGAAAGTCCAGTCGTCTTTCGTCAGCAGTTGTAAGTGAATCTGAGGCACTCATCCTGCGCATTCATCCATTCATGGAAGTGGCGTAAACTCGGTTGATCGCCTTCCCAGATCACCATGATGTCGTCTATGTACCGCTTCCAGAATTTGATTTTTGACAAATAGGGGTTGTTTTCATTGTGTATGAATGTTTTCTCAAAGTGACTCACATAAAGTCCAGCCACACTAGGGGCAAATGTGCTTCCCATGGATGTTCCGTGGCATTGCTGGTACATGGTTCCATTGTACTCAAAGTAGTTTTCAGTGAGAGCGAGTCTGCAACATTCTAGGATGAAGTGTCTTTGTGCTTGGTAAGACCAGTTTTGTTCAAAGAGCAGTTCTTCCAGTGTTTCCGGTGTTTTCTGTTGAGGAAGACTCGTATATAGGCTCTCTACGTCAAAGTCGACTAGGAGCATGGTGTTGTTCGAGAAAGTTTCTTCCTTTAGCAGATTAAGTAGGTCCCGAGTGTCTTTTAAGTAGGTTGGTGTTTTTTGCACCATGGGTCTTAAGTATTGATCAGCAAATTGGGAAAGTGGTTCAAGGACCGACCCTATGCCTGACACGATAGGGCGGCCCGGTGGCGGTCTCCTTGCCTTGTGTATTTTTGGGAGTGAATAAAAGTAGGGTACTTTTGGTGAGTTTGTCCTTAAAAAATCAGCCTCATGTTTTGAAATCCATCTGTTGATTTCTGCCTCCTTTACCATGATTCTGATGGTTTGTTTTAGTCGGGATGTGGGATCTGTTCTTATGATCCTATAACATTTTTCATCAGAGAGGAGTTCGAGGCATTGTTGGTCATAGCCGTCTTTGCTCAGGAGAACGATCCCACCGCCTTTGTCTGCGGGTTTGATTATAAGTTCCTTATTATTACTTAGTTCATCCAGTGCTCGTTTTTCGGCTCTTGTCGTGTTCATGAATGGTTTTTTGGTTTAATTTTTGATGTCTTCAACTTCTTTCATCACAGCCTGTTCGAAGGTTTGGATCTCAATTGGGATCTGGTGATTTAGTGGACAGAAGGTAGATTTGGGTCGTAGAGAGGTGTCACTATCTGCGGTGTTGTCGTCTTTCCCATTGAAGAAGGCCTTTAGTTTCAACTTCCTGCAGAATTCTGCAACCTCGCATCGTATTTTAAAGACTTCCAGTGTTGGAGTTGGTACAAAACCTAGACCTTTATTTAAAACATTTTCTTGTTCTTCAGTCAGGGTGATGTTCGTCAGGTTGATTACTAGCGGGTCATACTTGTTCCCGGCTTTTCTTTCGTCATGCCTGACATGCTCCTGGTGAGAACTTCTCTTTCCTGGTCTGTCCAGGTTACTCCTTTTCTTCGTCCTCTTTGGTTCTGTTGGCCTCTCCCTAAAAAAGGCGGTTGTGGCATGTATGGTCCCATAAAAGGTCCCATTTGTGGGGGTCCAGTGGTATATGGGTTCATCCACCCGTAGTAGTTTGGTGTAAAGGGTTGGAAAGAAGGTGGTTGCTGCTTCCCATATTGTGGATTGCGCCATACGCTGGGTCTGCGGCGTTGTTGACGTCTGTTCATTCCTCTATTCCTTCTAGGTTGTCTTGGCTCCTCAATGCTCCAATCAGAGTTGTCAGTTGAGTTGCCACTGGTGTCATTGTCCGATGAATTGTCCGGTGCTTCGAAGTCATCTTTGCTATATGGATGCATTTTCTCCATGGAGAAGCGTTTCAGATCTTTACCCAATTTCTGTATCTTGTTCTGGGTTATGTATTCTTTCGCCTCATTCATCTCGCGGTTGATCTCTTCTAGTCTTTTTTTGTAGACAGTTATATGCACCATGCTTTTCAGCTTGGCTTCACTCAGTTGTATTTTGATGGTTAGAGCTTCTGTTAGTCTGGTTGCAGTTTTTATAATCAAAACCAAGTAGTCTCTGGTGCACTTCCAAGAGATGGCTGACCAGTCTTTCCGGAAGGCCAGATCTTTGAGGAAGATGCGTGGAGCGGTATGTACCCAAAGTCCTCTTGGTGCTGCGTTAGCCCAGAGGTATTCAGTCATGATTATGCCATGAATAGTGGTTCGTACTTGTTCTTTCTTGGTTTCTGACAGGTCTTCCCATTCAGTATTTTGTGCTAAAGTTTGAGTTAGGTCGCTATCTTGTAGTGAGGATGGTAGAGAAAGAATTGCATTAATCTCGTCTGTTGAGTAGCTCAGACCTAAGTTTACGGCCATCGTTGATCCTATAATAGCCAAACCGATTTGGCACTCCGTCCATCATCCCCTTTGGGTTTGCTTTGTTCGCCCTAAGTTGGCAGGGTATGCCCAGACATGGGTCCCTTGCTCACTTTGCCACTGGATTCAATATAGCTTGGTTGATGAGGGCTATGAGCCCGAAACCGGTCCCAGGATGCTTGTTTCCGGTCCAGGGAAGACATGGCTTGGCAGTTTTGGCTGGACTGTTCCCATGAGGCACAGGGTCACACTGATTTGCATATGGCCATGTCTGAACTGGGGTGGTGGAGTGAGCTAAAGAATGATGATGGATTAAACCCAGATCTGTTGACTGGGTGTGAGTGCTTGTTATGTCAACACTCCGTCCATCATCATCCTTTGGTTTTGCTTTTTTCCCACACCAGACACGACAGCACAGCTTACTGTGGCAACCTTGGTCAGCCATGTACATGACCCATCGACGGCATGGCACCTCAGCCACACAATACCGGAATGTGGGGAGAGGTGGGAACCAGGCATGTGCGAAGGAGGCAAGTGACCCATGCATGAGTATGTACACAATGCCAAGTGTGGCGGAGATGTGCTGGACAGATTGCAGTATGCAGACCACAGACACAGCCGTGTCTACATGCACTGCTTGTGTTTAGAGTGTCGTGGACAGTGGACACAACCATGTCACCCCAGCCAGTGGGGAAGATCACAGAAATGTAGCTTGTGACGTTCCCCCGTAAGCGTGTGCAGAATGGGCTGGCCCGGCGTACGCCAGGCCAGCGCAGGGGTGTGAATAAAAAGCACGTAGCGCTGGGCGTGGTTCTCTTCCAGAATGTCCAACGCGTCTGCCAGGGCGGTGCCTCCCCCCCGCCATGAGGCCGTCGCCGTGATCGGTGTGGCCTGCGATCCTGTGCGCCTGCTGCACCCCAGGCCGCTGGTCCCCGGACCCGTCATGCCTGCCCCTGCGCAGCCAGGCCTCACTGCTCACCTGCCGACACCGGCATGTGTCAAAGAGGGCCCACCACGTGCCGGCGCAAGCTCCAAGCCCGAGGCCCACGACCTTCGCAGCCTCCTCAGACCATCAAGGCCTCCGAGACACAGGCCCGCTTTATTCCTTTTTCGTTGACGTACTCCACCGCTGCCTCTGGCCTACACTACGCTCAAGTGGGTCACACATTTGGAACTGACTCTTGATTATGCTATGGCAGAGTACACACTTCATGGCTGAGTTTATATCACTATACTCCCTTCGATGTGGTGACACAAAGTATGTGCATGGCATCCCAACCACACGTGTCTGTGGGCCCTTGATGACTACGCCTTCGGACTACACTGCGGTCCTGCAGGCCCCACACAAATCCATGCCAGTCCGCACCAGGCAGGACACGGCATCGTTGCTGGCCAAACACCTGCTCAGCTCTGTCGCCACTGCTCCGGTCAACCACGAGTCATCCCCACATGCCATTTCAACGCCGTGTGTCAGTATTCCAGGAGGAGCTTGCTGAACAGTGGTTGGCCCGCGCTGGCCGCTGCCTCCGGACTACACATCGGTCGAGTAGGGCACACATTGGGAACTCAGTCATGATTCAGTTATGGCAGACCTGATATCATTCTACTGGCCTCGTTGCAGAGTGCATCCCCTTTCAGCTCCGGTGCCACTAAGTCTGTTCCCCGACAACCATGGACACTTTCTTCTTGAGATCTGTTGGGGCTGAGTCCATGGACTGGGGGTTGTCTTCATCATCATGTCGGTGATACTGACCATGTGGCCAAAACGTGGCTGTAGCATTCCACTCCTCCATTTGCCGCTTCCGGCCGGCTCCTGCCCTCTGCATCATGTCCTGGAGGACACCTTCCACTGTCCCCCGCAAACCTCCGCTACATTCACCTGCGACATCGAAGAAGACCCGCTCACCTTGCGTGGCCCTATCTCACTGCACAGCAAGTCACCATCACGTGGCGGTGTGCCTGTGCCGCCCGCAGTGCTTCCGGGGCCACTAACTCTGTGCACCTCAAACCATGGCCCCAGTCTGATGGCATGTTGGATGGCCTCTGGGTCGATGGTCTGGGGGTCATCAACGCCATGTGTCTGTGGCCCTGCGCTGTCCGCTGCCTCTGGCCTCAACTGCGGTCCACCTTGGCTCACACATCAAATCGAGTCCTGACCTGCCCGGATGTCGCATCACCGCAGGATGCACACGCAGGACCAACTCCAAACAACAGGTGCAAGAGTCGGAAGTGTCTTACTGCCAGACTGTCAGAGTTGCTCACACCTGTCGTGGGGGCCATCATCAGCTTGATACCCTGCTCAGCTCTTCAGGTGCTGCTAACTCAGTGCACCACAAATCAAGGAACATTCTGCTTGCATGTTGGGTGAACACTGTACTCCCTCCGGCTACCACCATGATGCTTCACTGTTGTTTCTGTTGTGCTGGTGTTTTATGTTTCTGCTTCAATTGTGATCACTGTTCAAGTTGGTGCCAGCACCAACGACTCCATGAGGGCTGGCTTACACTCACCCCACACACATCCAGCACATGCATCACTGTACATGTGACCATGCCAATAAAGGTGTCGATTGCACGTGCCCGTGGCCAGTTCAACTAACTATCTGTGTGTGTGCTCATGATGTATGCATTTGTGCCCCGGGCACTACAACATTACATTGTGCCGTGTACAGAGGACGCAGCCATGTCACCGCAGGCAGCGGGTGGGACATTGTACATGTAGCTTTGTCGTCCCCCTCTCAATACGTAAAAGGAGTGTACTGGGCCAGTCCGGTGTGGGGGTGTGGATGATCATCCCATGGCTCTGGGCGTGGATCAGTACTGGAAATGTGCAAAGGCATGTGTTGGACTTGGCCCTTTTTGGCAGGTTCACCCCTAAACTTTTTGCCTTATATGTAACTTGGTGTTAGTAGTTTTAAGTCTCTGGGCACTTTAGCACTGTGGTCCAGTGTAAAGTGCATGCGCGCTGTGTGCGTGTGTGGGGAGACTGGCCTGCCCTCCCATAGGAATTGATTGAGGACGAGTGTGTCAGTGGTAATTCCTGTTATGAGAGGAGCAGTGTGGTCAAGTTTAGTATGTCTGAATTCGTGAGAATAAATGCTGCGCAATGGTGTGCACAGATTTATGGTGACTGGTAGAGAAATGCCACTTCTAGAAGTTGGCATTTCTGTGTGCTCTGTGTCTGCCTGCCTGATGTGAATTGCATGTCTGGCTTGTGAGTGACAGGGGCTGGGAGGTGTGTGTGGCTCCAGGAGGGGCAGGGTGAGTCAGCGCAGGGCTGAATGGAGAGATCTCCATGTAGATGGGTGGGAGGAGTTGCACCTGGGACCTGAATATTGCTGTGCCTTCCCTCTACAATGCTGGCTCCACCTCCTGTGGTGCGTCTGATGTCCCTAGCCTACACTCTGAAAGGGAAGAGGAGCTTGCCCAAAACAAAGTGCTCCAAATCCCCCCATAACCAGTTGTATCTGGTTCCCCCAAACCCTGCATGTTAGAAATGGGGGTCTCTAGTTGGCAGTGGCTGGCCACTGTCCAAGTAGGGATCCTTCTTCCTAAGTCAGGGTAAGAGGGCCACACCCTTTGATAACCCCTGCTCAACCCTGTGGTAACGTAGCACGAGCAGCTAGGCTTATCTCAGAGGCAGTGTGTGAAGCATCTATGACCATACACAGTAACACAGTGAGGAACACTACAAAGGGACACCACACAAGTAGTTATAAAAAATAAGTATCTTTATATATAGACTTGGCACAAGACCAATAACGATAAAAAAGCCACAATACTGTCAAATAGGATCACTCTTGAAATGCTGCAAAAATAGTTCAAGTGCGCAAAGAGGAGTTCAGTTTAAAGCAGTGGTCTCTGCGACCCTTTTACTTACAAAGTACCTGGATTTCGTAGCAAAGTCAACAAATTGTCGCAAAGAAGCTGTAGCGATGAATTGCTGCACGCGAGGCCGGCGATGCGATAAATCCTTGCCGCGAGGTAGGATGATGCGCCGATCTGCTGATGCGTGTGGAGACGATGCGACAAACTTCTGCACGCTAGACCGTTGGTGAGATGACTCCTTGCCACGAGGGAGGAGGCGAGGCGACGATCCTGTTGCGTGTGCGATCGGGTTGCGGTGCGAAGAATTGGCGCTCCGTGAGGGAGCAACGATCCTGATGCGATGCGATGAAAATGGCGGACGCCCGGCGTCCGCGCCGCAATGTCGTGAAGCGATGATCTCGGTGCAATGAATCGATCTTTGGTTGCGAGCACTCGAAGGCAGCAGCACGATGATTTTCCGGGCGCTTTCGGCTGCGGCGGCTCGCAAACGTGCGTTAGCGACGATTTCAGCACTCTCTTCTCTGTAGTAGAACTAGAGGCCCTGGAACTCACAGGAGCCTCACCTGCAGATAGAAATCCTCGCTGGGAGGAATCAGGAGGCTGGTGGTGAAGTCTGATGTGCCTGAGACTTCAACAGGAGGCTAGCTCTCTCCTAGCCCTTGGGTGATTGCTTTAGCAAGATTAATACAAGTTCTCTCAAAGTCCTTTTCCCTCTCCTTCCAAGTCCAATGGTAACCACTGCAGGCCAATCCAAGAAACAGCACACAAGCACAAGGATAGTCACCTCCTGCAGATTCCTTCAGTTACACGGACAGAGGTTCGTCTTGATGTCCAGGAGCAACACACTTGTAGGGGTTTTTGGCACAGATATTTATACCCCAAAAGTCTTTGTTCTCAGAGGCTACAAGTCACTGAGCCCAGCCAGAACCAGTTCTGCTCAGTCCTGGAGCACTTTGTTTACCAGGCTGCATCCTTCCTTTCAGAAAGAGGGGGTCTGCTATCAGACGCACAGTAGGAGGTGGAGCCAGCATTCACCTTGTCAGGCACAGCCCTATTCAGGTCAAGGAGCTACCCCTCCCCATACTCCAACTACAGATCTCTCTATTCAACCCAGGTCTGACTCAGCCTGCCCTGTCCTTCCAAAACCAGACAGCCAATACACAATAACAACAGAGCACACTGGAAGGCTTGGGCAAGAAAATACCTACTTTCTAAAAGTGGTATTTTCAAACACAGACTATAAAAATACACTTCACTAAAAGATGTATTTTAATATTCTGAGCTCAGGCATACTAAATTCGTTTTTCTACCATGTTCCTGGGGTCAGTTAGGACTATAGAATGTAATAGTCAAAATTGCCCATTCTGGCCTATGGGGAACAGGTAGCCTTACAGTAGTGAAAACGAAATTGGGTGTAAGTCACTACCAGAACATGCTACACATACCAAGGCATGTCCTACCTTACACATACAATGCACCCTGCCAGAGGGGCGACTTACATGATGCCAAGGGAAGGTTCATGGGCTGGGAAGTGGGTGCACTTCACAGCCAAGATGGCAGTTCTGGACTGCACACAGACTCTGCAGTGGCAGGTCTGAGACACAATTTACAAGCTGCTTCTGTGGGTGGCACAAACCGGCGCTGCAGGCCCACCAGCAGCATTTGGTTTACCAGCCCTGGGCACACACAGGCCACGCTACTAGGGACTAACAGGTAAACCAAATAAGCCAATCATGGATATACCAATTCACATGTCATATTTACACAGGGAGCATTCGCGCTGTGGCACCGAAGGGCAGTGGCACAGCGCCCAGAGCATCTAACACCAGCAAAAACAGGGGGGACAACAGCGAAAAATGGAAGGGAGACCCACGCCAATGGTGCCAGGTCTAACACTGCACCTTTGCACAAAGGGATTTAGTGTATAAAAGAAGGGGCTGTGACCCCAGAAAATTGCTCAGTTCTGTTCTGTTCCTGATCCTGACGGAGGGGGGCTTGCTGCTGCTGGGGCCCAGGAGGGACCGCCATGGGGGCTGCCTCCCTGCTGGAGGGCCCTGTGTGCTGGCCCCTGGGCCCAGCTCTGCCCCTGGAAACTCTTCTGGACTTTTGCTGTGGATCTGTGGCTCCTAAATCTGAAGAGCGCTTTATTTGCATTTCCCCCAGGAGAAAGGAGTGCTTCTGCTTTCCACAGCAGCGCTGAGCTGCAGCTTGTTGGGAGGGGATCCCGACATGGGGATCCCCCTCCCTATCGAGGCCAAGCTTTGCGGGTGCCCACCCCGCTTATTTCTTGATTTAAAAGGCGGGTGCCCACCCCGCCGTCTTGTGGAGCTTTTGCGGGTGCTCACCCCGCTTATATCTTTATTTTTACCTGCGGGTGCCCACCCCGCTCTATATTTTGAATCCGGAGGGAGCCTACCCCTCATTGTCTCCGTTGTATTTGTTTTCTTGGCGGGTGCCCACCCCGCTTCAGAGGGAGATCATCGCTGTGGCCCGAAAGTGAGGCACCGTGCCGCCTGACTAGGGGCAGGGCCTCGAGATGGAAGAGGAAGTCTCGCCCCACCACCGGAGATCCGACCGAAGCCCCGCAGGCTCCATGCTGAAGTCCTGGTCCCATGAGAGGGATCGGGTGAAGAGCGAAGTGTTGCTGGTGCTGAGGCCGCGAGGAGTCCCCGAGGAGTGGGGGCTCTCCTGACGATCGCCGCCGGCCGCCAGAAGAGGACCAGAGCCCCGAGAAGATTCTGTAGCATAGACTGGATGAGTGGGGGCTCTGGGCGATACCGGCCAGGTGGGGCTCAGAGGGCACACGTAGTGCCAGGGCCCGTGTTCTGTGGTGCCAGTGAAGGCACTGTGTTTAGCTTTCCCGAGCGGCCCTGTCTGGCAGCGGGCCGCTCCAACTTGGGCATAGATTGTTCAGAACCTGTGGCTCCAGCAAGGGGGCAAGTTTGTTTAAAAGCCCCGGGGAGGGGGGTCCTGAGTGCACCGTAGTGCTGGGGCCCTTCACAGAGGTATTCACAGTTACCCCACTTGCCAGTGGGCAACTGCACCGATTGGCATAATTGATTCAGGAGTCCCTGAGAGGGACAGAAGCGGCACCGAGGTGCCAGGCCTTCGCTTGACCCCCAGCTGCACAGCAAGTAGTGGGCAGCTGCAATGTTTAGGCCATTTATTCCTTGGGGGCAGTTCTGATTGAGTTAGGAATGAGATGCACTCCCTTTGCCCCATATTTGCACAGCTGCGCAGCACTTAGTGCCAGCTGCAACGTTTAGGCCTGCGCAAAGTGCGCACCCTTGACTCCTGCTGCATTGGCAACGCCCTGACATTCTGGACACAGGGCATTTGAGCCCCTTTAGGGATGGCCAGTTGGCCTGGGGGGGGGGGGACTTATAGTTTTATAGGGCGCCAGGCCCTAAGGCGATTTCTGTCCTAAAATGTGGTGCTAGGAAATGTGATGCATTTACTATGATTTACGCACCCTGTTTTATGCCTCTAATGTACTTTCATGATTATGAGGTTTTGCATAATGTGGTTATGCTTGTGAGGTTATTATTACCTAATGCGTTTAGACCTAGGAGATGTGTGCATAATGTGTTTAGGCTTATGAGGTTGGCGTATAAGGTATTTTGCGCCTAATGTGATACTGTGCATAATGTGGTTTATGTGACAGGATGATGCTGAGTACAGTGGTTACCAGTGATTACTGGTTGTACGTTTATGATATGTCCTACATTTATGATATGTTCACTAAGTGATGGTTCTGACAGTGGCCCACGTGGCCCTGTCATGTGTAAATAATCCCTTGTAGATATTGCCCAGTGCCAGTTGGCACCATGTATATTATGGGATTACTATTCTAATGTGTTATGAGAATACAAAGGCTATTTTTTATATAAACCTTGTGTGGAGTTCCTTTTGTGGTGTGCCTGGGATGTTGTTGCTGTGCGCGTGTGCAAACGCTTTACACATTGCCTCCAGGATAAGCCTGACTGCTCGTGCCAAGCTACCAAGGGGGTGAGCAGGGGTTATCTTTGGCGTGTAACTCCCTCGCCCTGACTAGAGTGATGGTCTCTGCCTGGCTTTGGCGCAAGCCTTAGCCAACCAGAGATCCCATTTCTAACAGCATGTGTCTCTGTCGCAGTGTGTTGGTGGGCCCTGATGGGACTTAGACACCCACGTATGTGATCTGGTTCGGCTTCCATGAGGTAGTACCCCACCCGCACATGTTCGGCCACCCCCTTCTGGCAGTCTGACACCTGGCCTTGGAATGTGATGTGTGCTTGGGTGGGCTGCTGGGAGCCAGCCGGGGTGGTGGGTGCGTCCAGCTGTGTTGTCTGTGCAGGGGGTGGGGTGTCCTCGATGCAGCGGTACTGCCCTGCTCCTGGAGGTCGATTGCCTTAGATGTCCATGGACTGTTGTGGAGCGTAGGTGTCGGAAGTGTGGTGGTCCTCTTCAGCATCACTGTAGAGTTGTCTGGTCTGCTCTGCTGGGGGTGTTGTTTGTCCCTCTGCAATGTGAAGGGGAGATGCTTGTTGACATTGTGTTGGCATGTATGTTGCCGCATTGTTCAACTTTACATTCAGACTTCATGGCAATGTACATTGTGACTGTTTGGGAGGGGCGGACTATTTGATGCGGGACTGTGGACATTTGGACTACATGACGTAGGTGAGGTTGTACACGTACATTTGCATCTCACAGTTTCCTGCTATGTCAGGTGTGATTGGCCATTTTCTACACACAGGCGGACCCAGTTGTGTCCTCTGTTCTGCAGTGTAGGTGTTGGGCTGTGTACCACATTGTCGTCCATGTGGGTGTGCTGTAATTGCTATGTGTGTGTGCTGCTTTGTGTGGGAGTCGCACCTGCAGCTGTGATTTTGCTGCCCCTTATCCCTTGGAGGCGGTGTGACTTTGGCTTTTGTGCTTTTGAGGTGCTGTGATGTTGGCGACTTGGGTCATTTGTGCTCTTGGACGGTTTTTGTACTCTTGTGCATGGTTTGTCTGCAGATGTGTTGTTGACGTCAGTGGTTGTTTGTGCAGATGGATGTGTCAGAGTGTGACCTGCTCCTTTCCGGATGTGGTCCACACTCAGCCACCTCAGTCTAGTGGCGTGCACAGTGTCATGGTGATTGTACTCCAGCCATGCTGCTGGTCATGTGGTGTCACTTGCATTGTCAGTGTGGCTCTCACATATGCATCTTTGCTGTGTTTCGCAAGGGTGCATGTGTGTGTTGTGTAATTGGTGATGTGTGGGGTAGGACCCCTTTGGGCACATGGTAAACAGGGGCCTACTTGCTGTTTGTATGTGTGCTGCAGTGTGCCACAGGGAACAGGGACATGACCCAGGGTTATTGTGGGTGTGCTACACATCATTGTGCATGTGTGCCATTGTGCCTGTCCCCCCGTCCCCACAGTCCCTGATCGTTACTCACCCTGTTGCTGTTGTGTCAGGTCATGTCGAGCAGTGTCCGGACTCCTGACTCTTTGCACCGTCTCCACACTGATGACTGTGGGCGCCATTTGCTCCAGCTCCTCCTGTGGCGCAGGACTCCCACCTCCATTCGCCGTTGCTGCCTTCCTGTTGGCAGGGGGTTTCTGCTTGGTTTGGCTTTTGACGTCATGCCAGCGCATCTTGGCCTTCTCGGCACGCCGACTGCATTCACGATGGGATGCCATTTTTCTGTCTGTATTGCCAATGACACAGTGGTGGTGACGGACAGTTGTTGTTGGTACTCTGTCACCTCCGTGACGATGATCGGGTTTTCCTGCGGTCTGTACCCCGTCTTCCTCTTCCTCTTCTCCTTGCCTTCCCCGACCCCAAGGTTCATTGCTGGTGGTCTGTGGGGCTTGTGGGGTTCGCGTTGACCTGGGCACTCGTTCCGGGTGCATCCATGTTGCTGCGCAGTTTGATTTGTTTATGGTGTGTTTTTCTTGTTCAGCTTCTATGGTGCATTTTCCCGCCAGACACGTGGGGATTGCAGGCCTATCGCTGGTTGTCGCTGTTTTTTTTTTCGTGGTTGGCCTCATCTCAACTTTATTCGCGTTGGTGTTTCGTATTTTTTCGGCGTCGTGTTGTTTTTAACATGGTCATTTGACGCGTTATCGTGGGACTATCGCTTGGTGACGCCAGGTTGAGAATGCTACGTTAACACAGCGTTGTTTTCCCGCGATGGACTGCAATGTGAGAAGTTGCATTAAGCTAAACTTGCGGTGGTTATCACACGTTCTTGTGAATATGCCCCTATGTTTTCTCTCGACATTGACTTTTCGCTCTGGCTTCTTTAGAAAAGGTGAGCAAAGATGTTTTTAGAAAACAAGTTTACCTCCTGAGCTTTGCTCTATTTTGACAGTGAGTGAGCTCATTACAGCTCACATCTAGAACGTGAGATACCTCCGCGTTGCCTGCCAGGACTTATTTCCTACAACACAACTTGACATTAAGCCAATGTAGCTTTGCAAAATGTAAGAGTCATTGTGGAATTTCGATTGATGAGGCCTCAGCCCTGTTCCGTTGATAGCTATATGAGGAATTTATAAAGACTTAAAACAAACCTGAACCAAAAATACATACATGTTATAGTCCTCTTTTATTTCATAGTTCCCTCGCATGAGCTTAGATCCTATAACTAGGCTCTGGGCAAATTTGAGTTAATTTCTCTGTGAAATGTGTGCTAAACTCCAAAGAAATGATGTATTATTACCTAAAGTCCCAACTTTGCCCTTTTGCACTGTTTTGTAAGAGTGAAATGCATACTTGTGTCTATTTTTGCTCCAAGGATGCATTCTCACTTTAAAAAAAAATGTTTTCTCATTATAGGCTTTTACTAGTAGCGTTAGCGAGGGTCTCCCATATCATTATTGCTGGCCCCTTTGCTTTAGCCATCATTTTCTCAATGTTGATTTCGCATCTATATGCGAGGTAAAAATTGCGTCTAGTAAATAGTGTGCATCAACTTTGCTTTCTTTCTTATTTATATATGCAATCATATTTCAGAATTTTTGGCCATGTGACTTACACAATTTTCTATACTAAACATCTAAAATGAAAGAAATGTACGGCTGTAGAAATCTCTATGGGTTATATTATACCCTGAATTATGCTCTGAATTCACTTGTGACTATAAGTAAAGAATACGCACATCAGTGCCCAGCTGTACACAAGTGAGGACTTTTTTTCATACCACACAGAGCCTGCTGTTCAGTTGAGAACTTCTGTAATGCCATAAAGTGCTCATTCATAAGCATACATTCCAGAGTCTATGTCTTACTTTTATGTGGCAAGCTGCAGTAAGACAAGGCCCAGTAGAATTTTAATAATACCACTTGTCACATCCCCTTTCTTTTTCTCACTCCTTGTCCACCCTTCTTTCTTCTCCAATCTTATTTTTCTCCCTGGTAACAAGCAGATGATTTGTGTTGAGCGAGGTCGCTTCTCCGCCTGCGGCCAAACTCTACATTCACCTTTCACAGCCAAGCATCATCATGCATTCTATAATACCACACATATACAAGATTGAGTGCAACAAAACACTAATGACAAAGAATTAAGTACAAACCTCAGACATGTTCAAACTATATTGCTATCATTGTATCATGTATTCAGGATATGGGCTTTAAAAGCTCTGCCCATTTTCAAGGACTGCCCATGTTACATATGTTGTTACCCAGAGCTTGTGACCACTATTTGTTTCTTTAAGATGGAGCACTTGAGACCAGTGCTTGTGGTTTACAGAGCTCTGTTGTAAACAGGGCTGTAAATCTTGCTTTCATCTTGCCACATTTCTTGTGCATTCAAAGACCGAGGCCAGTTTTGGCTGTAGCTGACTCTTCCTCCCTCCCGCTTTTGAAACACAAGGCCTGGCGTCATGGTCCCTACCTTCCTATAGGTGCTGCTGCCTCCATCTCGCAGCTCAACAAGGATTTGCAATTCAGTAAATCTCGCATTTGCAAGAGTTTGAACTATTGGCATTATAAATGACAATGGCTTTTATTTATGGAGTGCACCCGACATCAGTTTGGAACTGGAACAGAATGAACTCCTGTCGTCGGTTCCAGCCCAAGAAGTAGGAATCGGTCGCAATCCTATTCTTTATAATGGGAGCATGCATTCCAAATGGAATGCATGCTCTCATTGCAAAGAGCAGAGGTGCAGTTCATCCCTGCACCCGGTGGCAGGCACATTAAGGTGCCTGCCACCGGGTGCAGGGATCAACAGGGGGGCAGGCCACCATTTGGCGGCCTTGCACCCATGGGGCCCTGCTGGGGGCCCCCAAAGACAGATTCCCAATGCCCTTCTGTGTCTGAAAGGCCGGCACAGAAAGGCAGTGGGAAACTGCCATCATAATCCCTCTGCCGGACAGAGCCGGCCGAGGCGTTACTGCAGGCTCTCCGAATGGCGGACGGGCTCTCCGAGCCTGTTGGAGGCCATTCGGAAAAACAATTTGGATTCCCTTCCGACCGACCCCATCAAAATGGGTCGGTCGGGAAAGGAATCTGTTGGACTTGGCCCTTTTTGCAGGGTCATCCCTGAACTTTTTGCCTTCCTCCTAGCCTTTTTTTTGACATGGTGTTGGTGGTTTTAGGACTCTGGGCACTTTAGCACTGCTGTTCAGTGTAAAGTGCGAGTGCTCTCTGTGTTACTTATGGTAAGATTGGTCTACACCTGTTTGGCCTATTTAATTTACCTGTCAGTCCCTTGTAAAGTGGTATCTCATATACCCAGGGCTGGTAAATTAAATGCTACTTGCGCTGATTGCGCCACCCACCAAAGTAGCCTTTCAAACCTGTCTCAGGCCTATGCCGTTGCAGGGCCGGTCCGCGCAGTGTTACTGCCGCTGTGACGTGGCACCTAAAGTGTGTGCCATGTCTGTGACCCACCCCTTTTACTGCATGTCAGTCACCCCTAAGGTAGGCCCTAACTAGCCCTATGGGCAGGGTGCATTGTAGGTAAAATGTAGGACATGTACCTTAAGTGTGTGACATGTCCTGGTAGTGACAAACAGCCATTTTGGTTTCTCACTACTCTGAGGCTGCCCTCTCATAGGAATGCATTGGGGATTCCATGATAAATGTTTCAGTGGTAATTCCTGGTATGAGAGGAGCAGCGTGGTCAAGTTTGGTATATTTGGAATAGTGATAATAAATGCTACGCAATGGTGTGCGCAGATTTATTATAACTATTTTAGAAATGCCACTTTTAGAAGTTGGCATTTCTGTGTGCTATGTGTCTGCCTGCCTGATGTGGATTGCATGTCTGGCTTTGGAGTGACAGGGGCTGGTGAGGTGTGTGTGGCTCCAGGAGGGGCAGTGTGAGTCAGCGCTCGGCTGAATAGGGCATCTGCATTTGGAGCCGTGGGAAGAGTAGTCCCCTGACCCTGAATAGGATTGTGCCTGCCCTAGTGAATGCTGGCTCCGCCCCCCTGTGGTGTGTCTGATGACGAGCCCCCACCTGACAAAGGGGAAGAGGAGCCTTGTAAACAAAGTGCTCCAATTACTCTGTGAACCAGTTTAGACTGGTTCCCCCAAGCCCTGTGCCAGGGCAGACAAAGCAAATATGTACTATAAATATAGGGGGTGTGACCCCATGAGTGTGTGCTTCCTGGTGCTGAGGGGACCTGCTGCTGCTGGGCTCCAGGAGGAACCGCCAAAAGGGTCTGCCTCCTTGCTGGAGGGCCCTGTGAGCTGGCCTGCCTGGGCCCAGCCTTGTGCCCCTAGAACTTTGCTGGCTGGAGCTGTGGCTTCTAGCGTCTCGTGAGCGCTATACTTTAATTGCCCAAGAGAAGAGCGTGGGCTTCGCAGCGCGGAGCTGCAACCTATTTGGGGGGAGTCCCGACGTGGGGATTCCCCCGCATTCTGGCCAAGTGGAGCAGGAGCCCACCCCGCTTTATGCATATTTTCACAGCGGGTGCCCACCCCGCTTTTGGTGTTTGCTGGCGGGTGCCCACCCCGCTTATGTGCTTGTTTGGGGAAGGCGGATGCCCACCCCGCACTTGAACTTTATTTTAAAGTGGGTGCCCAACCCGCATTGCACCGCCGAGTGAAGGTGCTGCCGGGCCGCTGCCAGAGCGACCCGGAAGCCAGGCGGCCTTGCCTGGTTGTGGGCGGGGCCAAGGAGCTCCGACTCGCCCAACCACGATGCGGGAGAGAAAGAGCCTCGTGACGGCTCTTCTTGCCTCCCGCCGTAGGAAGGAAGGGAAGCCTTTTTGCAACGTGGGACCTCCCCGTAAGGGAAAAGGGAAGCCCCGCGCGCCTAAAGCTGAGAGGAGTCCAAAGACAGACGGAGGTCTGAAGAGTGCCCCCAACCGCGGAGGCTGCACCGGAGTGCGGGTCTTGCCGAGAGAGTAGCAGCCGTCTGAGGAGACCTGCAGAGTCCGCCAGAGAGCCCGGGTGAGTGGGGCCAAGTTGTGAGCCTGGTGGGGGGGTGTCGAGGCACATTGTCGGTGCCTTCCCCCGTAGTCGCTCCCGAGGCACAGAAGTGCCAGTGCCTCTTTGTTTTGCTCACAGCTGTACTGCCGTGGCGGACAGTTGCAACGTGGGAGTGATCTTTGTGTTGGAGTCCCAGTGGGGACTCAGAAGACACTGTGGTGCCAGTGCTCATTTCTGCCACAGCTGCACCGCGAGAGCGCGGGCAGCTGCAACACGGGAGCATTTGTGTTTTATCAGGAAGAGGTGAGAAGCACCCCCAGCGCCTTTGCGCCCTGTGATTTTGCTGCATTGGCAGCGTGAGGACCAGTAGACGGTCCTGAAGGAGCCCTGACATTTCTGGACAGAGGGCATTTTGAGCACCATAGGAAGGCCAGTTGGCCTGGGGGTCATTTTAGGGTGTTATGCCCCATGATTAGGTCATACTGTGTCTATACTGGTGATGTTATTACCTAATGCCATTTAAACTTATGAGGTTGGCGCATAATGTGTTTTATGCCTAATGTGATGCTGATGGCATAATGTGATTTATGTTTCAGGATATAATACTGAATACAGTATTCTGCCAGTAATTACTGGTTGTGTTCTACATTTACTATTTGTGCTTTGTGATGGTTCTAACAGTGGCCCAATTGGCCCTGTCATGTGTATATAATTGTCACGGTTGTCGAGCCGTGATCCACCAAGACGGGACTACAAGACTACAAAGATGGTTCCCAGCCGAAGACGCGCATGCGCGAGGATGCGTCAGGCAAGCTCAAAGCCCGGCCTTCCTCGTGTAACTGCGCTTCGTGTTCCAGTCTTAGAACCCGCTAGCCTACCTAAATCATTTCCGGTTCGTTGCGCCCCCTCACTTCTTTGTCGGGATTGCGTCTTGCACGTTCCAGTTGGGTCGTCCTCACCTCGGTGCCTCCGTCAGCTCGTTCCTGAAATTTCTACAAAAACGGGGAGAAATAGACATTGCTGCTTTCAAGACCGTGGTTACGTAACAGCGCTTTGCGCTGCACTTTATGTTTTCTGTGTTTGTACATATACTTCTCACTTACCTGATCTGGGTGCTCGGGGCATTGCGGAGAACTACTCCTTCCGAATTACCTGGGATTACCTACAAAGAAGTAGTGAGATATTCCCACCTGAATATAAGGTTACCTTTTAGTTGCATACTAACTACCCTCCTCACCGTGTTTTAGTCCACGTCTATTGCACAGGTGGGCAAGTTACATTTTTTCAACATAAGTAGCCTCTCTCCAACAGACCCCTTCATTTCTAAATACATTCCTTTTTGTTTCATTTCTGTAGACAAATGCTATTGTACTGCACCTTTCCTTTATTTACCCAGTAACAGAAGAAGGGAACATTTAGGTAAAGGAAGAGTGAACATAGACTCATTTATAAACTGGTGTGTCCTTTTTGTCTCTTAATGTATGTTCCCTCTCCTCTACAGCCGTATGTTTTGCCTTGACATTGTTCCTTGACGACATCTTGTGGTGATTGGTTTGCGACGAGGGATTGTCTCCCCTTCTTTCCTTGTTTTGTTTCCCTTCTTCCCCGAATTACCATTGTTGCTTAGACGCTGTCAAGCGCAATAGGTGGTTGGGAGAAGTTGCGGACCATACTTCAGTTTCATGACGTTCCCGCGGAAACACAGGTGAGATCCTGACAGAACGCGAAGCCCAAAACGAATAGCTTTTCTTTCCGCCCGAACGCCATGGAACTTAGCCAGGTAACCCTAGCTGACTTAGCTCACATGTAAGGGAATCTGCAGGCCGAAACTCAATCCCTATCCGCCAGGGTAGATACTTTACAGCGAGAAAGAAGAACTGACACCAATGTAGGGACTTCCAGTTCTAGCACACATAGTCCAGTGAAAAAGGTTGACGGCCCCTCCGTCTATCCCTTTGGCACCCCCTGAACGCTTTTTAGGAGACACCGCTAAATTTGCGGCCTTTATTAGTCAGTGTCAGCTTCATTTCATGTGCAAGTCCCCTTGTTTTACTACAGACCAAGCTAAGGTGGCTTTTGTCATTTCCTATCTCGGGGGGGTCCGCAGCTAATTGGACCATACACTTGATAGAGATGAATGATCCATTGCTACAAGATTATAATGCATTTAAGCGAGAACTCAGAAAACTGTTTAATAGACACACCTTCACTCACTCAGCAGATACTGAATTACTGACATTAAAACAGGGGACTAAGGATTTAACCACGTACATCTCCACGTTTTATAGGTTAATTGCAGAAGCTGGGTGGCCCGAGGAAAAGCGTAGTGCTTTATTTTATAAGGGGTTGAGAGACGACCTAAAAGATGCACTGGCTCAAGTGGTTGACCCTCCCGAATCATGCACAGCTCTGATTGACTTGGTGGTTAAGTTAGATCATAGAATCAGCGAACGTAAGAGAGAAAGAGGCAGGTCAGAAGGGAAATGGGTTGTTTATCGTGAAAGGAAACCTAAACTCGAAAAAACAGTGGAAGAACCCGAGCCTATGCAAATAGGGAGCATAAGAGGACCCCTCAGTGAAGAAGAAAGACAAAGACGAAGGGATAAGAAACTGTGCTTGTACTGCGGTAAAGAAGGGCACTTTCTTAGGGAGTGCCCGGTAAAACCTAAGCAGAGGCGTTCGGAAAACTAGCTAGCCCGAAGTCTCCAGAGACAAGGACTTCGGGTAATTCGGGACTGACTGTCTCATCCTTAGATGTAATGGTATGTAAGCCACGTCACTTCCTTCTCTCCTCTCGCTTACTGTGGGAACACCAAGTAGTCGAGGTGCAGATAATGATAGACTCTGGTGCCTTGGGAAATTTTATGGACGCACACTGGGCACAACAATGGAAGATCCCTCAGATGTCTAAATCTACTTGGGAAGAGGTTGCGACTATAGATGGTAGCGCTCTAAAGTCTGGGCCCATCACACACACAACCATAGAGCTGACGTTAGTTATCGAACAGAAACATCAGGAAAACATATCCTTTGATCTCATACAGTCCCCTCTATTCCCAGCCATTTTAGGGATACCATGGTTATGTCAGCTTAGTCCTTTTATAGATTGGAAAACAATTACAATTACCTTCAATCACGACTTATGTCGAGACCATGGTCTTTCGGACTCAAACAATCCTACGAACAGTATTGTTTTTACTAGCACAGATGAAGGCACGCTACCTTCAGTCTATCAGAACTACAAGGCCATATTTGATATAGAACAAGCCACTAGCCTTCCCCCACACAGAGTATATGACTGCAGAATTGATCTGCAACCGGGAGCTCGCATACCCTGTAGCAGAGTATATTCCTTAACGGAAAAGGAGAACGTATATTTACGAGAGTACTTGGACGAAATGCTGAGAATAGGGTTTATCCGTCCTTCCAGGTCCCCTGCTTCATCTTCTCTCTTCTTTATACCGAAGAGAGAGGGGGGTCTAAGATGCTGCATTGATTACAGGGCACTGAATACGATTACCATTAAGAACAGGTATCCTTTGCCACTGATTTCCTCCCTTCTTGATCAGATTAAAGATGCGCGAGTATTCACCAAGATAGATCTATGTGGGGCATACCACCTTGTGCGCATCAAGGAGGGAGACGAGTGAAAAACGGCTTTTTGTACTAAATATGGATTGTATGAATATTTAGTGATTCCCTTTGGGCTTTGTAATGCCCCTTCAGCCTTTCAGTTTTTTATCAATGAGGTGCTGAAGGACATGCTGGATAAATATGTCATAGCTTATATAGATGACCTCTTAATATATTCCTCGTCCCTGCAAGAACATGAAATCCATGTAAAAAGAGTCTTAGAACGGTTACAAAACAACCATTTGTACTGCAAATTGGAGAAATGCCACTTTCATGCACAACAAGTAAGCTTCCTGAGATTCGTTATCTCCCCACAGGGACTTGGTATGGATCCACAGAAAGTAGAAGCCATCCATCGTTGGCAAGCGCCGCGAACCGTAAAAGAAACACAGAGTTTTCTTGGCTTCGCCAATTTTTATAGGCGTTTTATCTGCAATTTTTCCGACCTTGCTTCTCCAATCACCAAACTGTTGAAAAAAGGGATGTTGTTTCACTGGACTCCTGAGGCAGAAGATGCCTTTAGAAAACTAAAGAAGGCCTTCACACAAGCACCCATACTTCGACATCCTGATCCTTCTTGTCCTTATGTGGTTGAGGCAGACGCTTCCCAAGTGGAGGTTGGGGGGGTCCTTTCTCAGGCAGATCGCAAGACAGGAGAGCTACACTCGGTGGCATATTATTCACGCAAGTTGACGCCAGCTGAAACAAATTACCCGATAGGAGACAGGGAATTACTGGCCATAAAGAGAGTCTTTGAAGAATGGAGGCAGTATCTATTGGGAGCTAATCATACAGTAACGGTTCTAATGGACCATCGCAATCTGCAATTCTTGAAATCTGCAAGAGCACTATCCATGCGGCAATTAAGATGGACTCAGTTTTTTAGCGACTATGACTTTGTTATACAGTTCCAGGCAGGAAAAAAGAACGGGAAAGCGGATGCTTTGTCCCATTTCGGTTATGAACCTATAGAAGTCTTAGATGAACCACCTCCTATTATAGCCAGAGAAAAGATAATTGGAGCCCTGTGTTCTGATGAAGACTTCTTAAAACAGATCAAGGAGGCTCAAGAAGCCTCAGGTATGGAAGAGACAGTGGGTACACAAGAGATTACAATAGAGCATGACTTATCCTATGTTCAGGGTGGCTTAGTACTCCCCACTCAGGAGTTAAGATTACAAGCCCTGGAATGGTGTCATACACATCCTCTTGCAGGACATCCCGGATACAAGAAGACCCTAGAATCCCTAAGGAGATACTTTTGGTGGCCCGCTATGGGAAGGTATACAAAACAGTTCATTCAGACATGTTATGTATGTGTCCTGGGGAAGGTCTCTCACCAAAGTCCGGCTGGACTGTTACAGCCTTTGCCCACGCCCCCTTGTCCCGGGCATACCGTATCTTTAGACTTCATAGTGGAACTGCCCCGCACAACAAGGGGAAACACCACCCTCTTAGTGGTGGTAGACGTGTTTACAAAACTGGCTCACTTCATCCCCATGTCTAGTCTCCCCACATCACAAAGATTAGCCTCCGTATTTCTCCAACAAGTAGTGCGGTTACACGGGCTCCCATCTGTGCTGGTGTCTGATAGGAGGGCCCAGTTCATTTCTAAATTCTGGAGAGGGTTGTGTGCCTTATTGCAAATAGATGTACGTCTGTCTTCCAGTCACCACCCACAGACAG
This sequence comes from Calotriton arnoldi, assembly GCA_963921515.1. Lineage (NCBI taxonomy): Eukaryota > Metazoa > Chordata > Amphibia > Caudata > Salamandridae > Calotriton > Calotriton arnoldi. Next base: position 159,868 of record CAWUFW010011241.1, on the reverse strand, counting down.
ATGGACAGACAGAGAGGGTGAACCAGTGTTTTGAACAATACGTCAGATGTCAGGTCTTACACTCTCTTGTTGAATGGGACGAGTTAGTATGGATTGCTGAAATTTCATATAACAACAGTTACCACTTTTCCACTGCTCACACACCTTTCTACTGTGCTTACGGTTATCACCCACGAGCTTTGCCTATTCCTCAGTTCTCTTCCTGTTCTACTCCAGCAGTGGTAGACCTGGTGCAAGCATTACAAGACATACACAAGACCACACTAGTGAATCTAGAGAAGGCCAAGGCTAGTTATAAGAAAGGGGCAGATGCTCACAGACGCCCAGAGCCAGACTACAAACAGGGGGACGAGGTGTGGTTGTCCTCAAAAAACCTAACCTTGAAAGGATCTTGCAAATTCAAGCCTAAATACATAGGCCTATATAAGATATGTAAGGTAATAAATCCTGTGGCGGTGAAGCTGGATCTGCCCGCCTCCATGAAGATCCATCCGGTGTTCCATGTTTCCCTTCTGAAACCAGTGATACCGGGTACACGGCTTCCTGATGTCCCTGGTCCTAGCCTAGTGGATGATGAGCCTGAATATGAGGTTGAAGCTACTGTTGATTCACGTAGAGTGAGAAGCAGGCTCCAGTATCTCATACACTGGAAAGATTATGGTATTGAGGAACGAACTTGGGAACCTGCTAGCCAGATTCAAGCCCCTCGCTTGTTACGATCGTTTCACAGAAGGCATCCTGATAAACCCAAGCAAGTAGGGGGGGCTGTGGGGGGGTGTACTGTCATGGTTGTCGAGCCGTGATTCACCAAGACGGGACTACAAGACTACAAAGATGGTTCCCAGCCGAAGACGCGCATGTGCGAGGATGCGTCAGGCAAGCTCAAAGCCCGGCCTTCCTCGTGTAACTGCGCTTCGCGTTCCAGTCTTAGAACCCGCTTGCCTACCTGAATCACTTCCGGTTCGTCGCGCCCCCTCACTTCTTCGTCGGGATTGCGTCTTGCACGTTCCAGTCGGGTCATCCTCACCTCGGCGCCTCCGTCAGGTCGTTCCTGAAATTTCTACGAAAACGGGGAGGAATAGACATTGCTGCTTTCAAGACCGTGGTTACGGTAACAGCGCTTTGCGCTGCACTTTATGTTTTCTGTGTTTGTACATATACTTCTCACTTACCTGATCTGGGTGCTCGGGCATTGCGGAGAACTACTCCTTCCGAATTACCTGGGATTACCTACAAAGAAGTAGTGAGATATTCCCACCTGAATATAAGGTTACCTTTTAGTTGCATACTAACTACCCTCCTCACCGTGTTTTAGTCCATGTCTATTGCACAGGTGGGCAAGTTACATTTTTTCAACATAAGTAGCCTCTCTCCAACAGACCCCTTCATTTCTAAATACATTCCTTTTTGTTTCATTTCTGTAGACAAATGCTATTGTACTGCATCTTTCCTTTATTTACCCAGTAACAGAAGAAGGGAACATTTAGGTAAAAGAAGAGTGAACATAAACTCATTTATAAACTGGTGTGTCCCTTTTGTCTCTTAATGTATGTTCCCTCTCCTCTACAGCCGTATGTTTTGCCTTGACATTGTTCCTTGACGACATCTTGTGGTGATTGGTTTGCGACAAGGGATTGTCTCCCCTTCTTTCCTTGTTTTGTTTCCCTTCTTCCCCGAATTACCATTGTTGCTTAGACGCTGTCAAGCGCAATAGGTGGTTGGGAGAAGTTGCAGACTATACTTCAGTTTCATGACGTTCCCGCGGAAACACAGGTGAGATCCTGAGAATAATCCCCTGTAAATATTGCCTAGTGCCAGTTGGCACAGTGTATATTGTGTGATTACTATTCTAATGTGTTTTGGATAATACAAAGGCTATTTTTATATATAACCTGTTGTGGAGTTTCTTTTGTGGTGTGCCTAGTGTGTTGCTGCTGTGTGGGTGTTGCGCAAACGCTTTACACATTGCCTCTGGGATAAGCCTGACTGCTCGTGCCAAGCTACAAAGGGGGTGAGCAGGGGTTATCTTCAGTGTGTACCTCCCTTGCCCTGACTAGAGTGGTGGTTTCTGACTGGCTTAGGCGATTGCCCTAGCCAACCAGAAATCCCATTTCTAACAGAATCCGAACAGGCAATTCCGATGCGGTCGGAACGTCTCCGACCGATGGTTGGATCCAATCCAACTGCATTGGAATCGGGTCTATAGTCATTGCTTACGAGAAGCAAGGCTGGCAATAACTATGCCTCTTTTACTGCCAGCCTTGCTTCTCGTAAGTAACGATTATAAGTACAAAGTGCGTGTTTATGCACTGCTTGCAGGTTTTCAAAACACATAAACAAAAGGCATTGTCATTTACAATGCCAATAGCTCAAACTCTCGTAAATGTGAGACCTATTGCATTGCAAATGCTTGTTTTTTAATGAACAGGAATGGTCAGATTCCACAGATTTATAATTTTAGCCCATGTCCATCTTCTTGGACTCACAACCCGGAGACGGTGAACACGCACAGTGACTTACTGATTAGGTTTATTTGAGACATGGGCTAATATTATAAAGCCCTGAAGAAGTCTTGAGAGAAGGGACGAAACACATTGGCTACGTTGGTGTGAATATCTTGTATTTTTCAATAAAGAATTTATCAACACACGACAAGCCTGAACGACTTTGAATGTGATCCAGCGTTTCGGAACTTGCAAATTTTAATCATCTGGACCCAATTTAATACCTAACAGTTCCTTCCACGCTGCATGAGTTTAAACTAATCTTACCAATTTGCTTATCATTTTATTTATTTTCTTCCTTCTCCAATGAATCTTTGTCAGTGGTAAGGGATTGACAAAATAATATCAGAATTCTAAAGAAATATCATCATAAAGAATAATCACTCAATATAACTAAATGACACTTGATCCAGCGCGATATTAGCAAACAGCATTCATACACCAAATACTCACTTGGGTCCATACACTCATACTACGCTAATACTTACGCTGGGGAGTCAGTTGTACTCTTTATCAAAATCCCTGCTACCAATTACTTTTCTGATTGAAGAGTAATGACTTACCAATGAATCCTTTGCTAATTGGGAAGTTTAAAATGAGTGACATTGATTACAGTACATAATCCTGAAATAACCACTGAGTCAGGAAGTTTTAAAATGTTTATCTAAAGATTTTAGCAGAGTAAAATACAGAACCACAAGGTACTTATTCGCATATCAAGGATGAAGCATAGAATAATAATTATTGATTAATGACGGTCCCTCAGAAAGGAGAAGATAGAGACAGCAGCGCAACTAAAGGTTGCATTTATATTTACCTAAAGTGCGAGAACCAAGCCCCTTGGCCAAGGAGTTGGAAAAGATAGGACCCAGGAAGGATGAAGAGCAAACACCTCCTCCAGGTTCAGGACAGGACCGGTGACCTCTCTACAACGACGCCTGCGTCGTTCCCCTCTCTGATACTCGGCTTCTCCTCGATTCTCCTGGGCCTTCCTTCTAATGGACTCCGCTGCCCCCTCCTCAGGACCTCTCTGGACAGCGATTCAGTCTGCAATCGATCAGCTTGTCGGTCTGGTGCTTCTGCCTGTCAGCGTCTAGTCTCGTCCCTGTGTGAACGCCTGCTCTGACTAATTAGCTAATTCTATATCTGTTATACCCTTCTGTCTTGTGGTTTGTGGCCTCCTGGCCTGCCTTGCTACATTGGCTGCCATGATGACTTTTTGCGCATGTTACTCTGAGCCGTTGTTCTATCGACCTCTGCTCTTGCCAAGTTATTTTAGAGCTGTCTGCATTTTCTGTCTCTCACCTTTTCTCCTGTTCACTTTGGGCTCAGTCTGCACAACATGTACAAGGTCGAAAAACAACGTCTCCTTGTTCTCTCTGATTTGGCCAGTCCCTCGCACCTAGACATAACACTATGTACAGCTGCCATGGAGAAATTTGTGTGCTTTTAATATTGCGGTTTTCCCGCTTTAGACACACTTGGAGAAAACCTTTCCAGGGAGAAGAATTGTGATTGTCTGCCGATGTAGTTTTGCATCTAGAGACTGAGGTATGGGGGTTCGCTAGTCAAAGCCCAGAGGTCTTCTATTATTATAATAAACTAGCTACTAGCACGGGGAGGGTGGTAAGGTCATTTAGCCCTATAACCACTGCTTTATGAAATGCTTTCTTCGTTTGTATTCTATGGTGTGGTAACTATGCTGAGTATATTATTCTTATGCATTATGCTGGTAGTACTGACACGTGTACTGTATCTTAGAGCACGTTTGTTGAAATAAACATTTTTAACTAAACCGTGTCTCTTATTACGCGTGTTGTGGACAGGTATGAGTGAGTAACGAAAGGGTGTTCTTGCTTCTGCGAGTCCTGAGAGAGAGATACCGTGTTCTGGGTTGTCTAATCATTGGTGATATTGGTGCTGATGAGACGCTACAGCTAGCTGGGTTGGGGTTTTAGGTGCTAAGGTGTATGGTTGGCTCACCACTATATTCCGAGGTCCTATTATCCTGGGCATAGCTCTGCATATGAGCAGAATCCCTAAGACATGGCGCCCACCTTGGGGCAGCTTATCTGCGAGACGCTTGAGTAGTACTTGTGCTTGTCCACAACTCCCTTCACAGCCGCTTCCGGAAGCGGCTGAGTCGGTGATACCTCCTATATTGACGTTTTTATAGCTTCTTTCAAGCTTGAAGTTGTTAAAAGGTTCTTAACTAAAACCCAGTATTGTGCTGCCTCAACTTAGGTTGTCGAAAACTTTTAGCCTAGAATGGCTGTTCAAATTCCGGCACATAGCCGCGCAGCGCTCCGGGCTCACTTAACCGTGTATGGAGTACCTGACGCGGGTGTCGAACTGCTCTTTGTGGTGCAAGCCAATCCAGCTTACCACTTTGAGGTGTTTTACTCTTGGGTCACATTTCCGGCGGTGGATGGAACGGACCAATTGTTCCATGAATATGAAGCCACCGTAGTTCCTAATATTTATAGACCGTATAGGAATATTGAAGTACCGCTCACGGCTTGGCAACACCGTGTTTGGTTTGATGGTGCCCTCCCCCAACCGGTTACCGCGGTTCGTTTAGGCCTCTTATCAATTGAAGGGGCCACTTGGTCTGTCTTGGCCGGGCATACCCCACATCCGCGATATATGACGGTAACAGTCGCGGAACTGCACAACATGTATTCGGCTTTAGTGCGAGTACATCGAGCCTTAGTGCAGTATGTTACAGGCAACCTCCAGAGACCCCACCTGGAGGTGCAGCCCAGCCAGCTGGTGCAGGCGGGGTGACCATAAGTCCTGTCATGGTGAATTCAGTGATGGGCAAGCGCCCACAAAATAAGGATGATTTTCCTTATTGGCTTGCAGAAAAATTTGACTAGCTGGAGGCAGTTTTTCCAAATACCTCTCCCGTGGAAAAACACAGAATTCTTACGATTAGTTTGCCAAAAGACTTAGTCCCCGAGTTGGCAGATTGCAACAACTGGGGAAGGGTATTCGCAGCAGTATATGCGAAATGTTTCGGCACTCCTTCCATGACGGTTCTCCCCTCTGTAATTAAACGAGTACAGGATGAGCATGGCCCTGAAGCGGCTGTGGAATTAGGGATGAGACTGGTGGGAGTGTTCGACGTAGTAGCTGATTTAATCCTTGCGAATGTCAAGGGCGATGCAGTGAACTTTCAAGTAGCTAATGCTTTGGCTTTAGTCCCAGAACCGGACAGGCTGCGCGAATTACCGAAAATTATTGCCCAAGCTTACAAAACTATTGGCAGAAATAGCCTGGGCGTTAAGCCTTTTGCCAAATCACAAACACAACAACAACAACCTAAACCTCAATCTGAGAAAGATGAGAAACCAGTCTTTACTAAGAAGAGCTGGAGGTTGAAAAAACAGGGTAAGCAACAAAAGAGACCGGGGTCGCGAGGCGCATCCCTGGTTTCAGTCTCTTCTGAACGCACTTATGATTTGCGAGACAGGGCAAGAATTAAATCTCCGGATAGGTTTCAGATCCCTGATACGCGTTCTCCTCGTTCTTCACAGGCACCGACATCTTCGCAGGCCAGTGGAGGAGATCGCCAGGATAGAGGAAGGGGCCGAGAGGCTCCCCAGGGACGAGACCAACCTCGACAACAAGTTAGAGGGAAAGCAGAAGACTTTCAACGTTCTCGCCCACAGTTTCAGAAGAAGAAGGTTGCCGCTGTAACAGCGAGATATGCCACAGATGGTGAGAACGAGACTCCTGAATTGGACTTGGGCAGTGACCCTCCTAGACAGCGCCGCGGAAGTTACCATAGTGCGGGAGGCGCTACGTCCTCATGTGGAGGTGACAGCAACTGAGACATTCATTACTGTCGAGACAGCAGACACCAGAGTGGCACCCCCTGACAGACTATATAATATTGTTCTCCAAATTGAAGGTGACATTCAGCGTGTAATTAAAGGGATTTTTTGGGAGAATCTGACCTCTTCGTACGACATTTTGTTGGCGGAGGCAGATTGGCCGCCCCCATTCGTGCTTGCTGCGCGTAATGGGGAGGAGGTAATCCTTCCGAGCTTTTCTCGACATGTCCCAAAGGACAAAGCGGAGGCTCTTGCAGTCGAATGGGCTGTGTCCCTGGCTCCAGCGTTATACCGCAATCACGTGGACTGGTATGAAGACTCTCCCCCCCATGAAATACCTTTGCGGTCCCTTCCACAGCCACAACCCCAATATCCTATTAAACGGGAAGCCAAGGGCCCCGTTTCTGACATTCTGACTCAGTTAGAATATCAGGTAGTAATTGAAACATGTGTGTCACCTATGAACAATCCCCTTTTCGCGGTTTCTAAACCCGATGGATCGTACCGCTTAGTTTTAGATTACCGGCATTTGAGCTCCCATTGTCGGACCTTTGCGGTGCAAAATACACACAGTTCTGCGCTTGTGGACAGTCTTGTTCGTAAAAAATATAAAACGACGCTTTACCTCTCCAATGGATTCTACACGCACAACTTAGCCCCGGAGAGTAGCCAATGGAGCGCTTTTGCATCCGGTGGTAAATTATTCAAATTCCGGCGTTTACCTATGGGCTACAAGAACAGTCCTGGAGTATTCGCAGCCCGTGTTGTCTCTTTGTTAGGCGGCATTGACCCAGATGCCTGTTCGTACGTCTATCTGACAGACGAACTATTCCAGCATCTTACCCGAGTGGACCGCATTATCCTAGAATTTGCTGTCATGGGATACAAATTTAATTTTGCTAAGTCCCACATTGCTGAATTTACCGTTTTGTTCTTGGGCTATGAGCTCAACAATGAAGGTAAGGGCTTAGCCCCCCATTTCTTGGAGAAATGTGCACTCTTGTGCCCTCTTTCTACTCTGAAGAAACTTCAGTCTGTGCTGGGTTTTCTGAACTTCGGGCGTACTTACATTCCCGAATATGCCCAGCGTATCAAGCCACTGTATGCCTTGATACAACCTAACTTTTCGAAGTCATGCCTCCATTCTGCAGTCTTTGCAGACAGACCTTCTTGAGTCGAAATATCTGTTGACTCGTGATAACCACACAAACCTGGTGATTAGAATAATTCCAGGGGCAGTGGGTTTCACTTACTTAACCTTTAACGAAGGTGACACAGTACCCATCGCATACAAGTCACATCTTTACACTTCCGCGGAAATACGCTTTTCCTCTGTGGAGAAAGTTCTAACTGCAGTGCAAATGGCGATTCTAAAGGAACACGCACTGGCACAGGGAAAACGTATTCTGGTGGTAACACCATATCCTGCCCTAGAGGCAGTGACAAAGGCAAGTGTTCCGAACTCTAAAGCTTTGCACCCCCATTGGATTCAATGGGCAACATCTTTGATGTCTCCGGACGTCACCTTCATTTTTGATTCTTCACTTCAGACTCAGGAGTTTTTACAGTATGAATTCGTTCATCCTCCTCCTCTGTCTATGCTACCGCTTGAGGAGTACGAATGCGTGATCTATACCGATGGTTCGGCTCAACTGGCCACGGGTTCCAAGCATGCTTATTCAGCTGCATGTGCTGTTGTTGCAGGAAGTTTTGTGAACGGAAAGTTCAAGTGTACTGTAGTGCACACTCAGGCACTCGGGGACAGTACTGCACAATTGGCCGAGCTGCACGCCTTGGTGCTTGCGCTTGAGTTCGCTTCTCCGGATGTGACCACTCTCATAGTATGCGATTCTTACTACTGTGTTCAGTCTTACAATGACAATCTGTTCTTTTGATTGCAAAACGACTATAGAGACGCCAAAGGTAACACAATTAAGCATAAAATGCTTTGGGTTCGAGTGGCAGATTTGAAACAACGCCTGCCTCTCACATAGGTGGTTCATACCCTTGGCCATCAGCGGGTGGGTGCACACGCTGTCGGTAACGGTCTGGCAGATGAAGCTGCCAGATCAGCAGTAATCACGTCGTCAGTCGCAGCAGTTACTAGATCCATGTCAAAAATTGATACTGATATTCTAGCAGCAATAGCTGCAACAGAGGAAGGTGCTAATTACCCTAGGGGTTTTCCTTCCAAATATTCTTATCTGTTAGGTCCCGAACAGGCGCTGTAGGAGAGTAGGATCTGCCTCTTATGTTGCCCCCACTTTTTTTTTGATGTTAGCACTGGTTTCTGGCTATAGTCTGGCTGGGTCCCTGCCAATCAGGGCCCCAGCCTCTCTGTTCTCTCTAAATGACATGGAGTGCACTCTAGGTGCACTAGTGATTGGATACTGTGGTGCCTTATGAGTCCCTAGTATATGGTACCTTAGGTACCAAGGGCATAGGTACTTCACAGGCCTACCAAGGGATGCAGCATGTATTATGCCACCCCTGGGAAGCAGACTAAATCTGACACCACAGGCCTGCTACTGCAGCCTGGGTGAGGTGGTGCTAGCACTCCTCACTGAGATATAGGTTTCCTATATCTCTCCTGCACACACATATAAACCTATCAGTCACCCCTAAGGCAGGCCCTATCAATCCTGAGGGCAGGGTGCTTGGCTTCTATGTGAGGGGGTGCCTCTGCATGAGCAGGGCCCCTCTGCAGCTCTCAGAGTCTATTCTCTGGTGCTGTTTGTGGATGCGGTTAAACCATATACTCTTAAGTGCATTATATCCTCGCGGTAAAATGCTAACTTTGGAATGGCTGCATCAAAACATGTCATGTTTGGTGTCAAACATCTTGGAATACTACCCCCCCGCCAATCCTGGCGGCGGGGGTAGCATTCCACCCTTCTAGAGGGATAAGACATGTACCTGCTGTGGAAACGCGGTACAATCCTGAAGAGCCCTGGCATCACAAAATGGATGCCACCAGTCACAGACACTGGGCTGCCCTCCTGCTGATGACCGAAACTCACAGTGGAGGAAGCCCAACAATAGGCATCCTGTCACAGGGAGGTGTAACCACCTCCCAGACAGGGTTTAGTGTATTGGGGCTGGGTGGGTGCACTCTTAGAGTGCTTTGAAGTCCTGCACTGGGGGAGCAAAAGGCTCCTCTGTGCATATGCCAGTTCAAACCGGCTCAGGGGCTACCTGCCCCTGCTCTGGCGCGAAACTGGACAAAGGGAAGTGGGTGTAGCCACCCCCTCCCTTGACCCTCCCATAGGTGGGGTCATAGAGCTAGTCCATCCCCTCTTTTTAGTATAAGATGGGGAACCCTTGAACTTGCCAGTTAGATAACCCCTGGACGATGCTCTACAGAAGAATCCTGGCCCTTCGACGTTCCACTACCTTTGGAAGACAGAAGAATCTCCCTTGGAGTCAAGGAGTGACTCCCCTGCTTGGCAGGCACCAAAAACGACAACGACGGTCGCAAACTACGCCGCTCCCGCCGGAGTCCGAAGTCCCTGCAGCCCAAAAAGTGGATTTCCTGACTTCTCCCAGGCCATCGTGAGTCCCCAGCGAAGCTGAGGCAAGTGGACCCCACGAGTGATGAGGAACTGCGACCCCTGGGTACCGTGCACTATTGTCGAGTGCAACCCCTTCACAACATTCTACGAACTTGTGCTTTGGACCACGTGTGGTCCCGACCTCCAGCAGGAATCCCTCCGAAGATCAGAGGCCTACACCGTCCCGAGTGACCGTGGGCCCCTGTTGAGTGATTCCGCCCGAGGTGTCTTCGCGATCCCTTGCCAGCCGGCTCGTGGGTCCCCAGAAGACTTCTTAAAGAAACCAAAGGGCTCCTCTGGTTGCTCCAGGCCTGCCCTGACTTACCCTCGCTGGGTGAGTCCCTCAGACCTTGCTGGTCTGTGCCATCGACTTTTCTTCATCTCCCCGAGACTTGCTGTTGCCAAGGTTTGTTGGCTCCAATCGAGTTGCCGACACCGCAGTAAGCTGCAGACTTTGTGGGACACACAGAATCCAGCTCCTGGTCATCGTCAACGCCTCCTGGACCTCGTGGCTGAAGAGTCAAGGCACCCGCAACCGACCTGAATCGACCGACGACGGTGGGCATCCATCTTCCTTGCCCCGAGTCACTGCCAAGTGACTTTGAACACTGTCCCCTCTGCTTTCAGGTCATCCTTCTTCAGAATCCAGGCTTGGATTCCACCGGACACTTCTTCAGCTCCCGCAAGCAGCAAGTCTTCTTTGTTCGCCATTGAAAACGACGCCGCGACCTGACACCAAAGGACACCTATGCACCCGGCTTCCCTGGGTGAGGTAACTCCAGCACTACGGTGCTCCTGTGGGTGTGGGCCCTAGAACTACTTACCCTGTAAGTGACTTGCTTGTAGGTTCTCCCGAAGTATCCTAGAACTCTTAATTTCCAACCGCGACTTACCCCATTGAAGTCAACGGCGATCCGCGCCTGTGTACCCACACTGCACGCGTCCCCCGTGAGTCCTTTACTTACCTGCCTTGGGTGGTTTCGTGAGGCCCCAGCACTTCTGAAGGCCCTAGGCCTTGTCTCCCTGCAAGTCGTTGTTGCTAAGTCCCTTTTTAGTATATGGTCTGGTACGCCCCTAGGGCCCCAGCCATATTTTGTGCTTAACTTATTGAGAAACGTTGATTTGTGCATATGTTTGTCTTCTAATCTCATAAAGAGATTAGTAGAGAGTTATTTAGAAATAAATACATATATATTTGATATATATACCTGTGTGGTGTCTTTTCATTTGGTGATTCAAGAGATTATATGGTAAAACAAGCTGCTTTACATTCCTTCAAGACTTAGCCTGAAGGCTGCTCTCCACAGCTACCACTAGGATAGCTTTCTTTAAAAGGTTGTCTTAAACCTATCTACCATAAGAGTCGATTTGCCCTGGTGCAAGGTGTCCACTTTAATTGGTGAACAGCATATACCAGGCCAACTTCTCACATTGGTGGGCAGCGTGTGGGATTCCAGCTTGCCATTGTTTTACCAGAAAATCTCTATTTGAATTACTAACTGAAAACCATTATAGGTACTCAAGGTACATATAAAGTCAAGCTTAGTATCAATAAGTTCTACTGAACTTAGAGCTGTGTGCCAAGGGATAGCACACCCTTTCCACAGCTCAAGCTAGGATCAGTAGGCCACAAACTAGTGTAGGTAGTACAACACTGCACAACACTAGAATGTCCTTAAGGGGTGGACCCAGTGGATCCACTCAGCCTCAGTATAAGGACATGGCTTTCTCTGACTTGAGAGCCATGTGTGTTGAAAGACACCTGAAGCTAGGACAGAGTCCCTCAACACTGCACCTGATAGATCTGCTGACAGCAGATGACCTTAGATTGGCTCTAGGAGCTAAAGGGTCTGAATCAGTGGGTGGGTCAGTATTAGTATCTGGGTCAGATGATGAAAATCAGAATGACCAAGACTCTGTGATTGAAGGGCCAGGCTTCAAGGGGCCTGAAAAGGACAGAGGAATTCTCCATAAGAGAACTGACAGAGAGGAGGAGAGGCACAGATCCCCTTCTAGGAAATCTGACCATTCTTATCACTCTGGCAGAGAATTTGTCCAGCAGAGGAACTCATACTTTCACTTAAGAGAGACCTCCTCTGAGAGAAGGTGCAAACTGCTCCAGTATGAGGAAGCCAAAGTGGCCCTCAGAACCAAGCAGTTGGCACTGGATAGGGAAGCCCTGGAGATCCAGAGAGCTTCTAGAAGAGAGGGGTTAGAACCCCCTGGTGGCAGCAACAGTGTCCCTAGAGGCAGAGAATATATCCCTGACCATAGGAACCTGAGCAAGGTTGTTCCTCCCTACCAGATTGGGGATGATATCCACAAGTGGATAACTGCTATGGAGAGGGCCTGTAGAGTACAGCAGGTCCCCCAAAAGCAGTGGGCAGCAATCTTGTGGCTCTCCTTTTCAGATAAAGGAAGAGACAAGCTCCTCACTGTTAGAGAAGAGGATGCTGATGATTATGAGGTCCTGAAGAGTGCACTGATAGATGGGTTTGGCTTAACCACTGAGCAGTACAGGTTGAAGTTCAGAGATACCCAGAAGGCACAGACTCAGGACTGGACTGACTTTGTTGATTGTGCAACCAAGGCTCTGGAGGGTTGGCTGGTTGGCAGTAGGGTTACTGATTTCAAGGGATTGTATAATCTGATGATGAGAGAACAGATCCTAAATAATTGCCAGAACCAGTTGTTGCATCAGTACCTGGTGGACTCTGATCTGACCTCTCCCCAAGAATTGGGAAAGAAGGCAGACAAATGGGTCAGAACCAGGGTGAGGCAGAAAACCCAGAACCAAGGGGGTGACACTAAGAAGCAAGATCCTAAAGGCTCTGAGAAAGGTGGGGATAAGTCAAAAGACCAGAAGTCTTCACAAGGGCCCCAAAAATCTGCATCTGGGGGGGAGTCACAGTCCAACAAGGGAAAAGGCCAAAAGAAGTCATGGTGCAAAATCTGTAAACAGAAAGGGCACTGGACTTCTGATTGTACCAAGTCCAAAGACCAAACCACCACCACTCCTGCCCCTAAGGCAACTGTGCCCCCTAGCTCAGCTGCTGGTGGAGGTGGTACTCAGAATAAGGTTGTAGTAGGGTTGTCCCTGGGTTCTGAAGTGGATTCTGACCTAGTCAGAGTGACCACTCAGGCAATGCTGATTTGTGATGGAAACATTGATATGTCCTTCCTAGTAAGCCCCAGTAATCTGGGCAAGTACAAACAGCAGCCTTTGATAAATGGCAAACAGGCTTTGGCATTTAGGGACACAGGTGCTAGTGTCACCATGGTGGCAGAGGACCTAGTGGACCCTGGACAGATCATCCTGGGTGAAATGTACCAGGTGACCAATGCAAGCAATGTCCAGACCAACCATAGTCTGGCAGTTGTGAATTTCTCCTGGGGAGGGGTAACTGGCCCCAAGAAGGTTGTAGTCAGTGCAGACCTCCCTGTAGAATGTCTATTGGGCAATGATCTAGAGACTTCAGCCTGGTCTGAAGTAGAGTTATGGACTCATGCTGAGATGTTGGGCATCCCTGCAGAGGTATTTGCTGTGACCAGGTCACAAGCAAGAATGCATGACACTGAACCAGCTCTGGATCCTGGAACCATGGACCAGATGCTTCCCAAGAGGAGGAGCAGTAGGGTAAAGGCAGTGCCTTCCCCTCTGTCTCAGATCAGAGATTCACTTCCAGAGGGAGGTGAAGCAGAACCTGAAGAAGGAACTGCCCCAGAGGGACTTGAGCCTGACCAGGTTGAGTTCTTGGGGGCAGGGGGCCCTTCTAGGGAAGATCTGAGTAAGGAGCAACAGTGCTGCCCCTCTCTTGAACCCCTCAGACAGCAGGCTGCTGCTGAGGCTGCTGGGAGTGCTAATGGGTCCCATAAAGTTTATTGGGATGAGGGACTCCTATATTCTGAGGGTAGAGACCCAGCCCCTGGAGCCACCAGGAGGTTGGTAATACCTCAGAAGTTTAGGGGTTCCTCTTGACCTTAGCACATGATATCCCTTTAGCAGGTCACTTGGGCCAAAACAAGACCTGGGACAGGCTTGTTCCACATTTTCATTGGCCACATATGTCAGAGGACACAAAGGAGTTTTGTCGCTCCTGTGTCACTTGCCAAGCCAGTGGTAAGGCAGGTGGCACAACAAAGGCCCCCTGATACCACTACCTGTGGTGGGGGTACCCTTTGAAAGGGTAGGGATTGACATTGTTGGTCCCCTTGACCCTCAGACTGCATCTGGGCACAGATTTATCCTGGTGGTAGTGGATCATGCCACCAGGTACCCAGAGGCAATTCCCCTGAGGACCACCACAGCCCCTGTGGTGGCAAGAGCCCTCATTGGAGTTTTCTCCAGAGTGGGTTTCCCAAAGGAGGTCATTTCTGACAGAGGTACCAACTTCATGTCAGGATATCTAAAGGCAATGTGGAAGGAGTGTGGTGTAACTTATAAGTTCACCACCCCTATCACCCACAATGCAATGGTTTAGTTGAACTCTTCAACAAAACCTTGAAAGGAATGATTAAAGGACTCCCAGAGAAGCTTAGGCGGAAATGGGACCTTCTTCTTCCTTGCCTGTTGTTTGCATACAGAGAGGTTCCACAGAAGGGGGTTGGTTACAGCCCATTTGAGCTTCTGTTTGGGCATCCTGTGAGAGGTCCACTATGTTTGGTAAAAGAGGGCTGGGAGTTACCTCTCAAGCCCCCAAACAAGATGTGATGGACTATGTACTTGGTCTCCGCTCCCGGATGGCAGAGTACATGAAAAAGGCAACCAAAAACCTGGAGGCCAGCCAAGAATTGCAAAAAGCTTGGCATGACCAAAGGCTGTGCTGACTGTATACCAGCCAGGACAGAAAGTGTGGGTGTTGGAACCTGTGGCCCCAGCAGCCCTCCAGGACAAATGGAGTGGCCCCCATACAATAGTTGAACAGAAGGGAGAAGTCACCTATCTGGTGAATCTTGGAACTCCCAGGAGCCCCCTAAGGGTGCTTCATGTCAACAGATTAAAGCCATATGTTGACAGGGCTGACATGGGCTTGCTCATGGCAACTGATGAGGACCAGGAGGAGGAGAGTGACCCTCTCCCTGACCTGCTCTCTCAGAACCCTGATGATGGGTCAGTAGATGGTGTTGCTTTGGCAAGCAGCCTCACTGACCATCAGCAAACTGAGTGCAGACAAGTTCTGCAACAGTTTAGACATATGTTTAGCCTGACCCCTAGTCAGACTACCTGGTGCACCCATGAGGTGGACACTGGAGACAGTCTGCCTGTCAAGAATAAAATCTACAGGCAACCTGACCATGTCAGGGACTGTATCAGGACTGAAGTCCAGAAAATGTTGGAGTTAGGCGTGATTGAGCCTTCAGATAGCCCTTGGGCTAGCCCAGTAGTCCTGGTACCCAAACCTCATACCCAGGGTGGTAAGAAAGAAATGAGGTTTTGTGTAGACTACAGAGGCCTCAATGCAGTCACTAGGACTGATGCCTATCCCATACCAAGGGCAGATGAGCTGATTGACACTTTGGCCTCAGCCAAGTATCTAAGCACATTTGACCTCACAGCTGGCTACTGGCAAATCAGATTAGCTGATGATGCAAAAGCCAAAACAGCATTTTCGACCCCTGGTGGGCACTACCACTTTGTGGTAATGCCCTTTGGATTGAAAAATGCACCTGCCACTTTTCAGAGGTTGGTGAATAAAGTTCTGGCAGGGATGGAAACTTATTGCTCAGCTTATCTAGATGATATTGCTGTCTTTAGTTCCTCCTGGCAGGATCACCTGGTCCACCTCAGGAATGTTTTGGAGGCTCTGCAGAAAGCAGGCCTCACTATCAAGGCCACCAAGTGCCAGATAGGGCAGAGTCAGGTTGTGTACCTGGGCCACCTTGTAGTTGGAGGCCAGGTTCAGCCTTTACAGAGCAAAATCCAAACCATAATGGAATGGGTTGCTCCTACCACCCAGACACAGGTGAGAGCCTTCTTAGGCCTGACTGGGTACTATAGGAGGTTTGTCAAGGGATATGGATCTATAGTGACCCCCTTGAATGATCTAACCTCAAAGAAAATGCCAAAAAAGGTTCAGTGGACAGCTAGCTGTCAAAAGGCATTTGAAGACCTAAAGCAGGCCATGTGCACTGCCCCCATCTTACAGAGTCCAGACTACACCAAAAAGTTCATTGTCCAAACAGATGCTTCTGAGCTGGGTGTGGGAGCTGTACTGTCTCAACTGAATGATGAAGGTCAAGACCAGCCAGTAGCTTTTATTAGCAGAAGGCTGACCCCTAGAGAGAAACGTTGGTCAGCTATAGAGAGGGAGGCCTTTGCTGTGGTATGGGCCCTGAAGAAGCTGAGGCCATACTTGTTTGGTACTCACTTCATAGTTCAGACTGACCACAAGCCCCTCCTATGGCTAAAGCAGATGAAAGGTGAAAACCCAAAACTTTTGAGGTGGTCCATTTCCCTACAGGGGATGGACTATACAGTGGAACATAGGCCTGGGACCCAACATGCCAATGCAGATGGACTCTCAAGGTATTTCCACTTTGAACACGAAGACTCAACTGGTCAAGGTTAGTTTAGTGTCCCTGCGTTTGGGGGGGTTGTGTAGGAGAGTAGGATCTGCCTCTTATGTTGCCCCCACTTTTTTTCTGATGTTAGCACTGGTTTCTGGCAATAGTCTGGCTGGGTCCCTGCCAATCAGGGCCCCAGCCTCTCTGTTCACTCTAAATGACATGGAGTGCACTCTAGGTGCACTAGTGATTGGATACTGTGGTGCCTTATGAGTCCCTAGTATATGGTACCTTAGGTACCAAGGGCATAGGTACTTCACAGGCCTACCAGGGGCTGCAGCATGTATTATGCCACCCCTGGGAAGCAGACTAAATCTGACACCACAGGCCTGCTACTGCAGCCTGGGTGAGGTGGTGCTAGCACCCCTCACTGAGATATAGGTTTCCTATATCTCTCCTGCACACACATATAAACCTATCAGTCACCCCTAAGGCAGGCCCTATCAATCCTGAGGGCAGGGTGCTTGGCTTCTATGTGACGGGGTGCCTCTGCATGAGCAGGGCCCCTCTGCAGCTCTCAGAGTCTATTCTCTGGTGCTGTTTGTGGATGCGGTTAAACCATATACTCTTAAGTGCATTATATCCTCGCGGTAAAATGCTAACTTTGGAATGGCTGCATCAAAACATGTCGTGTTTGGTGTCAAACATCTTGGAATACTACCCCCCCGCCAATCCTGGTGGCGGGGGTAGTATTCCACCCTTCTAGAGGGATAAGACATGTACCTGCTGTGGAAACGCCGTAGAATCCTGATGGATGGATAGAATCACAAAATGGATGCCACCAGTCACAGACACTGGGCTGCCCTCCTGCTGATGACCGAAACTCACAGTGGAGGAAGCCCAACAATAGGCATCCTGTCACAGGGAGGTGTAACCACCTCCCAGACAGGGTTTAGTGTATTGGGGCTGGGTGGGTGCACTCTTAGAGTGCTTTGAAGTCCTGCACTGGGGGAGCAAAAGGCTCCTCTGTGCATATGCCAGTTCAAACCGGCTCAGGGGCTACCTGCCCCTGCTCTGGCGCAAAACTGGACAAAGGGAAGTGGGTGTAGCCACCCCCTCCCTTGACCCTCCCATAGGTGGGGTCATAGAGCTAGTCCATCCCCTCTTTTTAGTATAAGATGGGGAACCCTTGAACTTGCCAGTTAGATAACCCCTGGATGACGCTCTACAGAAGAATCCTGGCCCTTCGACGTTCCACTACCTTTGGAAGACAGAAGAATCTCCCTTGGAGTCAAGGAGTGACTCCCCTGCTTGGCAGGCACCAAAAACGACAACGACGGTCGCAAACTACGCCGCTCTCGCCGGAGTCCGAAGTCCCTGCAGCCCAAGAAGTGGATTTCCTGACTTCTCCCAGGCCATCGTGAGTCCCCAGCGAAGCTGAGGCAAGTGGACCCCACGAGTGACGAGGAACCGCGACCCCTGGGTACCGTGCACTATTGTCAAGTGCAACCCCTTCACAACGTTCTACGAACTTGTGCTTTAGACCACGTGTGGTCCCGACCTCCAGCAGGAATCCCTCCGAAGATCAGAGGCCTACACCATCCCGAGTGACCGTGGGCCCCTGTTGAGTGATTCCGCCCGAGGTGTCTTCGCGATCCCTTGCCAGCCGGCTCCTGGGTCCCCAGAAGACTTCTTAAAGAAACCAAAGGGCTCCCCTGGTTGCTCCAGGCTTGCCCTGACTTACCCTCGCTGGGTGAGTCCCTCAGACCTTGCTGGTCTGTGCCATCGACTTTTCTTCATCTCCCCAAGACTTGCTGTTGCCAAGGCTTGTTGGCTCCAATCGAGTTGCCGACACCGCAGTAAGCTGCAGACTTCGTAGGACACACAGAATCCAGCTCCTGGTCATCGTCGACGCCTCCTGGACCTCGTGGCTGAAGAGTCAAGGCTCCCGCAACCGACCTGAATCGACCGACGACGGTGGGCATCCATCTTCCTTGCCCCGAGTCACTGCCAAGTGACTTTGAACACTGTCCCCTCTGCTTTCAGGTCATCCTTCTTCAGAATCCAGGCTTGGATTCCACCGGACACTTCTTCAGCTCCCGCAAGCAGCAAGTCTTCTTTGTTCGCCATTGAAAACGACGCCGCGACCCGACACCAAAGGACACCTATGCACCCGGCTTCCCTGGGTGAGGTAACTCCAGCACTACGGTGCTCCTGTGGGTGTGGGCCCTAGAACTACTTACCCTGTAAGTGACTTGCTTGTAGGTTCTCCCGAAGTATCCTAGAACTCTTAATTTCCAACCGCGACTTACCCCATTGAAGTCAACGGCGATCCGCGCCTGTGTACCCACACTGCACGCGTCCCCCGTGAGTTCTTTACTTACCTGCCTTGGGTGGTTTCGTGAGGCCCCAGCACTTCTGAAGGCCCTAGGCCTTGTCTCCCTGCAAGTCGTTGTTGCTAAGTCCCTTTTTTAGTATATGGTCTGGTACGCCCCTAGGGCCCCAGCCATATTTTGTGCTTAACTTATTGAGAAACGTTGATTTGTGCATATGTTTGTCTTCTAATCTCATAAAGAGATTAGTAGAGAGTTATTTAGAAATAAATACATATATATTTGATATATATACCTGTGTGGTGTCTTTTCATTTGGTGATTCAAGAGATTATATGGTAAAACAAGCTGCTTTACATTCCTTAAAGACTTAGCCTGAAGGCTGCTCTCCACAGCTACCACTAGGATAGCTTTCTTTAAAAGGTTGTCTTAAACCTATCTACCATAAGAGTCGATTTGCCCTGGTGCAAGGTGTCCACTTTAATTAGTGAACAGCATATACCAGGCCAACTTCTCACAGGCGCCTTATGTAAAAATACCCGACGTTGGTGATCGGCTGATTCCCAACGCGGACCGCAGGGTTTCCTTGATAACGGCAGCACATGAAGGCATGGCTTCGGCACATGCTGGAGTGTCTGCGACTATTTCCATCTTGCAGCAGCGTTACTGGTGGCGTGGTTTATACAAAGACACCCGTGCTTATGTGCTTTCTTGTGACGTTTGTCAACAGATTAAGCCTTCCACGGTTACACGACCACCACAGACCCGGCTCTGCATTTCTAACAGACCCTTTGGGTGTGTTTACCTGGATCACTGCGGTCCATTTTCTTCAGACACCGCCTATAAATATATCTTAGTGGCGGTGGATTCGTGCACACGTTTCATCTGGGTCTGGCCACAACGGAGTGCTGACGCTCGAAATGTCATCAGGGATTTGCGTGTCTTTGTGGGAATTTTCGCCTGTGGCACCTTCCATTCTGACCAAGGTCCAGCGTTTGCCTCTAAGGCTTACAAGGACGCAATGGGTGCACTGGGGGTGCGGGTGAAATTTTCGTCTCCGTATCGGCCTGAGGGCAACTCGATTGTTGAACGAATGAACCGTGACTTAAAGCAATCCTTGACAGCTAGAGTCTTAGGTACTGGCAGGAACTGGCTGGCCCACTTGTATACTGTACAACTTGCACTTAATAATCTCCCTAGAAGACCTCTGGGTGGGCGGACCCCATACGAAATGCTCTTTGGCATAAGAATGTTTGTGCCTGACCTTGATGGTCTAGACATGGCGGCGCAATCCGCCAAGTTTGATGTAGATAACCATTCTACTATGTTACAGGACTTCCAAGAAGCCAGGGACAAACTTGCGGTCGCACATTTACCTTCAGCCACAGACCCTGCGTTGCAGATTCTGGTTGCCGGCTGGCTTCTGAAGATTGGAGATCTGGTTCGAGAGAAGGTGGAGAACAAAAAAGAATTCGGACCCTCTTTTCGTGCACCGGTTCCAGTCCTTGGCTTGAAGGGTACTCGTACAGTCATCTTACCACCGCTTCCTGGTCGCAAGGAGAACAGATACATCTCAGTGGAAAATGTCAAGTTACAACATCTGGCCGATCCTGGATAATGTTACACCAGCGGTCTCTTGTCCTGCCATTTATCGGACTTGTGTTCGTGGCCTTCCTGCCCGAACAGTCACTGATGTTGCAATTGAGATGGTTGATTTGCCTGAAAGTATACTCGAAAACCCAGTCTCCCCCTGTATCGACGAAAATGAGTATACCTATCCCCATACTGAGTCGGTGGCACACCTTCCAACAACGCTACTGAGCCCAACGCGTTATTCCTTTGACTCGGATTCCACCTCATCACTTGTTCCGTCCAAGTTCAGTATTTTTGTATCCTGGTTCAGAGACAATTTTTTGATTCCCCCCTGGACTTACATATGGTTGGTGCTATTCCTGATTTTTTTGTTCATGTCCATTGGCTTTGTCACTGTGTTTTTTCTACTCATCAATGGTCACTATTTACCAGAACGCTCTGCTGTGAACAGTGTCACTGGAACTTTGGCTCCACATTCTTCCTCTCACATCATGAAGCGTGACCATGCATTTGTGAACATTTCTGCTTTTCCAGTTGCTGATGGCATCATATGGGATGCGGTAAATTTCCAAATTCATGGACCGACAGAAATTATTAATGTGCCAAATGTCCTTCGGGTTTCCATGGGTGATGTCGTAAAAAGCAATATTCATTCTGATGATTGGGATGTGCATGCAGTTGAAGCATTATTTACTGATTTGAAATATTATGCTGCCTTTAATGCTGAAGATTTGTATATGAATTCTGCTAATTATTCTGACTTGTATTGTTACCAGCATTGGGGAAATCACTTTATCCATAAACCAAGTGCGCTGCGTGGCCCTTTCAACTACACTCAATGGGAGCATTGTCCAACACCATTATCTGGTAGCTCCCAGACTCTTCGGAATAAATTCACTTATTTTACAGATTTTAATAGATCGAACCCTGGGTCCTATTATTTTAAATTAAATGCATCATCCACCCCAAAAATCATGTTGACCCACACCAAATTACTGTATTCGGGTTCCTTTTTGAATGCCTTAGCTGTGGGTGGTTATGAATACTGGAAGGACACTGTGGATTTGAAATCCATCTGGGGCTCAAAGCCATGGCAGGTGCAGGGCACCGAAGCCTTGCACCGTGCTTGCCTTATCCCAGCCCAAATTGTATTTCTGAATCATTCCATTTATCAAACTACGTGTTGGGGGTTGGCTACTGCCAAACAATTGAATGCGCCTTCCATTCCCTCCTTGGCTTCCACTCCCAACGAAAGCTTGCACTTTAATATGTCCATAGCAAATTTGCAAGCCTTGTTCCAGACTAATTCGTTTAACGTTTCTACGCTTGTTCAGTCACCCTGGTTGGCTTGGCCCATATCGTCTAATGCATGCCAACTGCGTTTTCACGACTCAGTCCCTGGCTACAAACAGGATAGGCCAGATCCAAGGTTTTCTGACTCCCGTACTGTTACCACATATTCTGTTGGTAAATTATGTAAACAGTGGTTGCAACACTCTTCCCTAGACTCTGTTAAACAACATTTGTCCCTCCTTTCAGGCAACATTGATCTGTCCGACTTTATTCTGGGGCCTCGTGGTCCGCGACCTAAGAGATTCATTTATGAAGCTTACAATGAACTCTGAAAGCTATCGCAAATTGAAGCTGCTTCCCGTCTACGGGAAATAGACCAAGCAAATTTAGAAAAGGTTCTTGCTGTTGTTGACAATAGTATTAATACCCTGTCTTCCCGCATTTACACGTTGGAGAATATTGTGTCCTCTGTTGTTGATATTGTACAGGATGATGTTTCTGTGTTGTATCATGGTCAGAATCAATTGCGCTCAGTTATGCAGTTTGCATGGACTTTGCAGACTCCTAAGTTAGGTAAAGTTCTGTGGCATTTTTTGAACACCTCTGCTTTATTTCTGCTTTTTAATTTAACTTACAAACAGCAGTTCATGTCCATGAAGGATGCAGCTTACTCACTGTTACATATTGAAAAGATAGAGTCCTTGTCATTCTCTGTAGCGGAATTGGATTCTGCTGTGTGGCTAGTTCATGGGGTTATCGCTTTGCCTTTTTCTTTGTTTGAATTTAGTTCGTGCATGAAACATTATCCTGTGGGCCGTTTCCAGCCCTTGGGTAGTGCCTTCCTGCATGAACTTTGGTCTCTGCCTTTCATGTACAAATGCCTTAGAGACGGAAAGGAAGTTTTTCTCATGGGGGAGTCATGCGATTCTACTGTGGGTCACTCCCTTATTTGCAAACACATTAAATTGCACGGGGCTTGTAACGTTTCTGCTCCGAATCTGGCTTGTGTGTTGAAGGGTATTCCTGCTCCTGCTATTTCTCCTACTTTTACTTTGCTTACTAATGGTAGCTATTTGCTTTTGAATAACGAAAACTGCTGTGGCATGCAGGCCGGCATACCCTATATTGTTACTGTTTCACACAGGGTTGTCTGCTGCAAGAATGTGCTTTTTCCTCCCCCTCACGACATCATAGATAGTTCTATTTGGCCTTCCATTCCTACTCTGAAGGCAGATTTCAATAAATTGAGCAGAATAAAGGCGCTATTATTGAACCAGGAGGTTATGCTCACATCCGCCCGGGAGACATTCATTCTCCAGGTGGTAAGTACCCACAGTGAAATTCAGGCCCTTCTGAACACTAACCTCCCACAACATTTCGATGAACTGATTCACCGTGTTTTTAATGCATCCCGCACTGAAGGTCTGATGCACTTTTTTAAGGTTGTGGGCTCCGGCCTTGTGACCTCCTTTCAAACTATTTTTGGTGTGATACCAGTTTTTATTCATTCCATTTTTTCCAGCGTCTTTGGTGGCTTCCCATTGATCCTCGCCTTGGCGGCTGGTGTCCTGCTGTTGGTCTGTTTTCTACGCAATGGCTGCTCCCCGATGGGCCCTTCTCGACCCAGGTCGGCTCCAGCTGCTCCGTGAGCGCATCCTCACTGGCTTCGGCGTCCTGCCGTTGGCGACACTGAGTGTGTCCTATAAACTTTCTTTTCGCTTTGCGTATTTCACTTCCGTGCAACCTGTGATGTCTTGCATCCGCTGTCCTTTCTCCTGGACCATGGACTATTGCCTCTCCAATACGTCTTTGTCTGTTCCGGATTTTGTTCAGTTGGTGGGTCCCTTAGAGGCCCATGAATGGGACTGTTCCACTGCAGGCTGCATGGCGCGTGTGGCTGCACTGGGGATTTTGGCACAATGGGATGTCTGGGCGGCTGCTCAGAATCTCCTACAACAAAGTTATATTGAGTATCACGCAAGCTGTCCCGCATTGCTTTTGGATGCTCCCTCCTGCGAGGAGCATTCCTGCTGCTTTGATTTAATGGACTAGATGGCGTCTATGTTTTCTGACAATTCCAATGATGTCCTCTTAGAAGGTGTGGCGTTTTTCTGCACTTACACTCTGTTGGATTGACAAGGCCTTCGCCCTCTGTGCTCTGCAGCGCTGGGTGTATTTTTTTTTTCACCTCAGCGATTTTTTTTCTTTTTGCCCCGCTCCCATTCCTTGTCCTTCATGGGGACTGCGTCCACAACAGACGTTTCTGTTCTGCTCGATCGACTTGAACTCTGTCTTCGACCTTTATCTTGGCCGATAGACTGCCCAGGGGAGGGTGTCTTGTGGTTTGTGGCCTCCTGGCCTGCCTTGCTATGTTGGCATAGGCCTGGCTGCCATGATGACTTTTTGCGCACGTTACTCTGAGCCGTTGTTCTATCGACCTCTGCTCTTGCCAAGTTATTTTAGAGCTGTCTGCATTTTCTGTCTCTCACCTTTTCTCCTGTTCACTTTGGGCTCAGTCTGCACAACATGTACAAGGTCGAAAAACAACGTCTCCTTGTTCTTGCTGATTTGGCCAGTCCCTCGCACCTAGACATAACACTATGTACAGCTGCCATGGAGAAATTTGTGTGTTTTTAATATTGCGGTTTTCCCGCTTTAGACACACTTGGAGAAAACCTTTCCAGGGAGAAGAGCTGTGATTGTCTGCCGATGTAGTTTTGCATCTAGAGACTGAGGTATGGGGGTTCGCTAGTCCAAGCCCAGAGGTCTTCTATTATTATAATAAACTAGCTACTAGCACGGGGAGGGTGGTAAGGTCATTTAGCCCTATAACCACTGCTTTATGAAACGCTTTCCCCGTTTGTATTCTATGGTGTGGTAACTATGCTGAGTATATTATTCTTATGCATTATGCTGGTAGTACTGACACGTGTACTGTATCTTAGAGCACGTTTGTTGAAATAAACATTTTTAACTAAACCGTGTCTCTTATTACGCGTGTTGTGGACAGGTATGAGTGAGTAACGAAAGGGTGTTCTTGCTTCTGCGAGTCCTGAGAGAGAGATACCGTGTTCTGGGTTGTCTAATCATTGGTGATATTGGTGCTGATGAGACGCTACAGCTAGCTGGGTTGGGGTTTTAGGTGCTAAGGTGTATGGTTGGCTCACCACTATATTCCGAGGTCCTATTATCCTGGGCATAGCTCTGCATATGAGCAGAATCCCTAAGACACTTCTACACCCATGTACCCCCCCTTAATGTTGCCAAAATATGGGACCACTATTTCTGATTGGACAGGGACAGGGGGTTGATCCTCACATCATATTGATTTAGTTCAATTTCCTAAAGCCCATTGTTTTAAAATACCGCCCATCAAATTTAATACATTTGCTTTATTTCCCACCCGTCTCACGACAAAGTTTATACATTCTTCATGTACATAGTTGCAAATTTAACAGGAACAACATGGGTACAGCAATGTTGGCCATTAAGTCGTGGCCTTGGACGACGTCCAGGTTGACTTCATCTTTTTCTTTGGCAGCCATGCAAGACACATGCGCAGAATCATTGTCTCTTGAGTTTCAGTTCATCAACCCCAGGCCCAAATTTACAAACTGAGAAAAATTAAAGAAGAAAATATTAAAATCACAAATAAAATGTTTCACTGTTTACCCACTCTTTCTACTCTATCCCCATTTACTTATAAATTCTATCCCGCATTAGTAGCGTTAGAGAAACAACAAATTAATAATAACACGAGAGCAAGCTGTAGCATGTGAAAACATCAAGCAGGCATTTTAATGCACACTGCGCAGAAGCAGGAGTTTCCCACCAAGCAAAGAGACGTCACACCACGTGATATGGTTGAGACATGCGCAATAAGGTTTCCGCGCTTTAGCGGCCATTTTAGAAAAAGACAAGCGTTATTCGTTAGTTTAAACACATAGGCAAGCTTCCTTGCTATTTATGTAGTGTATGCAAGGGTTAGTACAAACAATACAAGTTTAATAAATTAATACTGTGAGGAGATTGCGTCCGAGCAAGTCTCATTTGTGAGTCCTTGCTTCATCACACTAATAAAAACAAACTCTGTTTAAGAATCAATATGCTTTATCTAAAATAATGTGATTGCTCATCAAGTACAATACAGCTCGAATCATATATCAACACACAAGAGAACAATAGTAAATAATTCACAATTATACATTTCAAATATCAGCACAATGAGAGAGTGGATAGGCGTAGAGACTAAAGAATAAAGACATTTGCAAATAAGATTTATGCAAATTCAGAATATCATACTAACCGATCACGCAAAGTATTCAAAATCTGGAAAGCTACCCTCTGGCCATGAGAGTAAGGTGGGCATCCCCAAGAAGAATTGAGGAGCAAAGTCAAAAGCCAGGACCAGCAGAACAACAGACAGCCAATAAGGTTAGGAAACAGCAACAAGGCTCTCTCCTCTCACAAAGTAAAGAATAAATGTGCCTAACGCCCATCCTCTTACTACTGATAGTTATACACTAAATTCACTAAAGGTCCAACCCCTCATGTATCATTACACATAGAATTCTTAAATCTCATTGGTTCAAAACAAGGGGTGTCTAATCACTCCACTCTCGATGTGCCTAACTTTCCAACAGTTCCTTTGTCCTTGACAGCTCACGTCATCAACCTTCAGCAGAGGAAATTCAGATACCACTCTTCCGCGGCTTTTACATTTCTCCATCTCGCAAATGTATCCATATTGTTATGCAAATGTCCACATACTCCGCTCGGCAAGGAAGTTCCATTCATAATGTTCATTGTTTCCTCCATACAACCTTGGCCATCATCAGGAACTCACAAAGGACAGATTGCATATTTCTCATCTCTACATTCTAATAAGCAAATTTAACCTAAAAAGACTCTTGAGGCCTTCTCTGCAGAGCAGTAAAATGTGCTTTAGGAAAAACAAATACAAGTGTGATTATCGTTGTTATTTTATAAAACTCCACTATTAAACGCTCTATGAATGCTTTTGTTTTCATTTTTCTTACATTTTGCACATTATTTTCAAACAGTTAGTGAGAAAAGAAATTCGCGACTTTTGGCTGTTATTTTCTGCATTATTCGTCTACAATTGTGGTCTACACTAACTTTCCCCAGCACATGCTTGCGCAATTTTCATCGTTTCCCTTTTTAGGTCGAGCCTAGCAGCAGCGCCCATGCGCTGCTCACTCTGCGAGACTGCTGTAGTAGAGTATGGGAGAGAAGACGCGCCCACTCTCCTCCCATATTTTTCATTGGCTTGTGCCATTGTCTTTCGTAAATGCTGCCTTCGGATTCGTTAATAGGCTTGTTAGTCCCTCCTTGGTACAGCCCTGTCTTCATTTGTACCCTCCCATGGCGACTGGCCCCTTTACTTCGGTTGTTTCATGGGACCTGTTATCTAGTCTGTAAGCACTATTTACTTTATTGAGTTTCTCTTATTGCAGGCCGGTCATGCGCTGCTACAGCTGAAACCGCTTGTATTTTTTTTAGCAGCATGGCCGCCCTCGTAACACGGGCGCCTGCTTTCAATCACTTTAACCCGGCATTATCTTGTGTCTGTTTCAACCCCCCCTCCCACAAGTAAAATGAAATTAGAAATGATTAGCGAATTAAGTCATGTGAATTCCAGGTAGCACATAATCCTGTGCTAATGAGCTAAAGCTGACATCAGCACATCTGTGTTACATGTCATCTGTACTAAAGCCACCTGATGGGTTGTTTTCAAAAGCCTGTTTTAGTAACAACAACACACCCACCACCACCAATACCACCACCACCACCACCTCCACCAATACCACCACTGCCAATTCCACCACCATCGCCAATACCACCACCAATACCACCACCAAACCACCAATACCACCACCGCAAATACCACCACCGCCAATACCACCAACACCAATACCACAACCTCCAATATCGCCACCACCAATACCACCACCAATACCACTACCACCAATACCACCACCACCACCACCACCACTACCACCACCACTACCACCACCAATAACATTACCACCAATACCAATACCACCACCACCACTACCACCACCAATACCACCACCACCAATACCACCATCACCACCAATTCCACCACCAATACCACCACCACCAATACCACCACCATCACCAATACCACCACCAATACCTCCAACAATACCTCCACCAATACCACCACCGCCAATACTACAGCCACCAATACTACCACCACCACCACTACCAATCCAATACCTCCACAACCAATACTAATACCACCGCCAATACCAATACCACCACCAATACCACTACCACCAATACCAATACCATCACTGTAGAAAAAAAACCTTTTTAGGGGTTCACTGATGCACCTGGTCCTTAAACCAACAAAGAAGAGATTGGCACGGAAGCTGGAATATCAAAATAACAAGTTTATTAACCTCACATGAGGGAGACTGCGTCAATACAGTACCCTCAGGCCACTGTATGAGACAGTCTATGGAGTACAAACACTCTGGGTCTTTTATGCCCAGTTTATAGCTGAGTTAGCATGTAGACTCAAAAAGAGGCGGTACAAGTATACACATGAATAGCTAGTTACATATAAGGATACATAAGAATCGCTTACTCAACAGAGTGGGAGGGTTTACAATATTGCTGACATTAGTTAAAATAGCCTGACAGTTACTCTAAGAGCAGGTGCATTCTAGCAGCTAGACCTTTCTGAGCATGTGCAGTGCTCTGGCTCAATACTGAAGGAGTTAATTATAGTTCCTGACTCAAGTGAAATACAAGAGCAGGCAACAGTGAAGAGGGAGAAAGCACATGGCGAACACATGGCTAACTAAAATGGCTGCCAAAAACAAAATGGCTTCAGCTGATGCTAACAGCCATTTCAGCTAGTTTCCACAGATGGCCGTTTTAGCATTAGCTGAAGACATCCGCTATTAATTAATAGAAGCATGGAAGTTATCCTGCACATTTATCCTCATAAATCCATTAATATCCTGATCCATTGCTAAGCGGGCATTTACATTTTAAACATTGTTTAACTGGTGAGATACAAGTAGAAATACATGGGTAACAGAGCTTTGGGTCATAATGAACACACAGATAGAAGGAGAAAATAATGGCTTTTTTTACAAACAGAACTATCAATTTTTCCAACCCCAAGCAGAAAGTAAATCCCAAAACCATCCAGTCCAATTCTAAGTTTCAGG
Organism: Calotriton arnoldi; assembly: GCA_963921515.1. Lineage (NCBI taxonomy): Eukaryota > Metazoa > Chordata > Amphibia > Caudata > Salamandridae > Calotriton > Calotriton arnoldi. Next base: position 131,023 of record CAWUFW010011241.1, on the reverse strand, counting down.
GCTCCTATGTATTTCACTGACCATCTAATTCAGCTTCTGAATAGCCAACAGCACATATCTAATATAATATCTTAAATAAAAAACATTTTTTAATAGACCTTTCCAGTGTTCTTTTTATGAGGGCTAGAGTACCGATTGATATGCTCAGGAAGGGGCAGAATAGTATTTATCAACTGTTCAAAAAAAACGTTTCTCTTGCAGAATAAACATTCCTAATGCAAATATTAAAGCAACTAGACATATTGTCACAAAAATAATCTTTGTGTTGGGGGACCAGGAGGACCAAACGGGGCCATGGGAATTAGGACGAGGAGCCGCAAAGGGTTGCTCCTCCTCAAAAATGGGACGACCAAAGGGATACATTGCTAAAAAGTACTTAAAAGAATAGAAGTCACTGTACAACCAGCCAGAGGGGAGTCTTCTCCCTGTGTCCGTCTGAGCCTCACAGGCAGGCTCCTATCAAAGTTCTTTTCCAACGGTGGAGCTGCACAACTTGCAACTCAAGAAAACAATCACGGCCCAGTTTTAAGGGAAAATGTTTCTTCTTTCAGGATAGGGCAATCACCCTCCGGGGCAAATGCCCTCAACGATCCTGTCTAGTGTCTCAGGCAGTGCACCAGTATTCTTCGCTTTAATCTAACAGGCACCAAAGGCACAGCACCTGTACCCTGAACTCAAGTCCTTCCCTAACTCCTGTGTTGCTCCGCTGGCGCACTGCTCTTTTGTCAGGGCCACAGATTGTACCCAGTATGCCCAGGCACCTCCTGATCAACAAACAAAGGTGCAGACTTGCATTCACTTGGGGACCAGGACTCAAAGGCCTGATGCTGGGATATCTGAAGCAACCCTTGTTTCAAAGGGGGTCACCTCAAGCAAAAGCCTCCTTGCCGTCCTTGTCGGTCTGTGATTCTCTCAGCTGGGCATCAACAACTGGATCCACGCTAAGAATTCTCCATCCTGATTTGTGACCCCGTCTTTCGTCCAAGACAGTAGCAGGGATACACACTTCACGTCCCAGTGCTTCCGGCCTTCTACCTTCACTGAGGTCCTAATTGCCAGCAATGCCTGTGCTGGTTCCCTTTACCTTGACTCCAAGGTGGATCGGCGCTAACTCCCCAGGCTGAATCTGATGTCCGGGCCCCTCTGGCAATGGTCGTAGGGCAGCAGATATCTATTGATGGACAGAACAAAAAATCTTTAGACAAGGCATACAAATAATCTATCAACAGAGAGGATAGTCTATTTCCAAATACCATCTTTTTTTTTTTTTTTTTTTAGCTTGGGGCGCCCCATACATTAGCAAGGCACCCAAGAACGACTTCATCTATCTGAGAGTAAAAAAAAAAACCCTGGACCTATTAGCGAGTACAAAAGGAACTTTTTGGTGAACTGACAAGAGTAAAACGTTACACTATTTGAAGCAGCCAAGGAAGTCTATGTTTATTTACTAAATTCTGAGGGAAAAAGAAAAACAATACGGACATACTCTAAATCCTTACATTTGTGTATTCCTATTTTATTCATCTGAAGAACCTCAAGAAAGGGAATTTTTAGAACAAGCATTTTTTTGTGCTTCTTGTCTTAACAAGCTTGTGTTTCATAAGTCATAACTTTTCACTACTTGTACAGAACTGCAGACACTTCTAAAATGATTTTTCTTAAGTAAAAACACCTACATTTTACGCTTAGGACCATGCTCTCATGTTATAGGCGCGGCGGGAAAATCTAAAACTGCTAATTTAACAGAGATCCTTATTACATAAATAACTATAGCATGAGAAGAATATAAACAATAATGGTGTTATCACCTAAGAATTTTAGAACAAAAACTACCCACATATAATTCCCCTTTAAAGGTCAAATACGGGAACATCAATCTAGACTACTCATCCGTTCATAATTTCATCAGACAGGATGGGCAGTAACATGGCATATTTTTTATTCATGTTATTAATGCTAACAATAATTTTAAAACAGTATTACTGAATAGCCAATTAAACGTCTCATGGCCGTTCCTAGACAGCTTAGACAGGCTCAAGAGAGAGTGAGAAAAAGAGAGAGAGAGAGAGAGCACATAAAAAATGACAATGTATTACTTAATTGTAGTTACCCTTAATTTGCCCAGGAGCTAATCTCCCTAATCTCCTCCTCTCATTCGACAGTAGGTAACCTGAAACAGGTGACCTTCTGTCGACAATAGTTACTCCCATTTTTGGCAGCTGGGCACAAACAAACTTGTAGGAGGTAAATAGCACATTGAGCTAGCTAGAAAACATTAATAACCAACTACCAATTCCTTTAGCAGTTGTACTAGTGTAACATGAGGGCGCATGAATGCAAACTGAATTTCATTGCCTCCTTATTGTAGCCCTTGCACAGTAATCTTTAAACTAAAAGCATTATTTCTATATACATGGCAGAGTTATGCTCTACACAGGGCCCACATACGTTACTGCCTTTCCTTCGCTTCTTATGACTGTGCAAAATCTGCCTGGTTTTTTGCCAAAAATAATAAGCAAAGCTTCTCTTTCTCTTTGCGCTGTCATCCCTTCCTTCAGAATCTTTTCCGAGGTTGAAGTGCCAAAGCAAACCTATTAAAAAAAAACCTCCTATGTGGGCATTTTGCTGGTCTGCTAAATATAGAACTCGACCTCTGCCCCTTAAACCTGCTGTCCCATTTCTGTGCAAGGCTATTTCCATGCGGTTTTCCAATTCAAAGTAACTCTGAAGAATCACAACTGAAAAGCAGTCCTGTTCCGTGCCTGTGAGCTAATAATTTTAAAGGTAAGATCTGTTTTTTTATACTTATTTTTATTTGTGTGCAGTGTGTGATGTGCTTTCTAGCAGTTTAGAGGCCAACTGCTTGTTCTGCAGTTGCATGTGTGCACTGCTGAAACCTGTGATCAGTTTGAAAACAGCCCTGGGTGCCAGGACTGCTTTTAAAAAGTAAATTGTGCCCAAACTCGACTTTGGTGGTAGGGGCGCTTAAAAATGAATAACCTACAATGTTTTGGCATATTAGGGCCCCCCAGGGTCTCCCCTAGATATCCCAGGGGTGGGGGGTCAGAAATGTATACGGTACACCTTCATAAAACAAGTTTTTATATGCCTGGGTAAAGTGAAATTTCACATTTCACTCCCCACATTGTGGTAAAGTGCTGCTCAAATTCAACTTTGTGGTAGGAGCTTATATATTTGTCACAGTAGGATTATTAGACATTAAAAATGCAAAAACAATTTTAGTGCAATTATTTTTAATAAAATGTTTTTTTTTCACATAGTCAATTTTTTTGAATAATGATCACTAACCCTTTTGATGTTTCCACACATGAAAAGCAAGCCTCATTCCTTTCCTTTTGCCTTTAAATGTATGTATTTATAACACTAAGCACAGAAGCTGTAGTGAAACAAAAAATAGTTTGTATCACTTTTTAAAGGGCAGTAATTATTTACCATCAGAACCATAGATATGCTTATTTAGAAAAGCAACAAGAAAGAAAATCCCTGCTTTTAATCCTTTCTATTTTATCCAAAATAATGAAGCTGTATTTGTGACTTTTAAAATCAGTAGTCTTTAACGCACGTGCTGGATCTATAGCTTGTGGCCGGGCATAGCCATGTGTTGTTTACTCAGCTGTGTTTTTACGACCAGCAAGCCTCAATTTCCACGCCTTTTTCAGGAGAAAAACCCTTTGCTGTATTGTAATGTCCTGAAAAAGTTTGATCTCCGTCTGTTTTGACAGACAGCTTCCTCTCAGTCAGACAGCGGTAAACAACTGTTTAAAAGCTCTTTTTCTGGTGCTGGAAATTTGAGCACGGTGCAGTCTATTTAAAACACAGGCATTCCAAGCCAGCACAAATCTATCGTCTTGTAATGTGAAAAAAGGCGCGTTTATTTCAGCAGCAACCAATTTACTCAGATGATGTGAATGCCTTGTAATATTAATATCTAAGGATAATGTTGTAACATTTTGTATTAAGTCCTAGTTTGAAAGCACACAAATTTGTTTTTTTTTCTATGAGGCCTATTTTTTCCCTATTGAGTGTTAATTCTAATTTCTCTTTACCATTGTGGCAAAATTCACACATCTATACTTTGTTACTGTTTTACTTCTAATGGTAGCGTGAGGCTATTTAGCATATGTTACATAATTCATTCCTTGAATTTTAAAATGTAGTTCTTTCAATGACATTTGCATAACAGAATGACGACAAAAAACCAAATTGAGCTCATTCCAGACATTTTCAAGAGGGGGGCCACACACTCAGAGCACACAACACTGCTTGTTAAGGCAAGCCATTCTCACACAAAAAACATAGTCACTACTTTACTGAAACAAGTACTTTCAAGCATCACCACCGGTGTCAATCCACAACCACATAGACACAAAAAAAAAAAAACAATTAACCCACAAATTAACACTTAGGACAAAAGCAAGAGACAGGCCACAGAGACTGTACTCAAACCAAACCATTTGTAAATTCCAATTGTAAGTCATATTTACAAACAAAAGGACTCTAAAAAAAGTACAGAGATTACACCAAGACAAATAGACAGCCAAAAGACTGCCATGTTCAAAAAGACAGGCTCGCGCCTCAGGCCTTTTCCAATAATACACCAAATTACCAGTTGGGCTGGCAGAACACTCAAAAGTGCTCCGCATCACCACTTATGAATTTTACTAAGTGCGCAGATCAAGATCCTTTTTTATATATATATTTTTGTTCCATAGTGTACTAGTCATCATGGAAGAAATACAATTTTTAATATACCTAAACCCATTTAGGTATCCCTCTTAGGGGAGTCAGCTGAGTACTTCCTAAATCCATATTGGTACCTCCAAGACAGCAACACTTTCTACGAAGTGTGCTAGAGCAGGCATGCCAAAAATACTATAGCATATATAATATTATATCCAAATGACACTTAACACAATTTGTGCCGTTCAAGACTTCAAAAATTAGAGAAAAATCTCCTCATTACCTGCCTTCATTTGCTGCAGCAAACAAACAAACAAACCAAAAATCTTGGCCAAGTGAATCCAAACAAAAGTGTTGCTACAGCAACCTTACCAAACCAAAGTCTCCAACCTCCACCTGCCAAGTTCTGAGTGACCTAACGGTCGTTTTAAAATACTCACACCAAAGAAGATCTCAGTCGGGAGCGGCCAACACCTGGAGGGTCAGATCGGGAAAACCGGAAAACACGTTGTTCTGCAAAGACAAAGGGCTTCCTCGTGCAGGGTACCTCCAGTAGATTCCTGTCTTCCGTCAAGACCACTCCCTTGGATAGCCGCGTCTCCGATGAGGTCCACGTTCGGGCGCCAATTTGTAGAAAAAAAACCTTTTTAGGGGTTCACACGATGCACCTGGTCCTTAAACCAACAAAGAAGAGATTGGCACGGAAGCTGGAATATCAAAATAACAAGTTTATTAACCTCACATGAGGGAGACTGCGTCAATACAGTACCCTCAGGCCACTGTATGAGACAGTCTATGGAGTACAAACACTCTGGGTCTTTTATGCCCAGTTTATAGCTGAGTTAGCATGTAGACTCAAAAAGAGGTGGTACAGGTATACACATGAATAGCTAGTTACATATAAGGATACATAAGAATCGCTTACTCAACAGAGTGGGAGGGTTTACAATATTGCTGACATTAGTTAAAATAGCCTGACAGTTACTCTAAGAGCAGGTGCATTCTAGCAGCTAGACCTTTCTGAGCATGTGCAGTGCTCTGGCTCAATACTGAAGGAGTTAATTATAGTTCCTGACTCAAGTGAAATACAAGAGCAGGCAACAGTGAAGAGGGAGAAAGCACATGGCGAGCACATGGCTAACTAAAATGGCTGCCAAAAACAAAATGGCTTCAGCTGATGCTAACAGCCATTTCAGCTAGTTTCCACACCACCACCAATACCAACACCACCACCAATACCACCACCACCACCAATACCACCAACAATACCAATACCACCACCACCAATACCACCACCACCAACAGTACCACCACCACCAATACCACCACCAATACCAATACCACCACCAATACCACCACCAATACCACCACCACCAATACCACCACCACCACCAATACCACCACCACCAATACCACCACCAACATTACCAATACCACCACCAATACCACCACCAATACCTCCAATACCACCACCACCAATATCACCACCACCATTACCACCATCACCACCAATACCACCAGCACCACCAATACCACCAGCACCACCAATACCACCACCAATACCACCTCCACCAATACAACCACCAATACCACCACCACCACCAATACCAGTACCACCACCACCAATAACAATACCACTGATAGAGCTAGATTTCTCAAATTAAGCATTGCTTTATTTTTATGTTTCAGACAGACTGCATTTAAAATGGCACACAAATTTTGGTGAAAGTGAAAACACATGGCACATGCCTAGTCCAAAGTTTTTTTTTTTTAAAGTGGCACTTTTGGTGCATGCAGCGAAAAATATAAAATGAGGTTTGGTCATAAATGCTTTCAGTCTGAAATGCTTGTGCTGAATTAACGTGTTTTTGCAGTGTAGAGAAAACTCGTGATTTCAGTGGTCTCTTTAGCTTTGAATCATGGAATGTGTTCTCTCTTCCCAGTTTCCTTTCCCTTATAATCTACACTCCCTGTTCCTGTCTCAAGAGACTTTGGCTTTGTTGCATATTTAAACAATGCATATTCAGTTCATAACACATCTTTTATAATGTGTATTAATTAACCATGCACCAACACTACACATGGGGCAAAGCATTTGCATGAAAAGCTATCTAAAACATTAGAGCATGTTGCTATGAGTATGTATTAACTGTGTGCGCTTTCAAAATTTACACTAGTGCATGTTTTATGCTATGTTGTACATTGCACATTTTTGCATGTTGTGCACAAATAATAAGAAAAGCTGCTTTACATTAATAGCTTTTGCAAGGTATCATTTATACAGGGTATTAGTATGTGGGAAGAAAAACATCATGGGTTTCATTTGAAAATTAATACTATTTTTGTGTTTGTTTTGTTTATGGGAACACCATTAAATGGCTGCCTAAGAATCCAGCACGGCTGACAATCCTGTTGAAAAACGCATGCGCAGATTATACCAGCTACATACTGTCAAGTGCCTCAAGTGAAGACCTGGTTCAAGGCCACCATGAACTGTACATTCTTGTTATCGTGCCAATGTACCAGTGTTTGTGGAATGTGTCCTTCCTGCGTGCGATATGACAGGAAGGAGGAAATAGACTGAAACATTTTTCCTAGTAAATGTTGCTAAAACATATAATTGTATTAATCAGTAAGGCTTCTTTTGTCAAAAACTGATGTGGGTTGGATTTGCCAATGAGAACAGGATGGTGAGACCCTCGTCATCTAAGCTATCGAATCAGGGTGCAAGCTTTACTGAAAATTGCAACCTTATTAGTATAGTCAGCCAAGAATTAGAGTATAAATATGACCTCTTTAGGGGGCTTTGGGCGTTTTTTTTTTTTAGAGGCTTTAGAAGCTTTAGCGGGTGCAGTCTGAGAGCAGATTGCGTCCGAGGAGAGATAGAGGGAGGTGGGGGCATAGGCTAGCCTTGCACGTCATATTTTTGGCAAGGTAGATCACATTCCTCTGTGGTCTGTGAAGGAGGGGCCTTTTCAGGAGCAGCGTTTCTCTGTGAACACAGAGAGGACAGATGAACAGACCAGGGCAGAGAGTGGAGCTGGATAGAACAGGATTAGATTTTGATGCTAAAACTTTTAAGTTCATGCTTTGACTAATTAGTTTTGAAAAGATTTATTTGTCTTATGCATTTATTTCTCTTTATGGGAGATTTTTGCCAATTATTAATTATTGATTAGCCTTGCATAATTCACTCTTGAATTATATTTCCTGAACTTTCTTTGGAGAATTCTGATTGACATTTGATTGCCTCATTCCCTTCCTTTATGGAATGTTTTTGTATGCAACCTATAATATGTTTTGTATTAATTCTATTTTTCCTATTTTCAATTCTGTAACCTGATTGATATTTGACTAATGAATAAAGGGGCAGAGAACTTTAACTATTAACTAGAAAATAAAACCCTTTAAAATACTCACAACCCTCTTTATTGGCTTAAATATTAATTGCATTTTTGATTTTTCATGTTTATGTAAATCTCCTGATGGTAATATACAGTGGCAAGGGTCCAGTACCTTTGCAGCGGTAAATTAGAAGGTAAATGAGGTTTTGCATTGAGAAATTACCATGAAATTACCGCTGCAACACCACCACCAATACCAATACCGCCACCACAAATACTACCCCCACCAATACCAGTACCACCACCAATACCAGTACCACCACCACCAATACCGCCACCACCAATACCGCCACCACCGATACCGCCACCACCAATACCACCAATACCACCACCACCAATACCACCACCACCAATACCAATACCACCACCTCAGCGCCTCTCGCTCACTAGTGATAGCAGTGGCATTGTACGAGGCTGGAGCTGCAGCCGAGACCATACCTCCCTCCCTCCATGCCTGCCATAAAGCACAGCCCGCCCTGCACCAGGAGGTAAAGCCAGGGCCCTGCTACAGCTGGAGTGTTTTTATTAGCCCAAAGAAAGCAATGACATTACTTAATGCCACATGCACACTCAAATCACGGAGAGGTCTGGAAATAGCCCCCGCTCTTCGTCCTGAGCCGCAATAGTGTAATCACGGAGTGAAAGGTGTTGGAGTACTTTGTTAGTGTTTATAGCTGGGATCATATGTAACTCTCACTTCACACTTTGGGGCCGATTCCGATCTCGGCCGGTAGGGCTCCGAATCGGATTCGGCTTTACCGGATCCGATTCGGAGCCCTGTTTCCCGACCGAACCGTACGCGGGTCCGGCCGAGCGAGTACGATGCGAAATCGCCGACCGACTCGTCCGGGCGTCCCGACCGCTCCGACCGACTCGCTCCCGGCTCGAACCGCTCCGACCGACTCGCTCGGACTCGACTCGCACCGCGCAATGGAGACGTTTCCCGGCCGGGTAAGTACGATGCGCGCCGCGAGCAGTCCGACCGAGCCGCGCACTCCGGCTCGTAAGAGCAGTCGGAGCAGTACTTCGGGGGTCCGTGTCGGACCCCCCTGTACGCGTAGCCGCGCGAGTCGCACACAGGGGGGACCCATGGGTCCCCCCTACCTGTGCGTGTACGGCGCGAATCGCTCGCCGCGTACCCGCTGTAGGGGCGCCCTTGTCCGACTTCGCACCCATTGAGTCAATGGGAGCCCGCGTACGCGTTGTACGACCGGCTCCCATTGACATCAATGGGAGTCCGACCGACTCGAGTCCGATAACATACGGACGCATCGTACTCGTTCGGTCGGACTGCACGGGTCCGATTCGGTCGGAAATCTCTCCGGGTCCGGCTCGGTCGGAGAAATTTACGGCCCGAATCGGAATCGACCCCTTTGTGTCTGTGTAATTTACAGCACTTACACATCTTCTTAACTGCACTATTTATCACTACTTTGAAGACGTTGCAGGCCGGTCTCTTCCTCTGATATTTACAATCTAACAAGCGGTCGGGAAGGCCCTTTATTGCAATGCAATAGGTCTCGCATTTGCGAGAGTTTAAGCTATTAGTATTGTAAATGACAATGCCCTTTATTTTTTATTTATGTTTTAAAACCCAAAACATAAATAAAAGGCATTGTCATTTATGTCAATAGTTAAAATTCGCGTGAATGCGAGACCTATTGCATTGCAAATGCTTGTTAGTTTTGCACTGTTCATTTTCACACCATTTGTTTAATAATTCACACGAGGAGTTCAATCCAAGCAGGTTTTATTTCGCGAAAACCCTGCTCCATCAAATGAATTTATGAAATATGGATGCAAGTTATCACAAAATTCAAAGTTGCAATTGATTTAATTTGTTCTGACTAGAAACGATAATATCTGACGATAATAAATAGTGAGTGCTGATCTATTTGTTGTAGAGGAAATAAAACAAATAGTCCCCAAAGGAACCCATGAACAAGCTCAGTGTAAGGAAACTGTAGTTGGCAGTGCTCCTAGTGAAAGGGCAGTGATATATCGGGAGCACCAACCAATAAGGATCCAACAAAGAAAAGCCATGGGGGGGTGAGGTGAACCAGCAGGTGGGATTATACTAGGTATACTGATAACAGCAGGTCTCCAAACAGGATGGGCGCTGCCTAGGCTCGATCTAAATAGTTCCGCCTGAAATTGCAGAATAGGGCGGGGTCGGCAACGGAAGCGTCCAATGGCTTCCCAGCAGTGTGACCTCACTGGTTGTCGATAGGTGGATTTCCGGAAACGGGAAAGTTTACATAAGCCCTGAAAATACAGTTTCCGCATAGTGACAGTGACATCTTGTGTCATTTATTGTGCGTACTTCCTCTTTGGTCTGAGCAGGCATGCTGGTTGAAGGGTCGTTGAAGGGGAGCGACTTGCGGAGTCGGGATTTGGAGCGGATGAGCTATACCGGGGGAGAGCTTGGGGTCTCGTTCGTCTGGAAGGAGCCATGTCTTTCGCCTTCCTACGCCTCGTCATGCTCCTCCTCGGACTCGGAGGGCGCTTTCAACTGTGTCAGTGTAGATTGCAGCGACTGGAATCTCTGCACAGGTACTTAACCTTTACTCTGCCAACGTTACTGAGAGTGGGATTTACAGACCCGTAACATTTTCCTACTTAGTTACATTGATTAACGTTTTATTTGGGGATAACTTAAAATTTGGGCGTCTTCGGACTAAATCAGCACTATTTGCGTGTGTGGGCCACATACTCAATAATATATATGTTTGCTTTGATTAGGAAAACTACATTGAAAGCTTAATTTATACACACTGTTACTAATTTTATGATTAATACTCGAAATCGCAGCCATGTTTTCCTCCCTCGTGCCTAGTTCTTAATATATTTGAGACGCAAACGTTGTCACTGCTGATCTCGCATCCAACTTTATTTAAACGTTTTCTGTGTCCTGAAAACAAATGTAAAGTTCGTAACACGAGCTGTACGTTGAAATAAAGCTTCAAACTGGGTATTTATTCTCCTTTATCTGCCTTCGTTTTATAGAATGTCGAAGTACGAAATCTGCCGTATTGTCCAGTTATATCAAAGAATAATAGTTTCGAAATTTGTATATCGGAAAGCTGATCTCTCGAAATGGTTATTATTTTTTTTGTGTGGTTCTGGCTAGTTATATATAGCTCGATTGTCTTCCTGTCGTAGTTATGATAAAGGGCAGTATGAAAGACAGCGTTTTGTTGAGAAAATATTTTACGCTAAACTTTTTTTTTTATTTTTTAGGCCAGGAACATCGCGTGATTTCTAACCTCACTTGAGTTAGTCAGTAATGCATTTTCTTTTACAAGTGGCTTTCATGATGGATGTTACACAGTGTAACTTACACTTTCCGTTTTTCTTTTTGCTATTAAAAATCTCAAGTCCCCGGAAATCTTTAAGGATATTTTCGGGGTGTTAGTTTTTTTATTTTTAAGCTAGAATTTTGTTTTTCGTATTTCTGAAGTCGATTAGACCACATATTTGTACCGGTGTGCGGCAGACACTGGGCAATTATAATGATACCTTTTACTGTTTTTACGAATTAAGACTTCCAGGATCCCCTAAAGAAAACAAGCATTTGCAATGCAATAGGTCTTGCATTTACGCGAGTTTAAGCTATTGGTATTGTAAATGACAATACCTTTTATTTATGTTTTAAAAACGAAAAACATTAACAGGCATTGTTATTTGCAATGTCAATAGCTCAAACTCGCGTAAATGCGAGACCTATTGAATTGCAAATGCTTGTTTTTTGTAGGGATGTAATAGAGGTATGCTGAAGCCCCAATCTTCTCGTTCAAAAGGAGTGTGGGACCCTCTATGGGGAAAAAAAATTGCTTTTATTAACTCCTCACCCCAAAGGAGAACGATGTATAGAAACACTAATAACACGGGAACACCTTTAATTGTTACATCGGTCACAATATATTAATAAAACAAGGGATTGATGAATGTAAACACTTAACACGCCTAGTAAATGACAGACATGTGATGTCGAATATTTATGTAAATAATGTACCATAACCTTTAATGACCAATGGTTAGATGCATGCCTCTTTCTTTTACATACAGAATCCCAGTTTTTGAACCCATGTGAACATCTATCACAGTTCCCATTGTGCTTCTCCCTTCTTTTTCTTAACTTGTTGCTTCATGTATATTTTGTACTATTATTGCAATAATCAAAATACGTTTTTTTTTTTGTTCTTTTTTTAAACTAAGCGTACACCAAAAGAACATCATAAGCATCAAGTACACTGGTGGAACCAATTCTTGATCTTTTGCAACATCCATCAAGCAAGTTGTTCTATGGTCCTACAAATACTTATAAAAATACTTTCATGTGATCCCACAAACAGTGGGTGGTCTTCCTTCTACCATCTCAAATGTGAAAACACCCAGAAAGAACGTGGGGAACAAGGGAGCCAGGTAGGTCAGGGAGCCAGGTAGGTCGCTCCCCCACCACACAGCTCCGCCTGTGGTGCCCTACACGCTGCTGCTGGTAAGCTCGCCCCCTTGTTTGCTGCCTCTGTGCCCATTTTTGCCTTTTGCTTCCCCTCCTTGCCCCCGTTTTTTTGTCCATCTTTGCCTTCTGTACCCCTCGTTGCCCCCGTTTTTTGTGTCCACCTTTGCCTTCTGTACCCCTCGTTGCCCCCGTATTTTGTGTCCATTTTTGCCTCTGTACCCCTCGCTGCCTCTCTGCTCCCGCCCCTGCGGCCCCGCCCTCCTGACTGACCATTCGCTGCCCCTGCCTCCCAGCTGCTCCTCCCTCCCACCTCCCCATACATGGCAGGCGCGCAGTGGGCGCGCCTAAGGCAAGCCCGTCTGCGCCTGGACCGCGCCCAGTGCCAGTACCCCTGGTCCTCGCGCCCCCCGCTCAAGCCTCGACGCCGATACCATGCCACCACACTCCACGCTCTCAACCCCGGACGGATACACAACTGCTTCAAGGCCGCCCCGAAATGCACTCATGGACCATGCCGGAACTGCAGCTAAACCATCCTCAGAGCCGCCGAAGCCCCCGCCAAGAAGGACCTCAACCACCTCTGATGCATCCTACTGAACACCCGCTCCACACACAAACACGCCGTCGAGCTCTGGGACCTGCTCGACACATCCGCACCAGACGTCGCCTTCCTGACAGAGACCTGGATGAACGACTCCTCCGCACCCGACATCGCCATAGCCATCCCAGACGGCTATAAGACCCCCCCGCAGAGACCTCCTCAACGTAGCAGGAGGAGGAATCGCCATCATCCACAAGAACACCATCAGGGTCTCGACCAGCACCGACGACACTCTCTGCACTGCCGAACACATGCACTTCCAGATCCACCCGGACCCAAACACCACCGTTAGAGGCACCCTCGTCTACAGACCCCTTGGACCCCGACCCCAGTTCAGCGACTCCATCGCCGACTTCATCAGCACGCACGCCCTGACCTCCACCGACTACATCCTCCTCGGAGACATGAACTTTCACCTGGAGAACGACGACAGCAACTCCACCACCCTGATCGCCAACCTCGGACTAAGACAGCTCGTCACAACGACGACCCATTCCGCCGGCCATACGCTCGACCCCATCTTCTCCTCAAGCTCCCACGTCTCCTTCAGCCACACCACCGAACTCCTCTGGACCGACCACCGCTGCATCCATTTCACCTTCCAGAAACCCACCACACACCACCGCACCCAACAGATCCCACGCCGCTGCTGGAGCAAAGTCACCGAAGACCAGCTACAGGCAAACCTCGCTCTCAGCCCACCCTCCGACCCATCCGACACCAACGACGCTGCCTGCAACCTCAGACGATGGATAGACGACTGTGCCAACACCCTCGCCCCGCTGAAAAAACTCACCTACAGTGACACCACCAAAAGAGCCAGCTGGTTCACCCCGGAACTCGTAGCTTCCAAGCGTACCTGCCGGAAACTAGAGAAGAAATGGCACAGTGAAAAGACACCGGACAGCCACACAGCCCACAAAGACGCCATCCGTAACCACCACCTCATCAGGTCCGCCAAGAGGATCTCCTTCAAAGACCGCCTCGACACCAACGCACACAACAGCAAGGAGCTCTTCAACATCGTGAAGGAACTCTCCGACCCCAGCTCCAACACCAACGACATCCCGCCGTCGCAAGCCCTGTGCGACTCCCTCGCCACCTTCTTCCACCGCAAGATCGCCTACATCCACGACAGCTTCAACACCCAGACAGCCCCAACTGAGTCCGATGCACCAGACCCGCCGCACACCATCGACCACGACCCCTTGCCAGCCTGGGCCAGCGTGAACATCGATGACACCATCAAGACCATGAGCACGATACACTCCGGCTCCCCGTCAGACCCTTTCCCGCACCACATCTTCAACAAAGCCAGCAGTTCCATCGCACCCCACCTGCGCAACGTCGTCAATCTCTCCTTCGAGACCGCGACCTTCCCAGAGAGCTGGAAACACGCCGAGATCAACGCCCTACTCAAAAACCCAAGGCGGACCCAAGAGACCTCAAGAACTTCCGGCCCATCTCCCTGCTTCCGTTCCCAGCCAAGGTCATCGAGAAGATCGTCAACAGACAGCTAACCCGATACCTCGAAGAAAACAGCATCCTGGACCCATCCCAGTCAGGGTACCGCAGCAACCACAGCACTGAGACTGCCCTCATCGCCGCCACCGACGACATAAGGACCCTGCTAGACAACGGTGAGACCGCAGCCCTCATCCTGCTGGACCTCTCCGCCGCCTTCGACACTGTCTGCCACTGCACTCTACGCACACGCCTCCACGACGCAGAGATCCGAGACAAGGCCCTGGAATGGACCACCTCCTTCCTCGCCGGCAGAACCCAGAGAGTCAGCCTCCCACCATTCCGATCCGAAGCCTCTGAGATCTTCTGCGGCGTACCCCAGGGATCATCCATCAGCCCAACACTGTTCAACATCTACATGGCCCCGCTCGCACGCATCACCAGACAGCAAGACCTCAACATAATCTCCTACGCCGACGACACTCAACTGATCCTCTCCCTCACCAAGGACCCCCTCACCGCCAAATCCAACCTCCACGAAGGAATGAAGGCCGTCGCCGACTGGATGAAGAACAGCCGACTAAAGCTGAACTCGGACAAGACGGAGGTCCTCATCCTCGGCTCCAACCCTTCAGCCTGGGACGACTCCTGGTGGCCAACAATACTGGGGGCAGCCCCCACACCCACCGACCACGCACGTAACCTGGGAGTCATCCTCGACTCAACGTTCTCCATGGCCAAACAAGTCAACGCGGTCTCCTCCTCCTGCTTCAGCACCCTCCACATGCTTCGCAAGATCTACAGGTGGATCCCGACAGCTACAAGAAGAACAGTCACCCAGGCCCTCGTTAGTAGCAGACTCGACTATGGGAACGCCCTCTATGCGGGAGCCCCGGCCAAGCTCATCAAGCAACTGCAACGCATACAAAATGCCTCCGCACGCCTGATCCTCGACGTACCACGCCACAGCCACATCACCCCCAACCTGAGGAACCTGCACTGGCTCCCCGTCGACAGGAGAATCTCCTTCAAACTCCTCATCCAAGCTCACAAGGCACTCCACAAGACCGGCCCAGTCTACCTCAACAGACGACTCTTCTTCTACGTCCCCAACCGCCAGCTCCGCTCCGCCGACCTCTCCCTCACCACCGTCCCTCGCATTTGAAGAACAACCACCGGCGGCAGATCCTTCTCCCACCTCGCTGCCAAGACCTGGAACACCCTCCCACTCAGCCTACGACAGACCCAAGACCTACTGACCTTCAGGAGGCTACTCAAGACCTGGCTGTTCGACCAGTAGCGGCACCCCCCCTTTTTTTCCCCCTGCGCCTTGAGACCCTCGCGGGTAAGTAGTGCGCTCTACAAATTCATTGATTGATTGAATAAAAAGGTACAGAGCCAAAACTTATAGTTTGGCTTGGAAATAGAATTGCTTGCACCGTGAACAAGTTATTGCACACGTCCTTCACGCATAAATGGGAAAAGCTCTACTCCCCAGGCAGGAAAGGTCTGATGAAGCAGGAAGCTTCCATTTATGCTATGAAGAAGTCAATTAGGCAGCAGGAGGCAAAACATGGAAAAACAATCCGATAATGTCTTAAAAAATTACTCCTAGAAGGCATAAACACAAGACGGGGATTGCAAGGGCCGAGAACATTTAACTCTTTCACCACCAATGGCATAACATGGTTGCCTATGCATACGAGTTTTTTTAGTACTCTTCGCTCTAGCCAGCGCCAGCATTTGCCAAGTGTCCACTGTTCCCCAAAGAAAAACACCAAAGTTGCTTTTAAAATAAAATGTCATTTTTTCCTTTCTGCATAACTGAAATCTCTCTTCAAAGACCGTATATTCCACTTTTCAAACTAGCCATGAGGTTTGCTGAAGGGGAAAAAAGTTGCATGCAAACAGATAAAATACTCAAGTCAGCAGAACAGCGAGATGCCCTTTATCATTAGCAGCTTTAGTTACATGGGCATTTCCAAGGCCGAAAATAACGTAATCCCAGACACAAGGTCTCTGAATATCTGCAGAGCGCCCTGTCCGCTCGGCGCAGTCAAGCGAAGCTGAATACACTTTTTTTTAAAGGCGGTAATATGCCAAATTAAAGGAAATTAAAAAAACGATGTTTTTTTTTTTTTTTTTAGTCGCCCACGGTGGCTTACCAGTTTGTACATAGCTTACAGCCATGCAAAGCGCTCAAACTCTAAAGTAAACAAGTGTTTTGGCCAGATGTGAGAGTGTACTCGGTGCTGTACTGTAGATGACCATCATATGGGTTTGCTTTTGGTTGAACAAGTGCAGCGTTTTGTAAAGGCCGACAACCAGCTTGCCGAGCCGATACAATTCTGCACATGTACTAACTCCATACAGTGCAATTATCCAGCACATATACATATATGTAGCATCATACTTGGCTAGACTGTCCTTGCACATCCCATATCGCATTTCATAAAGTCGGCTATTCAGTGAAAATGCGGAACTTAGAACTCTGTTTGTGCTCAGTGCTGTACAATACATTATGGACTACGCGCATGTACTTAACAGCAATAAAGTAAGTACTGGTAAAACACTGTACATGCATGCACTATATGTACCGTGGAGTAGAATATGCAAAGTGATAATGTTCGGAAAACGCATAACACGACACCACATACATAAAGAACAAATTATTATAGTGTTATTGCGGACATCCATATTGCTATATAGAGCAAACGACTGCACGATTATTAAGAACAGAACACAGGCCACAGTTTAGGATAAAATAACACTTTTCCAAAAGTACGCCGCACAATAGCTCTCAAGCACAAATGATTTTAATGCAACTAAAATAACAAGCGCGGCAGCAAATGCAGCTGCAGCGTCCCGCGAGTAGAGGCGCGCGCATGACAAGCGAGAGCCCATTCCGTCTCACGCTGCGAAAGCGCTGTGTGAAAAATATAGTGCGTCCGTCTCACGCCGCGAGTAAAGCATCCAGTCCCCGCGTGCACATCTTCTGTCCCTCCACGTGCACATCTGGAATTCGTATTGATTCCAAAAGGCTCTCGCATGGCGAGAGCAGCGCATGCGTGCTGCTAACGCCAGGCAAGACCGAAAAAATTGTAGTAGTTAATATGAGCACGGCACAGATAAACGAATCTCGCTAGCGATCTGATGTGCAAGGAAAGAAAAGCCAATGTGAAACCTCATCGCGCTGGGGCGTGGGGAGGCGATCCTGTGTGTGAAATGGCAGAGTATAGTTTCAAGACCTCTTGGTTATGTTTTCCGTGGGTAATTTGTTCCCTACTTATATTTCACTTTGTAATAGCTACTGTGTGAAAACAGAGCAAGCCGCTTCAGCGTTAAATTATAAAGCCCTGCGGAAAGAGGTATCAGAATCTCTGCCTGTTAATTTCTTAGACTTTAATTAGAAATATACCTTAAAGTGGCATCCGGAAAATGGCATCACATTAGTTTTAAAAATCAAAGCAGACGTCATCAGATAGACATTTTATAATTCTTTACTGTTGATGATACGGTCACGGGGGAAAAGGGGATTTCTTTTTTTTTTTTCTTCTTCCCTCTAACACAGGATGGCCACTTAAAGGGGTATATGTTCAATGAAGTGGCGGAGTGAAGCGTTAGCTGTCATGACTTAAAGACTCACTCCGCCACTTCTGAAACGCATGGCTGCACCATATTTACAAGGATATGGCGCAGCCTTGCGTTTCGCCCTGCACTGGTGATGCACTTAGCAGTGTAGTGCCAACGCAGGCACCCTTGCAACATAGTGCAGGGGAAAGGTTGTTTATGTACAGGAACGTCCCCTTTCCTGTACGTAAACAATCTTTAAATGCCATTTTGACACTTCTATGTCCGCTATTTAATGCAGCACACATGGAATCACACATTTTTTTTAAATTTAAATTAAAAGTTTTTTTTTTGGTCCTCATTTATGCGATCTTAATGGTTACAGCAGCAGGGCCACCTTCCGTTCGACGCTGAAGCAGCGCATTAGAAAAAAAGAACAAGGTAGGGCCACATCTTGCAAACCAACCAACAAACATTATTATTTTCAGATCCAACCGTCTCTAGTTCACCCGAGGATCTCTTAAAGTTAAATGATCACATTAGGTTGAATCATCGGACATCCCTTCCTGGTCTACCACAGAAGATTGTCCCATAATTCCCAATATTTTGTGTGTTTACTTTCCCCTCTTAGTTTGTCCCAATTCCTAAATTTGTGTACTGAACAAAGCCAATATTCTACCCTGGGAGGTGCTGGAAGAATCCAGTTTATGCACACCTCGCGTCTAGCCAATAACATTAAGGTAAATAGTCAATGTTTCTGGTTTTTATTTAAATAGATTTCTAAATCTTCAATATCCAAACTACCAAAAATAATTATAAAAGCGCTTACCTTAATTGTGGCGTTAAGAGCTTTATCAACAATCTTACCGACTGCCTCCCAATAAGAATCGAGGTGGGTACATGTATAAAACATGTGGATATCGTTAGCTTTCCTCTCACCACATTTGGGACCTTCCTCACCACTTGTTTATTCAATTTTGACAACTTTTCAGGCGTCCAGTAAGACCTATGTAAAGTAAAAAGATGGTTTTTCCTAAGGGGTGCAGAAACAATAATGTGCCATAAAAGAGTGCAGGATACTTGCCAATGTCGTTGCAAGTCTTGTGCCGGAAAGATTTTCTTCCAATTTGCGACTGGCGTGGCAAGTTCGACCTCGTTCCTCTCCATCAAGTACCAATACCACTTCGAGACTTCCTTTCGAGCTGGGTCTTTCTGTAGCTCGTCTTCCAACTTCACGATATGATCAGAAGGTATCACTTGATCTTTTGACCAACTAGCCAGCTGGTAGTACTTGAACCTGGATATCTCCTTGTTTGTTCTTTTCTCTAAAGTGTCCCAGCTTTTTAGGAGGCCATTTTCAAGAAGGTCTCCCCAAAACTCTATTCCGGCTTTTTTCAGTGGAATTGCTAGAGAGTCTTTCAAACATTCTGGCGTTCCCGGCGAGTTCCATATAGGTGCTAAGGGGCTGTAGTACGGGAACTTCCAAGTTTTCCTGATATCAGACCAAAGCTTACATGCAAATCTCAGCAACTTCAAACACATTTTTTTTAAATACTTCGGGTGGCCAAACTTATAGAGACAGTAGTCGTGCTCCGTTACAGCTTTCCAATAAGCAGGGTACAGATCATGTTTTTGGAAGAGAATCCTCACATTTTTAAAATGAAAAGCTTTATAAAACGTCATGAAGTCTGGACTGGATATCCCCCCTTGATTTTTCTTTTGACAGAGCTTTTTCCACGCAATTCTTACAGCTTTAGAGGCCCAAATAAAGGAGTTAATTTCACTCTGGATCTTTTTTTATCCAGACTGGTTTAAATTCCAGAGGAATAGCATTAAAGATGAAAGTAAATTTTGGTAGAATGGCCATTTTAATCACGTTTGCTCGCCCCAAAAAGGTAAGAGAAAGGCAATTCCATGATTTCAATAGTTTCCTCATCTCTTTAACTTTTAGATCTAAATTTATTTGGGCGATTTCATCAATATTCCTTGAAATTTCAATCCCCAAGTATTTGATCTTATTTTTAGAGGCAACCAATGGCATTATCATATTCCAGTACATGACCTTTGTTTTTTGGTGGTTTATCTGATACCCGGAAATATTCCCAAATTCTGTTAGTAAAGAAGTAATAGTACCAAAGGATTCATTTAGGGCACTCGTGTAAATCATTAGATCGTCTGCATAGAGTGCTAGTTTTAAATTCCAGCCATTAAAGCTGAAGGGAATAACATCTCTAGAGAGCCTTATTGTGTTGACTAAGGGTTCTATATAAAGATTAAAGAGATGGGGAGAAAGCGGGCACCCCTGTCTAGTGCCTCTTCTGATCCGGAATCCCTTTGATAACCTACCATTAATGAGAATTTTCCCGGTGGGGGCAGAATATATGTTCGTGATTGCTCTTGCAAAGTTTTCGCCTAAACCAAATTGTTTGATGACCTTCTGTAAATATACCCAATTGACGCTATCAAAAGCTTTAGCTGCATCGAAAGTAAGGACCGCTAAAGGAACTTTCTCTTGAGCAGCGATATCAATGGCACCAATAAGCTGATGAGTAAGATCATGTAGCTGTCTGCCTCTTATAAAACCCTTCTGATCATTGTGAATTAACTTATTAGAAAGAAACCCCAGCCTTTTAGCCAAGATCTGAGAGAAAATTTTATAGTCAGTATTAAGAAGGGATATGGGCCTATAAGACTCACAGTTTAGGGGATTTTTACCAGGTTTTAATATCAGAGTGATAGTCGCATCGTTCCAGGTCCTAGGAATCTGGGTACCATCCAAATAGATGGAGTTAAAAAGATCTAGTAGTCTGGGGGCCAATGATTCCTTCAGGATTAAATAAAGCTCGTTGGGGATTGCGTCCGGGCCAGCTGCTTTGCCTCTCTTCAGGTTATTTATTACATCCAGAACCTCACCTAGTGTAATAGCTGCATTTAATGACTCGCAAGAGTCTGTATCCACCTTCGCAATCTGTGATTCCCCTAGATAGGAGTCAACAGTAGGAAGTGCCGGAGAAAGATCTTCTTCATACAGTGCTTGGAAGAAGTCTACAACTGCTTCTTCTATGCTAACGTTATCTTCTACCCTTCCTCTTCCATTGCTCTTGTTAATTGCAGTGATTTTATTTCTGTTAACATCAGTTTTAAGCTTCCATGCCAACAGTTTCCCACTGTTTTCCCCATACTCCTAGTTCGATAGGCTGCTGGCCTGCCATTTTTCCCTTACCCTGTCTTCTAGAAACAGTGCTAGCTCTTGTCTCTTTTTTTGTATGTCGGCCTTAGCCTTATTCTGTTCCTCCCCCTTAGATGCAGCGTCCAGTCTCACCTGTTGACTTAATATGTCGGCCTCTAATTGGGATATTCTATACCTTTTCTTTTTGTTTTTGTTTATTGCTAGACCCATTAATACTCCTCTGAGAACAGCTTTATAAGCATCCCAAATTAGGGTAATAGAGACCTCCTCTTTGATATTATCATTAAAATAATTTAGTGTTGTATCTCTAACCTTATTTACAATTTGTGAATCTAAAAGAAGAGTGCGATCCAAAGTCCACCTTTTTTCACCCTGGACAGAATTAATTTTTATATCTAACTGAACAAGGGAGTGGTCAGACAGGTGAGCAGGCACATGAAAAACTTTTTAACATTCTTACCCAGGAGTTTATCAACTAGGAAGAAATCTATTCTTGAAGCGTGGCCATATTTATGATTCCTGTAAGTAAATTTATTCATGGTCTCCCCTCTTACTCTCCATATATCTATCAGACCCAAATCTTCCATAAGACCATTCAAACATTTCCTCATTTTAGGCAAGTTTAAGGCTCTGCCCGGGGGATGTCTATCTTCCTTAGGGTCAAGTAAAATGTTAAAATCTCCACCTAATATAATTGGGGTGGTCACTGTTATCAACTGCGAGTAGAGGGATTGAAGAGGTGTGGGATCATCTATGTTGGGGCCGTAATACCCAGCAACTGTAAAAGGAATATCACCTAACTTTAAGTTGACTATGACCCATCTACCTTTTGTATCTACCATCTCCCCTACTAACGTTAAATTGGATGTTTTTTTGATTATAATTGAGACACCCTTGATATTACAAACTTGATTTGTACACACACTCTTCCCGACCCATTTTTCATGTTTAATTATTTCGACCCACTCATCTTTAATGAGATGAGTCTCCTGTAGTATAATGATATCAATGTTTATTAACTTAAGATACTCAAGGATCTTATTCCGCCTGCCCCTTGATCTTACCCCATTAAGATTCCAAGTCACAATTTTTAAATCACTCATTGCACAAGGAGTTTCGCAAAGTAGCCTTAATAAAAGACCGTCTGACCCTGCTTGCTATGAATTTTTGCAAATCTGACAATGTTTTCCCAAATGCTCCCCACCCAAAAGAATAAATTAAAGTGAATAAAAAATAAAATGAGAAAAAACCCCCTCCCCCTCCCTGGAGAACCCTCCTTATTGTCATAGGGCTAACCTAGTTGCCCATTTGAGGTCCGCAGTCGTGTAGGAACTAATTTAACTAACATGGCTTCGTCAATTTATCTACTGGATTTCATCCGTTCTAGAAGCAACTCCACCTCTTTCGGGTCTCTAATATTGTATGTTTTATTATTCCACATTATACGTAGGAGAGCTGGAAATTTCATCTGGACGGTTGCTCCCTCATCCTTTAGGTCTTGCATGTATTTTCCTAGGGCCCACTGTCTATCTGCCGTCGCCTTGGAGATATCCGAGCGGATTTTATAATTATATCCATCTTTTGTAAGGATGCCTGAGCTGAGAGCTTTAGACAGGATACGTTCCTTTAAGGTGTAAGACTTAAAGTTAACAAGCACTCTCCGGGGGTTCTTCCTGTCCTTGTTTAATCTGAAAGGGTCCCTATAGACCCTCTGTATGTCATCATTTAGGTTTTTTTTGTCCAGGTCTGGGGTGAAGCCTCTTAACAAACTGACTACAAAACTTCTCAGGTTCCGGCCTTCCTGACCTCCTGGAATATTCAGCAGCCTTGTATTATTCCTTCTAGAGTTATTTTCCAAAACCTCGATTTTTCTCCCTGAGTTCCTTTTCGGATTGTGTCAGCTTTTCGATGTTCCCCTGGCAATGTTTGACTTCTCCCTTGGTCTGCTCCAGAGCAGTCTCCACCACTACTACTCTATCAATTAGTGCGTTAACCTTGGATTCAAGAGCTTCACAGGTGGCTTGGATTCTTTCCTGGTTCTTTTCCGATTTTTGCAAAACTAAGTTTCATCTCATTAAAGAGAGAGCCCATCAATTTACCGATCTCATCCTGCGAAGGTATCTCCGGAACTTGGTCATTATTCTTCATGCACTGTTGTAAGTTTTCTTCCCTTGGTGGTGACTCCTCTCCCCCTTCGGCTTCTGTGAGGTATTCGCCCTCGCTGCGTTCATCTCCTCTGTCCCTCTCCATAAGAACTTGATATCTATTGGGGGATTTCATTATTGTTGCAGTTAGCAAAGACCCTGCCTGTTGGTTTACTCCGGTCCGAGACCTCAGATTTTGCGACCCACGTTCTAGGGACAACTTGTCCTGAACCCTAAAGAAAGAGCGCAAAGAAGGGGTTACTTTAAGATTGGAACCTTTCTTTAATTGTTCCTTTTTGGCCGTCTTTGCTGCTCTAGTTGAGACTACTGCTCCTCCTCCCTTAGGTCTCTGGCCCTTTTGCCTCTTAGAGGGATACCTTCCTAAATCCCCATCTTGTGTAGTATTTAATTCTTTATCTTGTGACTGCGGTCTTTCTGAATTAACATTCGACGAAGAGATCACCCACTTTTCCGGGGACTGGGTGGTAGTTCTGCTCTTTCCTTCTTGGAGCATAACCAGTTTTTTTTAAAGAGGCTGGCGGTGGCAGTGGCAGTGGTAGTACTGTTATCCTTGGTGTTCCCCCCCTCGCAGAGAGGTAATACACACTTGTCCTGACTTAACACCGGTTGAGGGGCAGGTGCCAAGGTGCCGCTAGGTAATATTGTTAACGGCACTAGGTTGGAGTCTGAAGAGGACAATCCTCTTCTTTTGTTTCTACCTTTTTTCCTAATCGAATTCATGCAGAAAGCAGCATTTGCTTTAATGCAAGTATCCGATTCAGAAGATTTAAATGCAGTTATGACTTCAGACCTAACTTTATTTTCCCCACTAATCTTAAATAGTTGGTAGATTTTTACGAATGTCCTGGGCAGATATTTTTCGCAATTAGAAAAACTAGTGATCCCCAAAGATTTTGCAGAGTTCTTAGAAGTGGTTAGGAGGGGCTGACCCAGAAGCCCAGGCGAGGATAGACGGTAACTTACTCTTGGAGCCAGCGCTCGCAGTCGCTGAAAATCTGCTGCAGCTAATGCCCAGAAGCTCAGAAGCTCTCCACTTTCCCCCGTACTATCAAGGTGCGAGAACGCCGGGGCCAGGCAGGACACGCCTCCACCCTCCGTCTCGGTCCGCTCCACCTTCTCAACGAAGCCGCCTCCGTCCTCACAAACTCGGCCACCGGCAGCGCTCCACCACCGCAGCTCCCAGCGCGGAACTCCAGGCACAACGGACGTGGTCGCAGGACACGAGAAGAAAAACTGAAAGTCCCGGTCTGGTAAGAAGGGCGCGAAAATGGTTGCCTCTAGGCTGTGTCTTCAAAGCGCACATTTCGTAGATAAAAACGCCACGACTGCGGAGCTCGCGACTCGACTTACACGCAGGCCGCCATGTTCCCCCTCAACAAAATGTTAAATTAGAAAGATTGTTTATGTACAGGAAGGGGGACCTTCCTGTACATAATCAATCCAAGGCATTTTGCTTTTTCCATGTGTGCCGCACAAGGCAGCACACATGGAAAAAGCATTGTATACGATGGAAAAAGCAAAAACAAGGCGAAATAATGCATTTCTCCTCGCCAACTAAAGACCAGGTTTTACCATACCATTTTATGGTCAAATACATTAGTTAGGTCAGTGCAGATTATTCAAGTTACTAGACCTGCAGGTCTAGTAACATTTTTATAATTTTTCAAGGCCTAACGTAGGTGGGCAGGACTACAGGCGAGGACGTGGTCTCGGCTGTTTTTTGGCTCAAGGAGGGTGCTGAACGTACCAAAAAGGGCCGCATTAAGCAGCCGGCTTCAGACCCGGTAAGCTCTGCACTGTAGCTGGGGGTGAGGGAGATCTGTGTGAGTAGGGGGGGGGCAGAGGGCTTAGTTCCAGCTGTATAGTGGCGGAGCCCGCAGAGGTGGCTCGACAAGTCTCGGGTGCGGCTTGCAGGCCTTGTGAGTTATCACTCCTCACACCCCTGCGTTTGGGCCCTTGGAAGCAGGTGTAGCATGCATGCTGTGTGAGCTGCCCTCTGTTCTGATTCTGGTGGTTATTGGCAACTTCGCCGCTACGTTTACCACATTGGGAGGTCAAGTTCTTTGCTGCAACTAAGAAATCCATATTCCTCACACCAGTTTTGGGCATTTCTGCTGACCGTCTATCTCCTTTTCAGAGGTCAGTGGGGAGGCTTAAGCAGATTCATCTTTTGATACACCGGCCTCCTTGATCCGCTAGCCTCTAGAAATAGTCCATTATAGTTATCCCACTGATACGAAGAACCCTGTTCCGGTTCAGGGAGAAGCTCCTGGCAATAGTCTCAGCTCTGGTCCAGCACCTCCTGGGAGAAGCATTCTCTCTGGGAGAATAATGATTTTTGCAGCCAGGAAGGCAAATAAAGAAGAAAACATCCTGCCACCCAGACATAAATCTCCGCCAAAAATCTCTACCAATACAAACCAGAACCTGGTCTACCAAAAGTAGGTGACCGTTATTGGGTGCAAAACAGGTCCTTCCTTTCTCCTGTAAAAAGTATTTCTCCCCCTAAACCCCTAACAACTAAAACCGCAAGTAAGCACTCCTGATTCTTCTTCGACCACCATTGCCTCCAACTGCAGCAAATGCTTGGTCCAATCTGGCATTAGAGACACCCCAGAGAGGCTGCACACTTGACCAGTCAAAAATGATTGCAAAACTAGATGTTGGAACGTTTTGCTTCATGTAATCCTGTAGACGGCTCACAATCATCCTGCAAGGACAGTAAGGTCCTGAAGCAAGACATCTGGATTCGCTTGTTCACCTAATTGGATGCTACATCGAAAGCTCTCGCGTTTCAATCTAACCAATTCAGCGTACAAATTTAGCCGCTGGAGTTCAAAGCCCAATGTACAGCTGCTATTGACCCATGCTTTGAGAATTCGCAACTGGAGATAAAAGAATTTCTTAAGAGTCCAATAAACCGCCACCTACTCCCAATCAGAACTGTGCCTGCAGCCCCATTGTGGAAAAAGTACAGGACTTTCCTACTATTGTGTCCACTTTGGTCGAGGAAGTAAAATCATTAAGGCTCATCTCTTCCCCATTAAAACTAGCACCCATTCTGGGAACCCCTCACTTACAGAGGCCACAGGATTACTACAACAAATACCCCCTCAACCAACCCCACTCAAGCCCCAAGCTCCAATAAATCTGTGCATGATAGCATGAGTACTCAGAAGTTAGGACTATGCAGATCAGTGGGTGCGGATTGCTTAACCTAATTGAGCTTGTAGCAGGCATAAAAGCTCTTATCGTTTTCGGAAATACAGAGTCTTTCAAGCAAAAACCCAGCATCAAACTCTCCTTTGAAGGCCACCATTTCCCCAAGAAGCAAATGGAAGAGAGTAAGAAAACAAAATAAAAAGGGAGAAAAATGCGAAAGCTCTGAAACTAAGAGAAACCACTGCTATATTCTTTCAAACAAACACAAAGTGCTTCAGTTGACACCGATTCAATAATGCACAAATATTTGAACAGCCCACGAGCTAACACCCACTGAATCACTGCATACTCCATTACAACACGAGAAGCATACTACTGACTCCTTTGGATTCCAAAGGGGGCACAAATTTCTTTATAACTCCAAACATCTGATAGTGTAAAACATCTAGTACCCATGCGCACAAATCTGAAATTACTCCATTGTGTTATTAGCTGAGGATCACAAACCGAATCAATCAATATTTCTTTATTCAGTAAATAAAATCACCATAAGAGTACAAATTCATATGATAAAAAAACCAAGTTCATAGAAAAACAATAAAAGACCAGTGAAATGCAATTAAATATTAAAACAGGATAAGCGTGAGACTGTTAATCAGGTCTTGATTCTCTCGATGTCCAGACAGCCCGTAAAAAAGTTAACAGTATAAGTGACCTGATCCGTGGGGAGCATCTGTAAATACAACAAGGCAGGTTTTACTTGTTTAAAATGCAACAATTTGAGCAAAGGGATTAAAAAACGCTTCCTCGGCCAACTATATACGGAACAAGACATTGTAAAATGAAGCAAATCCTGCGGAGACACATTGTCGCAGCCGCAGGATTCCCTTCCCTCCGAACGAGTCCAGCCGTGCGGGAAAGCCAGAAAGTGATGCAATTGATTGAACCTGAACCTGCACAATAAAAACCTATCATGCTGTGAGCGAACCAGGCCCAAGTATGGTTCCAACCCATGTACAGTCTTAAGGAGCATGTGGGCCGTAACTGCTGGTTTCTGGAGATCTAAGATTTCTCTCTCCAGACAAGAGTGGTCCAGGAACAATCTTTTACCACTCCCTAGCTCAGGAGAGGAGAAATTAGTTGGGTTTTAAAAAATGTCAGGCCTGCCTAGAGAAGAGAAAGATGCCTTGACATAAGCCCGCTATGGGATACTCATTACCCGCTCCACGGACAAACAGCCCTCAAGTATCATCTGGCTCAGCTTCAGCTCCTCCCTACTCCAAACCTTTATCCAGCACAAGAGTGGGCTTAGAGCGATTAGGTCAGTGACATAATCAAGCCCCAGTTCCGCATGCACAGAGAACGCTGGGGTAGCCTGGAGGACCTGGAGCAACTTGCGCAAAAAAATGATTTTCCATGGTCTGGAGTCGATCCACCTTAATATAACCCCAGACCTCACTACCATATCGCAACTGTGCAATGCACTTAGATTGGTACGTTTTTAAGAGATCTTGCGATGCCCTGGAGCCAAGCCTCTGTGCAAAGCTAAAAGCAGCCCTCATAGCTTTGATAGATTCTGACTTTTTAACCCCTACCACGGGTTTCCAGCAGTTTTTGGCATAAAAAAACTCCCAAGTAGTGGAAGGCATTAACCTTAGACAGGGTAAAATTTGATACCTTGAACCTCTTGCTGCTGGTGGATTTTGCGCCCACTACCATTACGTGACATTTCGAGAAGTTGACCGAAAGGTCCAGGCGTCCCATAAAAGACACATACTTGGCTAGTCAAAGGGTCCAGACCCCTCGCGGTCTGGGCCATCAGGACCGCATCGTCTGCATATAGCGGGACGGGGATAAACCTGTCCTTGATTTTTGGGGCAGTCGGCCGACACAGAAAGAAGTGCAGGTTCTATCCCGTTCACAAAGTGTGAACAAAAAGGGGGCCAGTATGCATCCCTGGTGGACTCCACAGCTTGTTGCGAATGATCGTGTGCATGCACTCCTGGGAGAAAAACGCAGCACTGCTGAGTTTGTTGAGTGCAGGTCAGCAAGTAATGCCACAATGCCAGGATCAACCTCCACCTCACTAAGCAGGGCCCATAGTTTACTTCGATTCACCTTATCAAAGGCAGACGTCAAGTCCATGAAAGCAAGCTGTAACGATTCTGCCCTGGCCACCGTGTATTTATTAACAATTAAATGTAGGTTGTGACATTGATCGGCAGTTGACCTTCCTGCCCTATATCCGTATTGGACATCGCTTAAGATATTGTCTGCTGCCCATTCAGACAACCTGTTTAGGGCCACCCTCCCAGGACTTTGACTGAGGCATCGAGAAGTGAGATTTGCTGATGGCATTGCAGGTTCTCTCTGTCCCCCTTCTTGAATATGGGGACAATCACAGCGGTGAACCAGGAGGGCGGCAACCCCTCTTGCATGGCTGCATTTAAAACCTGTTATTAACGGAGCCCAGACCTCGATGTTAACTTTGAACAAATCCTGTGGTATGTTGTCTGGGCCTGGTGCCTTATTACTGGTCACAGCAAGAATTCCCTGTTGAATTTCTTCTAAATTGAAGACCACTCTATTGTTCGTTGTGAGCAGTGCCAGGGGGGGTGTTCTCACCTGGCCCCCCCCCATGATTATAGATGCCTTCAAAATGAGACACCCAATGTTGCTTGGGATATGATGACATAAAGACGCACTTGGATCATCGTAGAATCTGGGCCTATTGACAACAGCCCAGAAAAGGCATCTATCCCTTGTATCACAGGCTTGACATAACTCGTCCCAAGCTGCCTCCTGTAACTTAGGCCTACATTCCTTTTGGGCCTCCTTATAGGAACGTCTACAATTTCTGATCAATTGCCCTTCCCTCGAGGACTGCTTCAGTGCCGCCTTTAGGTTGCGGAGAGATCGTGAACATGCCTTATCGAACCATTTTGGGGTATGACTCCCCTGAGCTAAAAGCTGTGAGAGAAGAGTTTACTGATCCGCAATGTTATACCATCATACGCCTCCATTACCTCTCTACCCCCAACATTACTATCCAAGCACGCGTTGAACTCTAAGATACAGGCAGAGAAAAGGGACTTTTGTAGGCACAGCTAGTCCACCTGTGCCCATTTGGAACTTCTTCCTTTGTTTATGGTGGACAAGGTTGTAAGGGCTACCTTAGGCTGTGTGTTTGGTCTCAAGGCAATGTCCAATGTGAGGGATAATGAATTGTGGTCGCTGAATGGGCTTAAAAAATGTCAAAATGAGAACTAAGGAGGTATAGTGGTGCAGAAACCATGTTAAAATCAATAATCATACCTTTACTCCTTTCTTTGTATGTAGGGCAAACAACAGGGTTCAAAGAGTTCACCAATTTCTCCATAGTGAGGGTCAGATTGTGGGTGTCTAAAAGGTCGTTTAACTCCCTCCCCTCCTGTGAGTGAACAAAATGCAGGTCTTCACTTAGCCAACAACTGCCAGTAATGGCACTACCCTCTGAGGAAAGGCTACACAAGTGACAATTAAAGTCACCAGCCAAAACGATTAGCTGTGGATCATCACCCTTACCCAAAATGGAGCTCCAAAAACTATCCAAATGGCGAATACCAGTGGACTCAGAACATCCTCCCTTATTGTTGTAGAAATTGATAAAAACCATTGGCGAATGACTAGGCAATATGAATCGTACGCTCTGGAAGGTGTGAGCTTACTACTTAAAGGGCGAAACAAGCCCACTCAGTTCAACTTTAACAAAAATTATTAATCCCCCTTATCCCTGCGGCCATAGACGGAACTGCTGGTACAAAGTAGGAGGTGAAACCCTCTAGATAAAAGCTGTTTTCAGTTGCCCACTTTTCTTGAAGGCAAATATGAAACAGTTGGACGTATGAGACCCACCTAGGGTCGCTGGACTTAGAAGCAAGCCCTGCAACATTCCAGGACAGCACCTTAACACCCCTGTGTTGATGAAAGTGAACTATCTGGGGGGCATCTGAGCTCATTTGAGTCTGAGGGGGTCAATTAGAGGCCCAGTTCTATTAGACTGCGGAGATTCATTTCGATCCAGTCAGTCACAGGTCTCCGAGCCCCTCAGTGGAAGAAATCTATTAACATTAACAGTAATGGGGGCGGGGGGGGACTTGGTTAAGGAGGGATCGTTAGCTGGACAGGGCCTCCTGCCTGAGGGGTGAGAGTAAGAGAGAGAGAGACTTCCCAGTCTATAAAAAAAAAAAACGGTGGCAGGGCAACTACCACTGAGGGGCCTCTTGTCATGCGTGGGGTAACTGCAAGTAATTCACCCGCTAGCCAAGGATTATTAAAGTTAACCACCACGCAGTCACCTGGCCATGGTTTCCTGTCCTTGCCTATCCAACTTCGTACCATGATTATAGCATCTGCAAGGCCCCTCCTAGGGATGAGATGTAAACTAATCCAGTGCATCACCTTATTTTGAGTTCTAGATATGATTCCCCATTAGCACTAGAACAGGGGGAGGCATTACCTAAAACTATGACATACGGTGTTGCTGCTAGAGGTAGGTTTAACACTCCACCAACACTTGTGGGAGGCAAGGGGCGCTGGCCCATTCCCATCCCTAGTTTACCCCTGGGTCGTGGGAGGAGGTCTGTTAGAAAAGCTGTTACTTCCACGGGCAAAGGTGCATGCCATGGTCCTGGTTGAGGGGACCCTGGCACTAAAACCTCAGCTTCAGCGGCTACTGCAACAGCCCTCCCAGAGGTGGATTCCCATGCCCCCCTTGAGGCTTCTTGAGGCCCACCCCCCTGGAAAGACACATCCCTCCCCTTATTCATCAGAGAAAATAGTTTAGAGACTCTGTCTTCGATATGAGAATGTCTGAGCAAGATTGGGTCCAACTTATTGTTCAGTGGTGTCTCGATGTCCCTGATTGAAATGCTCCTATATTTGAGGCTGTGCCCTCTCTGAAAAAAGAGAGGGCAGAGGGACCCGCCAATGGGGACTCTACAGAGGGCTGGATGGATAGGTGGGCCTTCTTTTTACGTTTCCGCCTTGGACTAGTGGCTGAAGTAGGCGAGGATGAGAAATTGTCTGTTCCCAAGGCTGCCCTCACAGGAGCTTCCATGCAGTCCCCTCCTGGAATCGTGCTCAGGGGAGCCTCTGTTAAACTTCTACAAGCAGTTGGGCCAAAAGGCGTGCCCTGCGAAATGTCCAGCTAGAGCCTCTTCTCCACCAGCTCTGTTTCTTTAGTCACAGCCTCAACCCCCCGATGCAGAAAACCTTCTATGGCCGACACAGAGGGAGTGGTAGCCAAAGTTTTGGAGGGGGGCATTCTTTTTGCCCATGGTTTAAGTGTGAACACAATGGGGGCCGCTACACCACCTCACCCTTGGTCTGATGAGTAACAGCAAAAGAAAGCAAATGTGGGGATGACAGTGAGACACTCGCACAGGGTGTACGGGATGGTATGCGGGATAAACAGGAAGACCGTCACCAGCATTGGAGTGAATCACCCATAAAAACAAAATGAAAGGTACCTTGACGTAAGCCTCCTTCTCTTCCCTCTTAATAAGCGATCTCCGTGCCACAGGGAAAATGACCTCCGAGCAGCTCCAGTAGGGACGAAAGGACCAAGGAGGAGTGGCCCCGCCTTCTGCTGACTGGCGCAGACAGGCCCCGTCTTGGCACGCGCTTGGGCACGTCCCGTGCAGCGGGGGCCCAGCCAGCAATTATACGCGCATCCAGACGCACAGGCCGACGTGGCAGGCGGCAACGGCCGCGGGCAATGCTGGGGCTCGTGGTCCTTAGCGTTGTCCTGCCCCCACTCCTTACTGTCTCTAACACAGGCTCCGAATCAGTTGGAGAAAAACATTCACCAGGCTAGGCCAAGCCACCACCACCACAAAGAATGCGATGGATGCTCGCGGAATGAATTGCTCTTTCCCAGTAGACTCTGTAACCATATCATTAAACAGCTCACAGGTGCAGGTTTTTCAATCCCTTAAAGCCCCAAATAGCAGACTGGACCTGGTACTATTCCACTCCTAATCAAAATAAAATCGATTGATGTTGCTCTAGTAGACCTTCTGCTCCAGTAGACATTCCGCTATAACCACCAAATAAAACCCCTAGCACAACCGTCTTCCCTAGAATGGGACTCCCAGGCCATAAATTTGTGCAATGGCAAACTGTAATAAGTGGGTTCCAGGAGTAGAGGTGACACAGCAAACGTAGTCAAGTTGTGTCTTCAAGTTATTTATTACGTTCTTAACATCAAAGATAGCAGCCCCACCAGGAGCAGCCTGCTAGCTGCTCAGCCCATCTTCCAACTGTCTACTCTCACAACAGGCACCCAACATTCCACTCATGTCAATCACACCAACATTCCACAGAGAACACTCACTCTGGCTGAGCAGCTAGTTGCAAGGTAAAGGGGAACACTTTAAACATAACATGAAGATACTACACAAACCTTCTAATAAGGAACCCTGGTCTATGTTTATTATATCATGGAACATAGCAGGAATTAAAAAACTCCATTCAGATTCTGAATTGGAAAACTATCTGAGGAGCTTCGATGTGGCCTGTCTCCAGGAGGCCTGGAAAGAATTGCCATTGGGTTGTTATGTGGAATCTTTTACTCCAGCAGCAAAAGACAAGAATTGATGTATGTGACACAGGACAAGACTTTCAACCTAGGCTGCCTGGAAATCAATTTGCCGCATACACTTGGTATAATAATACATAATTGGATTTTTTGAAGTACTGCAGACCCAATTGTTATCCTAAATGCATATATTAACCCTCATTGCTCGCAAACCAGCACAATATAAAGATGTTAGAAAATCTTCTCATGGAATTATAAGTCTTGCATGGTGGAATCCCACCAATGCTCACTGGTTATTTTGATCTCAACTTGGCCAAAAACATGAGAAGTGGCAGCCTAAGAAGAACGGATATATGCTGGGGTATCTCAATTCAAATCTGTAAATTCAGCTCTGTCAATAAATTAGACCACAAACTCCTTTGTACATTAAAGTCTCTTGGTTTATCCGGTACTAAATCGGCATATCTACAAGAAAGGCCCTTATGCTTCCCAACAGTTATCGTATTATTGCCCTCGTGGATATTGATTAAAAAATCTTTGCCGGTCTGCTACATTCTGAATTGGAGGATTGGGCTGCAAGAGAAAACTTAATTCCATTTAACCAAACAGGACTTATAGCCAAATCGAGCACTACAAGTAACCTGGTTGTGCTCTCTACGATAATTGAGAAATGCTTCTTCCAAAAACTGCTATACACCTGCTTTGTGGATTTCTCGAAGGCCTTTGACTATGTAAACCGAAACCATCTGTGCAGAAAGTTGGTCGGCTGGAACATTCCCACAAATCTTTCAAACTGCCATGCATTTATTATATTCAAATAACTAGGCAAAGGTAAAACGTGGCCTGAATAAAGGCTTGTTGTTCAAAATATCAATCAAGAGAGGTTTTGAAGCAAGGGTGTCCTTGTTCCAATGCTTTTTAATCTTTCATATTAGACCCAAGTTCACATATAGATGCAGCCAAATCTCATCCACCAAGCTTGGGGCATTGTCAAGTGTCTTCGCTGCAATATTCAGATGATGTAGTTCTCATAAACCTGACTGGAATCTGACTGCAGAGGTTATTAGATTCTTTGCACCTACTGTATTGAAAACGAAATGGCTGTCAACTTTTCAAAAACTCAGGATGTGGTGTTTGGCAGGAAGATGGAAAAGAAAGGAAGCTGGTCTTTGGGTGGACTCTGTTTCTAAATTGCTACAAATACCTTGGAGTCTGGCTGCAAGATTGTTTGTCTTAACGTTTACATCTTAACCGAGTAAAGCCAAAGATCGCCTCCTTGATCGCAGTGTTTCAATCTTTACATCATAAATTGCATAGTCCAACTTCCTTGTCTCTTTTCACAGTGATAAAGGACAAGTTTTATTTCAACAATCCGTTTTGGAACAGAAGCTTTCCCAAGAAAATGTGGGTCTTTTCTTAACTCTGCACAAGGCAAGGTATTCCGCCTCCTCTTTCATCTCCCTCAAAACGTATCTCTATCCCAGATCCGGCTTGAATTTGGCCTAATCTACCAAGAACTAGCACAAAATGGCTCCATACTAAAGTGTGTGTTGCGTTTTGGAGACTCAGACCAGGCAACATTACGCAATCTGCTATGGAAAGAAATTCAAACTGGCCTTTTGACAAGAACAAACAGCTGGCCCTGAATGACTTAAAGGCAAAAGAGCCATGGCAACAGATATTACCTCACAGCTCCTTTAAAATAGCCCTGGGGTGGGACCTGTGGGGATGAGGGGGGTGGATGCTTGAAAGGGAACACGACTCATGACTCAAAGTGCATGCAGTACTAACAGGAAATCAATGTCCAGTCCAATACTTATTTTTCTAAGAAAAAGAAGTTTTATTTCTAACTCTCCACATTCAAAGGAATGACAACATTCATGAGCATTAACACAATCCCCTTGAGGTTGGGGCTCTAGTTGTCAAGCAACCTGTCCCACCCTTTTGCTCATAATGTAGGTGGGGTTGTTACTGATTCACCAGTGGCCGCATCCAGGGAATGCTCACTAATGGGCTGTACTGAAGAGTTCCCCTTTGCCTTTTTAAGCATTAGTCAAATGTCTGTGGTGCTGTAGCACTGTTGGCAGTGACTCCCCTGGGGTCCCTCTGGTCCAGTTCTAGTCTCCCCACCTCTGGCATGGAAACGTTCAGCCATGCAGTAAGTGCCCTCTCTGCGCACGCTCAAAAGTCTGGCGAAGTCAGACTGCCCTTGGTACATGCACCACCTGGCAGGCTCTCTCACCTGAGCCATGCAGCAGGCTTGTCCCAGTGATTGGAGCTGCTCCTGCTGCTTGAAGATGAGGTAAGGCACTCTTCCCCCTCATTGCGAGGGGGTGGGGGGAGGGAGGGATTTGATCCTCTGGCTCCCAATAGGACCCCAGTGAGTGTGACGTCTCAGGCAGTGTCCTTCACGGTCCATGGTGAATCGGTTAGGTGCAGTCTTTGGTGTGCAGACTTGATCCACTGGTCACAGCTGCTCTCTTCCTTCCCCTCACCCAGCACTGAGACTAGCAGGCCTTTGCCCCCAGTCCTAGACACAGACAAGTCTTGCAGAGCTTCCCCCTCTCACACAGTCCATCTGGTGGTTTGACAGATGACAATTTTGGAGTCTACCTCCCCTAATAGTCCTTTTCCAGACACCAAATGTGATTTAGGGTCGGAGTCTTCGAAGATTTATGCTGGGGTTCTGATTTTTCTTACTTTAAGTGTAAATGTTTCCTTTTC
>CAWUFW010011241.1:85000-87500 GCA_963921515.1 Calotriton arnoldi | reverse complement strand
GAGTTATAGTTAGCTGAACTAACTATAACGGGGAATTTCACGGGTTTTGTACGAGTGCAATGTCCAAGTAACTATAACTGTCCCTAAAACCTATGGTTTTTTCAGTGAATTTCAAAGGTTTTTTAAATGCTAATTTGTAACTATAACGTGTCTGAAACCTATGGTTCTTTCAGTGAATTTCAAAGGTTTTTTAAATGCTAATTTCTAACTATAACGTGCCTGAAACCTACGTTTTTTCAGTGAATTTCAAAGGTTTTGTAAATGACAATTTTTAAATGTATTAATTGTTATATTAATTTTTTCATACTGATTTACTACATTTTTAGAAACAATTTTTTTTTACATATTTTATTTTTTAAATTACATTGTAATTACATTATACATTACATTACAAAAAATACTTTATCAGACTGAATTACTTTAGTTTAAATACTTTGCAGATAGGCAATAGACTTTTAAGTACAGTAGTTACAGTTGTTGCAATGGGCAACACATTTTCAAACACAATGCAACATTCAGCTCAATGTGAATTTCTAGTTAAATGCAATTAGTTACTTTATGGATTACTTTTGTAACCACAGGACTGGATCCTAGATTCAGTCCTGGTACATCTCCTGTAAACAGTTGAGTAATAGCGTTTTGGTTACAGTCGTGATTTTTAAGGAATATTATTGTATTTGAAAAGTTGACACTTTGAAACTTTTTCTCATAGAATCACCAATGTTATCCTATGGAAGGAAATTCACTTAGCAGGTAAAAACTGTTATCGTTACTTTTTCTTACTCAGTGTTGGATCCTGGATCCAGCACTGGTGCATCTCCTGTAAACAGTTGAAAGAATGCGTTTAAGTCATACTGTCGATTTTTAAGGAATATTTGTAGTTTGTGAAAATCAACACTTTGAAACTTTTTGCTGAAAACCAGTCAATGTTAGCCTATGGAAGGAAATTCAAGTTACTGGTAAGTACGGTTAAAATTACTTTTCAGGATCAGTACTGGGCTTAAAGATGCAGCACTGAGGTCTCTCCTGATAACAGGTGAGTAAATCGGAATTCGTATTTCGGCTGATTTTAGAGGAATATTTTAAAGTTCCAAAACTCCACACTTAGAAGAATTTCCAAGTGAAACCAGTCAATGTTAGCCTATGAAGGAAATTCAAGTTACCGGTAAGTACGGTTAAAATTACTTTTCAGGACCAGTACTGGGCTGAAAGATGCAGCACTGAGGTCTCTCCTGATAACAGGTGAGTAAATCGGAATTCGTATTTCGGCTGATTTTAGAGGAATATTTTAAAGTTCCAAAACTCCACACTTAGAAGAATTTCCAAGTGAAACCAGTCAATGTTAGCCTATGAAGGAAATTCAAGTTACCGGTAAGTACGGTTAAAATTACTTTTCAGGACCAGTACTGGGCTGAAAGATGCAGCACTGAGGTCTCTCCTGATAACAGGTGAGTAAATCGGAATTCGTATTTCGGCTGATTTTAGAGGAATATTTTAAAGTTCCAAAACTCCACACTTAGAAGAATTTCCAAGTGAAACCAGTCAATGTTAGCCTATGGAAGGAAATTCAAGTTACTGGTAAGTACGGTTAAAATTACTTTTCAGGACCAGTACTGGGCTGAAAGATGCAGCACTGAGGTCTCTCCTGATAACAGGTGAGTAAATCGGAATTCCTATTTCAGCTGATTTTAGAGGAATATTTGCACAATGGTGAAGGGAGGGGGCGGGGCCTGAGGTGACATCTTTGCAAACGCGCCCCGTGGCGCGTTTTAAGTTGGGGGATTAAGTCCCCTTGAATCCTGAGGGTCCCTAGGGGCCAACTAGACCACCAGGAACCTCCAATATGCGCCAGGGGGCTGCGTTGCAGAGACGTGTAGAGAGGCCACACCCCTTTTTACACCTCACTGCAACGCAGCTCTGTGGCGCATTCTGAATGTACCTGTTGGGCTAGTTGGCCCCCAGGGACCCTCAGGATTGAAGGGGATTTAATTCCCCATCTTAAAACGCGCCACGGGGCCTGTTTGCACACATGTCACCTGAAGCCCCGCCCCTCCCTTCACCACTGTGCAAACGCGCCCGTGGCGCGTTTTAAGTTGGGGGATTAAGTCCCTTGAATCCTGAGGGTCCCCGGAGTCCAACTAGCCCACCATATACCTCCAAAAGCGCCACAGAGCTGCGTTGCAGAGAGGTGTAAAGGGGCGTGGCCTCTGTACACCTCTCTGCAAGGCAGCCCCCTGGCGCATACTGGAGGTACCTGGTGGGCTAGTTGGCCCCCAGGACCCCCAGTATTCAAGGGGAATTCGTTCCCCTCTGCAAACGCGCCAGGGCGCGTTTGCAGAGTGGTGAAGGGGGCGGGGCCTGCGGGCCCAGATCGTTTTTTTTTTTCTCCCTGAAGGGGGGCTGTGTAGCCCCCTTCCTTTTTCTTTTTTGGGCCCTGGGGACCCCATCCCCCAGGGCCTTACACCTTTTTAAATTACCTTTTAAAAAAAAACGGGAAGGG
>CAWUFW010011241.1:0-72500 GCA_963921515.1 Calotriton arnoldi | reverse complement strand
AATGTAATTACAATGTAATTAAAAAAATAAAATATGTAAAAAAAATTGTTTCTAAAAATGTAGTAAATCAGTATGAAAACAATTAATATAACAATTAATACATTTAAAAATTGTCATTTACAAAACCTTTGAAATTCACTGAAAAAACCGTAGGTTTCAGGCACGTTATAGTTAGAAATTAGCATTTAAAAAACCTTTGAAATTCACTGAAAAAACCATAGGTTTCAGACACGTTATAGTTACAAATTAGCATTTAAAAAACCTTTGAAATTCACTGAAAAAACCATAGGTTTCAGACACGTTATAGTTACAAATTAGCATTTAAAAACCTTTGAAATTCACTGAAAAAACCATAGGTTTTAGGGACAGTTATAGTTAGTTGGACATTTTACTCGTACAAAACCATAGAAATTCCCCGTTATAGTTAGTTCAGCTAACTATAACTCGCGCCCCGCAATGCACTGCTGATGACGTCACATATTACATCACTCATGACATGGTCAGTGACATCACTGATGACATCACTGATGACATCTCAAATGACATCACTGATGACATCATCCACGTGATAATCTGATGCACCTCCTCACACCCTAATATAACCTTTGATACACCCACTCTAAATTACAGACTGCCATTCGCAAAACCATAGACACTCCAACACCAATAACTACATACCCACTCACTGATTCTTAGGTCTACACACACACACACATCCACTCACTCACCCGTACAGTCACTCATACTTACGGTCACTCAGTACAGGACTATCATATGCACTCTTACTCCTATATAGACACTCAAACAACGCCACTCATCCATAGAGATACTCACACACCTAGTCAGTCATGCAAATAATTAAACACACTGCCATTTACTCACCTATACAGTTATACACACACCAGCTCACTTACTCATACAAATAGTAGCACATTGTTACGCTCTTATACAATCACTGATACAAGCACACACTCATCCATACAGCCACTATCACAATCATTCACTCTTGCTTATAGCTATTTATATACTCCAACACACATATATACTGCCTTTCACATATGTAGTTACTCACACATGTACCACTGGGACATACATTCACTCACTAACACACTCTTACACACACTTACCCACCCATACAGTCTATCACAGATGCACTCTTGAAACCATCCACCCAGTGAATCACCCACTCACACATCTATGCACAGAGTTGCACACACCCCACCCACACAAACACTCAGGCACCCATACAGATACTCGGACAACCAATCAATAACTCATATAGACACTCATGTAGCTATCCACTAACCCATGCAGCCACTTACACAGCAACAGACAGACGGATACAGACATTCACCCAGTTTAGTCACTAACCCATGCATTCAGTAAGATATGTTTAATCACTCACTTATAGAGTTAGTCACGCACCTGCTAAATCATCCATACAGACACTTATACACCCACTCATTCTTCAATACACCTTTCCCTATATATATTAAAAATATTTAAACTTTACAGAAACACAGTCACTGGATGATGTCATCAGTGATGTCATTTGAGATGTCATTAGTGATGTCATCAGTGATGTCACTGGCCATGTCATGAGTGATGTAATATGTGACGTCATCAGCAGTGCATTGCGGGGGCGTGAGTTATAGTTAGCTGATTTAACTATAACGGGGGAATTTCACGGGTTTAGTACGAGTGCAATGTCCAACTAACTATAACTGTCCCTAAAACCTATGGTTGTTTCAGTGAATCTATATATCTATATATATTTTTTTTCTTTTCCAATCTCCCAGTGGTTAATGACTTCCTAGAAGAAATTGAAGTTTCCCCCCCACTACGTAGTCAGTTACCTCGTTGTGAGGTGAACATTGTAGTATCATGCCTTATGGGTTCACCATTCAAGCCAATCCATAAAGCCTCCTTTCAGCTTCTTTCTTGGAAAGCTTTCTACTTGTAGCCAATTAATTGACAGACAGGGTTGTCTAGATACAGGCATTATGTTCCCATGAACCTGTACAGTTTTTCATAGCCACATGGTAGACATGAGGATTCATCCAAAACTAATTCCTAAGGTAATTTTAGATTTTTATGAAAACCAGTCCTTTACTCTTCCTGCGTTCTTTCAGAATACTGTTATTCCAGCAAAATGCTCTCTCCACACGCTGGATGTGAGAAAAGCTCTGAAATTCTACCTTGACAAAACTAAAGAAAATCTGGAAGTCCAAACAATTGTTTGTAAATTATGGCTCTTTACACACAGGATTAGCCATATCCAAAAAATCTTTCCAGATGGATAGTTTCTTGCATTCTGTTATGCTCTTGCATTCTGTTATGCTATTGGAAAGCAAATAAATCTTTCACTTGCAAACCGACAGTCTACTGTACCAGGGGTAAATCTTCTAGGGCTGCATTATTGAGAAATATCCCCATTGCTGAAATCTGCAATGCAGCTACATGGAGGTCTGTTTAGGGGACACTGTTGTCTCGATTTGATTTCTAGGACCGACGACCAAGTAGGTGTCCTTGAGAAATCACTTTGCTTAATTGCTTCTCTGACTTGTGTATTTCCTCTTGTATCATGTTTTTAGGGCTGGGTTTGCTAGTCTATTTAGAGCTTATGATTATCAACGGAGCTCTCTAAAGGAGAAGGAAAGGTTCCTTACCTGTTCTTCCTAGCTCTTTCAGGGCAATCTCCATCATAAGCAACCCATCTTCCTTCCTGGAGGAAATCACAAATATAGTTTCTTCAACTACATTTTCTTTAAAAGGCTTGCGAGTGAGGTTTTTAGGTCTCGCCTAGGCAGCGCTTGCACTGTCTCTTAAAGACATGCTGTATTCAGGATATGGGCATTAAGCTCCGCCCATCTATTTAATTGGCTCCTTTTACTGTCCTTTGTAAAAGGTGGCTTTTCATTGGTCAATAGGCTTAGTAGCCCCTCCATTGTAACGTCTTTTCTCTTGTTGTAACCTCCCATTAGGACTACCCCTGTTAATTGTGCCTCTGAGCACTATTTTAGTAATTACTTTCTCCTAGCTGCTGTTGCAGGCAATACACGCTCTCCCGCTTCTGCAACACAGCCAACGGTTTAACTGCACAGTAACACTGCATACGACCCATCATCTTTAATAATGGCGGCTGCGCCTTTCTTTTCTTGTGCGCGGCTAGCCAAACTCTATTTTTTCATGTATATGTTTTTTTCTTTTGTAATTAGCACGGCATGCCCTTAATCTTAAACCATGGCGGCTTGCGCCTCCTTTTTTTTTTTTTTTTTTTTTTTTTTTTGGTATTCATTTGTTAAGAAGCGTGGCACAACTTCTAATTACCAACATAGGTGACCGCGCGTTGCTTTTCTTCTGGGCAGCTTGCCTGTAAGAAAGTGCCCTCTTTTTGCATGGTTGCCCCCACTTTTTGCCAAACTGTTGATGTACTTTGACTTCGTGTGCCCTGAGTTCCTGCCAACCTGGCACCCAGGGCCTATGTTCTTTCCTTAAACTGCATTGAGACAAAACCCAATTGGCACTCTTTGGCCACATGTCCGTCCCTTGGGTACAAAAGGCACTGTGGCCAGGGAAGGCATCTAAGGGCTTCAGCACTTATTGTGCCACCTTCAGAGGCCCTGTACCTTGACACACACACAAACTGCCATTGCAGGTTGCGTGTTTTGGTGCAGGACAAAGTGAAGAGTCGACATGGCACACATCCCTGTGTGCCATGCCTACAACCCACTGCCCTGGCATAGGTCAGCCACCTCTCTAGCTGGGTCCTCTATACCGGTGGTGAGGGTACAGGTGCATGAGCCCTGTACCCTTACAGTGTCTAAACCAATTCTTAGACATTGGCCATTAAGAGTATATTGTGCTGGGCGTTTGTCATTATGAACTCCACAGCACCAAAATGGGTTTACTGAAAACTGGGAAGTTTGGTATCAAACATCTCAGCACATTAAACCCACACTGATGCCAGTGTGGGATTTAATGAAAAATGCACTCAGAGGGCATCTTAGAGGTGCCCCCTGAAAAAACTACCTTACTCTAGTGTTCTGGCTGAGTGGCTGCTCGCCAGCTGCCACCACCAGACATGTTTCTGGACCCCTGGGTCGAAAGCCTGTTGCTCTGGGGGGGTCCTGGAACAATGCACATCCTGGGACGAGGTGCCAAGCCTCCTCCCCCAGTGAGCTATAGTAACGATGGTAAAGAAGACTAATCAATTTACACAAGAATCTCAAACTTGTAACTAGTCTAACCAGAAAAAATCCTAATCCTCAGCTAAAATGTGGCCAGAAGTAGTTCCGAGGCCCGTCTGCTACCTGCAAAGGAAAGTGAATTAAATTACACCACTAATCTGACGGGAGAAAGCCAGCTGGACATAATATGAGATCTGGGGAAGGCGGAAGGCAAGCCTGTGAACTTGCACAACAATCTGTCTAGCAACATGTCCAATATGCCAGGTTCCATCCTTAGTTATGGAGAAGCCTTTACACGGCCCGTGGTTTACTTACAGTAGAGGATGATAGTGATCACTAAAACAATCTCATGAGTCGAGACTCACTGTACGTCATGCCAAATCAACAAACGTCCCTCTTTCCTACCAGTGCTAATGGAAGCAGGGCGAATTGTTAGAGAAAACGTAAAGGACCCGGGCAAGTCTCAAAGCGGGTGATTAAGAGCTTACCGGCTCGGCCGTAGTCCGGGACAGTGGATGCGGGCGGGGCAGAGAAATGCATAGAGTGCAAGCCCCTAGTGTTATGTTATGTTTAAAAAGTGCTTATAGAGCGCACAGCTACTCAACAGAGTGTCCCGGCGCTAAGACAGAAGATACGGGGACCAGAGAGGAGGACTCTGATTACGGGGTAGCAGCCATTATGCTGTTTGTTGAAACAACCAGGTTTTCAGTAGTTTCCTGAAAGCTAGTATATTCGTGGCCTGCCTAAGCGGAAGTGGCAGCTTGTTCCAAATTCAAGCCACTTGCACTTGAAAAGAGCGGCCGCCACGGCGGGCTCTGAGAAAATTAGGTACGACAATTAGATGTTGGTGTGCTGACCTGAGGGATCTGCCTGGAACATAGTGTGAGACTCTCCTGCGGATGTAATGAGCCTCCATGTCATGCAGAGCCTTGAAAGCCAGGACTAATGCTTTGAAGAGAATTCTGCATCGGACAGGCAGCCAATGCAGATTCTTCAGATGGTGAGAGATCCGGTCTCTAGGCCAGAGTCTCAGGACTGCCCTTGCAGCCGCGTTCTGTACGACTTGAAGTCTATTCAATAAGAACTCTGGCAGGCCCAAATAAAGGACGTTGGCATAGTCCAATCTGGAGGTAATAAGGGCCTGAACGACCGTCTTTCTGTGAGAGGTCGGCAGCAGGAATAGAAATCTCCGGAGCATTTTCAGGAGACCAAAACACGTGCCTGCCACCGACTGAACTTGAGATGTCATGGATAAGGTGTTGTCCATTTTCACTCCCAGGTTTTTAACAGTCTTAACCTCTGACTGGGGAGGAGACATGCCAGCTGGCCACCTTTGTTTCCAGGCGTCCAGAGGGGGGGTGCCAAAGAAGATAATTTCAGACTTTTTTCCGGGTTGCATTTGAGATGGTTATGTCTGAACCAGGCAAAGACTTCTCTAAGACATTTATCTTCTCCCCGTTAAACTCCTCCCCCTTCTTACATGTGAACAGCAACTGAGTGTCGTCGGCATAAGATATAATCTTTGCCTCACCCGCTTCCGCCAAGGTGGCCAAGGGAGCCATGTACAGATTAAAAAGTACTGGGCTCAAAATAGACCCCTGTGGCACGCCACCGTTCAAGGGCGGAACACTGGCTGCAAACGGGGGCGACCAGACCTCTTGTTTTCTATCCTCCAAAAAGGAGGAAAACCACTTCAACACTGTGCCACCAAGTCCGCACTCCCAAGTGGTACAAAGCTCTGCTCCTTCTGCGGCAGTCCCTAATTACACTGGCTGTTGGCGTTATCAGCACGAAAGTCCGAATCCGGCAGGTTAGGTGCAGCGAGTCGCCTCTGATTCCTCAGTGTCCTACACACGTGGGTGCATCCGATACTGTTACAGTAGGATGCACGTACATGACTTCCGGGTAAGGGATC
Source organism: Calotriton arnoldi (assembly GCA_963921515.1). NCBI lineage: Eukaryota > Metazoa > Chordata > Amphibia > Caudata > Salamandridae > Calotriton > Calotriton arnoldi. The sequence continues at coordinate 66,395 of CAWUFW010011241.1, read as the reverse complement.
GGACCTCCCTCAAGACGGGATTTGTCTTACTAACTTAACCTCCGGAATTAAAAAGGGGCCAATGGGCATATCCTGAAGGTATTTAAGAAAACATGGCGGCCATCTTAACATAATAGTAAAATAGCTAAAAAAGAAAGCAAAAATAGCTCAAAAGGAAAGCATTAGACCTGATTCAACCCAGAATTGTTGAAGTGCCACAAGAGTTACAGGTCAAGCAACTTAAGGATATAAAAAGAGAAAAAAAAATAGACTAGCTGTCCTGTAGGTATAAAAAGAAGAAGAAAACATAAGTCTATGAGACACATTGCTGTAATTCTACATACATAGGATGGCATATGGAAGATTTCTCATGTCACGGTTTACACACGATATTAATAATAGTGATATTCATATTTAACATAGAACACATGCATTTTGATCGAACAAAATTTTAGAAGCACAATATCTGTAATATATGATCTTTTGCACATCATGTGAACCAAGGACAAAGAATGCAAATCGTAAGACTTGCATACATCAAGATCAAAACTAAAATTAAAAGGAGCCACCATCCGTAGCATCCAATCGGTGGGAGACCATATTTCATCTTAATAGGATATACAGGGGAAGATGTACACATCCAGAGAAACCACCATCCGGGGCATCTAATCAATTAAAGCCCCCATTTCATCTTGATCGTTTAGGCCTATTCTAACAGTTCCAAAGCGTTCCATGAGTTGTGCCTCGATTCTTTTCAGGGTCATGATTTTCATGCTCGTTGAACTGGGTACTACGTATAGCACGGACCACTGTAATTCTTCTGCTGTATGATTCTGTTCTCTGTAGTGGTCCACTAGAGGGGCTCCATTTACATTACATCGAATCCGTGACATATGCTGTATCACTCTTATTTTCACAGCTTGCGTAGTCTGTACGATGTACACTAAATTACATGGACATGTTATGCAATATACTGTATTCTTGGTGTTACAATTGGAAAACCTCAGTTGGTTATACGTCTTGCCATTCAACACAACCGTCTGTGTCCGATGTATGATTACACGCAATACAATTGTGGCACCTGTGGTGTCCATTTATCTTTCTTGCCTGCGCCTGGACGTTTTGCTCTTACTAAATAGTTCGAGAGATTTTTGTCCTTCCTAAACGCAAACAGAGGTTTAGAAATGGCCAAAAGAGCTAGAATTTTCCAATTCTTCAGGATGGTGTTCTTTATTTTGTTCGATTTAAGGATTGAATGTAGTGACGCATGTCTGAGTTATGATCAGGCTTTTTCCGTAGGTCAAAGGGGTTTCCCTGGGAGTGAACCATGCTCTTTTGGCTGCTGCTTCTACCAATTTTTTGGGGTAGCCACGGTTCTTAAGTTTACTAACCAGGGAATCTGCGTTGGTAAAATAATCATCTTTACTTTAACAATTTTTGGGATCCGAAGAAATTGCCCATATGGCAGATTCTCCTTGAGGGCCCTGGGGTGTCCACTTATAAAGTGTACCAACGTGTTACGATCGGTGGGTTTTACAAATAAGCTCACTTGAATGTTCCCATGGTTGTTGTAAATCCAAAGGTCAATGAAATTGATCTTATTTTTATCCATAGTCCTCGTGAACCTCAAGTCTAGTGTTCTATTAGTGAGCCACTGGTGGAATTCCTCCAAATCCTTTAGGTCTCCCTCCCATAGTGCAAAGATATCGTCAATATAACGATACCAGTGCACTATGTGGGGCCGGTAGGGGTTATGGATACTGTATATCCATTTCTCTACAAAGTAGGACATTACTAGGTTGGCAATTTCCAGGGCGAAGCTACATCCCATTGCCACACCCTTAACCTGGAGGTGGAAGTCATCCTTAAACTGAAAGAAGTTGTTTTTGAGGCAAAGGGACGCCGGTGCGACCAAGAATTGGGTTGGAACAGTGTGCGGCTCCGGTCTGGTTTCTAAGATGTCTCTAATCACCTCTAGTGCTCATCCTGAGGGATGTTAGTATACAACGCCTCAATGTCAAATCTTTTTGCATGGTTGCCCCTACTTTTTGCCAAACTGTTGATGTACTTTGACTGAGTGTGCCCTGGGTTCTGCCAACCAGGTACCCAGGACCTACGTTCTTTCCATAAACTGCATTGGGACAAAACCCATTTGGCACTCTTTGGCCACATGTTAGTCCCTTGTAAATGGTACCATAGGTATCAAGGGCACTGTGGCCAGGGAAGGCCTCTAAGGGCTGCAGCACTTACTTTGCCACCCTTAGAGGCCCTGTACCTTGAAACACATACTGTCATTGCAGGCTGCGTGTTTTGGTGCAGAACAAAGTGAAGAGTCGACATGGCACACATCCCTGTGTGCCAAGTGTAAGAAAGTGCCATCTTTTTGCATGGTTGCCCCCGTTTTGGCTGAACTGCTGATGTATTTAGACCAAGTGTGCCCTGGGTTCCTGCCAAACGGGTACCCAGGGCCTATGTTCTTTCCCTAAAACCGCATTAAGACAAAACCAAATTGGCAATCTTTGGCCAAAGGTCACTCCCTTGTAAATGGTACCATGGGTACCAAGGGCGCTGTGGCCAGGGAAGGCATTTAAGGGCTGCAGCACTTATTGTGCCACCCTTAGAGGCCCTGTACCTTTACAGACACACACACTGCCATTGCAGGCTGCGTGTTTTGGTGCAGAACAAAGTGAAGAGTCGACATGGCATACATCCCTGTGTGCCATGCCTACAAGCTACTGCCCTGGCATAGGTAAGCCACCCCTCTAGCTGGGTGCACTATACCAGTGGTGAGGGTACAGGTTCATGAGCCCTGTACCCTTACAGTGTCTAAGCCAATTTGTAGACATTGTAAGTGCAGTAATGCCATTAAGAGTATATGGCATTGGGAGTTTGTCATTACGAACTCCACAGCATCATAATGGCTTTACTGAAAACTAGGAAGTTTGGTATCGGTCTTCTCAGCACATTAAACTCACACTGATGCCAGTGTGGGATTTAATGAAAAATGCACTCAGAGGGCATCTTAGAGATGCACCCTGAAAAACAACCTAACTCTAGTGTCCTGGCTGAGTGGCTGCTCACCAGCTGCTACCACCAGACATGTTTCTGGACCCCTGGGTCGAGAGTCTGCCACTCTCGGGGGGTGGGGGGCCCTTGACCCCTGGTCGAGGTGCCAGGCCTCCTCCCCTAGGATGGGCAGGGTCCGCGAAGGGGAAGCTTCAAAGGCTTTCCGCCTTTGTGAGCTTCTCCAGCCATCTGCTACTCCCAGCAACTGGCCCCCACCGGTTCAGACCTTTGCTTTGGGCGGGAGAATTGGCGGGAAAACAAAGTAAGGAAGGGAGGTGTGCCCACCTTTGCCAACCCCACCCCTCAGGTGGGGGAGGCGAGGTGAAGCACAACTCTGTCCCCGCCATCTTGCAGATGGGGGAACTCAGCCAACCAGAGAGAGGCATATTCTCCCCTCCCACTGGAGGGTGGCATAATGGGGGGGTGTACCCACCCCAAGGAAGGGGCCCATTGGTCCTGACCTTTACTTACCTGAAACACCCCTAAATCTAGTATTTAGGGGCACCCCTGAACCTTTCCTCCTCGGACAAGAAGAAGACCAGAAGGACCGAAGAAGCTGTGCTGAAACTGAGGAGGACGCGCACTGACTTGGCCCCAGCCCTACCTGCTTGTCCACGCCTCGAACCTGCTCCAGCGAAATCCCGGTGTGTCCTGCAGCCAGTAGCCTCAAGAACCCGAAAGACCTGCCCTGCCTTCCAAGCCCAAGAATTTGTCTCCCGTGAGCACCGGATTTGCTCACCCACAGACTCTGGCCTTGGCCAAAACTACGAGTCTGCACCACTCTGCACCTGACGCCCACGTCCCGAGTGGCCCAACACCACAAAGAGGTCTCCCCGGCGTTCCTGACTTGAGATCTCTGACCTGCCTCGACTCTCCAAACGACCCCTGCAGTTTCTTTTTGTAGGATCCCCGCAACCTCAGCTGGTAAGAAAACCAGACGCCTAAAGACACCCTTGCACCCGACGTCCCACGGCCTTGGGTGGCCCAACCGACCAGGAAAGACCAGGTCTTCTCTGGACCGGAAACGAGCATCCTGGGACCGGTTTCGAGGTAACATGCTGGATTCAACCCAGATCTGTGACTGGGGGTGAGTGTCTGAAAAGTTTCAGCGCTCCATCCATCATCCACTTGTGTTTAATTACCACAGTGAGGCGCACATTTTTCCAGTCTCTACATTAATGCAATAGTGCACCTCCAGTGGCAACAGTGCTCCTGTAATGCACACCGTTGCCCAGCCTTCGCAATGGCTAGTAATGGCAGATATACACCATACATTTGCTGCTAGCTGAACACTCTCTAGATTGAATACACGTTTCCTGTGGAGGAGCCAAGCTTTACCTACATGTTGATAAAATTACACGAGCGCTTTAAAACATGAAGTGGAGGCGCAGGCTCAAGCGACTGATGGGAGCCTTTTGTCACTTTTTTCTTTACTTTTATTACAATCGCGGCACCCACGCTTTAGCTTTAAACTTCTTGAGCTAAAGCACGGGTGCCGCGATTGCTTCCAAAGTAAATAGAAAAAAATGTTGGTGCACGCCTTTTTTTTCTATTTCCTTACTTTTGCAATTGTGGGACCTGCTCTTTAGCTTCCGATGTTTAAAGCTAAAGCGTGGGTGCCACGGTTGTAACAGAGGAAAATAAATAGAGAAAAAAAGCGTGTGGCCGCCATTTCTTTTCTATTTGTTTTCTTTTGTAGCAATGGCGGCACCCGTACTTTAGCTTTGAACATCTTCTGCAAAAGCGTGCGTTGCGCGATTGCTACCAAAGTCAATAAATAGCACACAAAAAAGGCAGCCGCACACCCTTTTTTCGATTTCTTTACTTTTGTTACAATCACGGCACCCACACTTTAGCTTTAAAGCGCAGGTGCCACGATTGCTTCAAAAGTAAGGAAATATAAAAATGAGCATTTGTAATACAATAGGTCTCACATTACTAAAAGTTTGAGCTTTTGGCGTTGTATTACTATTGGCAACGCCACTAGCTCAAACTTTCAGTAATGCAAGACCTATTGCATTGCAAATGCTTGTTTAAGAAAAGTTACTGTTTTCTGGTAACGTTTCATTTCTTAAATAATCATTTGGCCTACTTAAAATTGGCGAAAAGGTTAGACGCGCTTCAGTCATTGAAAATTGTTTATTTCATTGGTTACAAAAGCATATCTTAAATGTGACTTATTTTTCTGTTTTTTAATCGATGTATAATAAGACTATATTTTGTATCAATAGAGAATTGTGAAAGTGGTGGTGGAAAACCACCAAAGACAACATTTCAAGGTGTCCGTGTGCGAAATTCTGTGAAAGAGCTTCTTATGCACTTAAGGAACAATCAGCAGATGACATCCATATATGGCGGCAAGGGAATAAAGGTAGTCAATTATTTTTTTTTTAATTTTAAATTCTTTCTAAATGCAGTTTGCTGTGTCTGCAATTTTTACTCTCCAAATGTAAACCATATCTTCACTTCTGTTTTAATGTAGGAAAGTATGAATTTTGAGCACCGCCAAGGTATGTTTTTTTTTCTATCTGTTGTCCATCTGTATTTATAAAAGTGTTAGTGAATGTAACCAGGTCTTGATAGATAAATCAGGTTTTTATTTTTATTTTTATAAATGATGCTGTTAATTTACTTTAACAGAGCTGAGGACGGTATTTAGTAACACAAAGAGGTCTTACGAGTATTCTTTAGGTGGACCGGTCAGTAAGAGACCTACATTTCAAAAAGATTCCTTCTTGGTAAATATATCTTAATTTGTTTCAATTAAAAGCTGACTTAAATTAAAAACACAAATTTTACTACCTTAATTGTTTTCCAAATGTTTCATTTTCTTTCACCAGGCACCCTCTGTCAATCCAGATTCAATAGGCATGGATAATAACTATCAATACATTACAAGTAATTCGAATTGTGAAGTGCTTCAGAATATTATTAATATTAAGGACACGACTAATCCAGTTTCTCTCAACACTGTGCAAGTTAACTGGATGAGCACTTTAGCTGACAATCAAAAGCGTTTGGAAGAGCAATATCAAGAGGTTCAAGTACTGCACACTCACGAGTTTGAGACCAGTAATCCACAAACATTGGAACCCTGCAAAGTGCGTACTTTTCCATGCTTGGCAACACCAGGTTTGGAAACTCAGATTGGTCAACATTCTGTACCAGATTGCAGTCAATTCAGTGCACATAGCCAGTTGCCCAGTAACCATCGTGGGTTGACCACTTCATGCTGTGATGTTTTGCATTGGCCAGGTCAAACTGTTGGTTTTGTTGTAAATGAAATGGAGTATTCTGATGTGAAGATGTCTGTCCTGCCTCTACAGAAAGCCAGTGCACCTTCTCATGGTTTTAACCCCAACAATGCGCTAGGGAACCAGCATTCACTGTTAGATTCCTGCAGCTTCTCACAAGAGTGTTCAAGTGTTGATGAAAACCAAGCAACTGACACACAGCCAAATAAGTCCTTCTTCCATTGGCAACTTGATCAGGAGGAGAGCAAAATGGCCAATATAAGTCGGGAACAGCTCCTTGCCCAGGACTCTGATGGAGATACGTAAGTAATACTTTTTTGTAGGCTCTATTAATAGAACAATAGGTGGTCAATTACTCGCACTTTAAATTTGGTGCATGTGCAAGATGCAGATTTACGATGTTGATAAAGATTGATACTCAGTTGGTGCTATCAGTATTTTTTTTCTCCAGCCATTTTGTTGGGAAGAGTGTGTTTTGTCCGACTACATAATAAATAATTGGCCTCTGAGTAAAGCCAGTAGTTATCTGAGCCATCGACTTGATTATTCTATTGTGCTCTTTCTCAACTTTTCCATCCGTTAAATAAGACATCCCAGAACAGTGTGCTTTTTTTAAATCGTAGTATTCTGTAATGTATTTTTTTCCTTTTTTTAAGTTGTTTTAGAACATTTTGACTTTGATACAAGTCTTGATCCTCCTCCTCCTCCTGTACCGCCTTCAAAGCAGGACTAAAACATTATTTACTCTGACTCCGCTTATTAAACCTTCATCCTGTAATAAATGTTATTTGAACAGTTTTACTCTGGATCTGAATTTATACTTAAATATTCCTTTTAACCAATGACTTCTCGTAGCATGTTATGTAAACTAATTTTTATGAAATTCTCCTAATTTACTGTAATGCAGCGTTGCTTTCCTTCATCCCTCCACTGTAAAGCGCTCCAACATTGATTTAGATAATGTCAGCGCTATAGAAATAGCTAACCAAAGCAGTATTTGGTAACCAATGTAACTCTGATTCCAAAAGGTATTTGGTTATCTTTAAACGGGTAGGCACCTTTTTCTTTAAACTTCAATGTTGTGTTGCTGGCAGTGATAGCGGCCTTTTTTTATTTTTGAGTTAACAGCACATGCCAGGTACAGCACAGCTGAAAATGGTACAGACTATCTTCTAATCTCAGGATGTGTGATTTGATATTAAAGATTGAGTTGTGCTTTGTGCCCCTGTTGCATCACTTCTATGCAGCACTTTCAGTCTGTTAAAATCAGCAGACAGCCTTTGCTTTCCCTCTTGTGTGAGTGATTGCTAAGCAAAACACGTGCACCGTGTTATGATAATAGTGGTTTGGTAGGTTATAAAATACAAACTTTGTAATTCATACCCAATCATTCTTTTTTTTTTTTTTTTTTGTCTCGTTTGAATCTCCGATTTGCTGTTATGATGTCAGATAATTTACAAGCTACTCCAGTCCTGACAAAGCCAGTAGGTCACTTCTTGTTGGCCTATTGGATTTGCCCCTGCTTTTTGTTGATTTCTCCAGCATCAGCCGAAAAAGGTGCAATGATGCGGCTGCTAATTTATAGAGTGCGCTTTCACCCATGAGGGTGTCCTTGTGCTGATCAGGTGTCTGTCTAACCCAGCCTAGGGAAGCATAGATTAATTGGAAAGCCAGGTCTTCAGCTTTTTTCGGAATTCAAGAAGAGAGAGAAGAAGGCTCTGGTGTGAAGTAAAAGGTAATTCATGCAATAGGTGCGGTGTAAAAGAACCCCTATCTTCTTCTCTGGTACTGTGTATGTGTGGAATTTGGCTGAGTTGAAATCCTGCGGAGCGTAGGTGCCTAGGTGGTTGATGCAAGGAGATTCATTTGTTGGGGAGGCCTAATTTATGTAGTGCCTTGAATGTGTGTGTAACAAGTTTGACATTAGCAGGTGTGATAAGAGTTCTGTGTGGGAGGTTAAGGATGAGTCTGGCTGCTGTGTTCTGGATGGTTTGTAGTCTTCTGGTGTGTTGCTTGGTGATATTGGCACAGAGGGTGTTTCTGTAGTCTAGTTTGCTGGTGACAAGGGCGTGGGTGATTTTTAAAAAATGTATTTTTTTTTTTTTTCTTTTGTGTTACTCTGGATTGAATAACCCCTTCGATGCTCATGACGGAATGGTTCCGTCATGAGCATCGGTGCCCCTGTGCTCATGAAGGAACCATTCCGTCATGAGGCCAGGGCACAGAAATCCTCTGCTGCAGACAGCAGAGGGATTTCTCTTTCACCCTGTGACCTTGGCAGCTGGGGAATTGCTTCCTCAGCTCCCGAGGCCCCCTCCTGGTTTCCTGTGCCATGAGGATCAGCGCGCACGTCGCGCTGTCCTCATTGCACAGAAAACAAAACTGAAATGAGCCTTTAGGCTCATTTCAGTTTCACTTTCTATGTGCTCAGGGGGCTATCTCAGCTCCCGGGCACGTAGAAAGACGGGAGAGAGTATCATTGGAAAGGGAGAATCTCCCCTTTCCAATGGTACCCCTGCCCAGTGGATCCTGCTGGGGATCGCCCCAGGAGGGCGATCCCGCAAGCAGGATCCACCCACTAGACACCAGGGAGGGGAGCCGCCCCTTGGGCAAGGGCTTTTGCTCCCCCAATTTGTTTTTGATGCGATTTAGACTTTTGCCCCCTGAGGGGCAGATGAGGGCATATTTTTCTTTGCCCAATTAATTTATTAGGGTGGGGACTGCCCATAAAGGGCATGTCCATGCCCCCACCCCTCAAAATTTACAGCCTTTATGCCCCCCCGGGGGGGCAAAAAGCCCACTATAAGCCAGGGAATTTTTTTTTTTATTATAATTTGTGGTGGGGGCTGTCCAATATGGGCGTGACCATGCCCCCATCCACCCCCGCAAAAATGACAGCCTTTCTGCCCCCCCTGGGGGGCAGCTGGGGACATTAGCCCCAGATCTGCCCCCCGGGGGGGCAAAAAGCCCAGTAGACACCAGGGATTTTATGGGCAAATTTTAATTAGGTTGGGGCATTGGCATGCCCATTTTGGGCAGCCCCCACCCTAATTAAAATGTGCCCAAAAAACTCCCTGGCGTCTAGTGGACTTTCGCATTAGCCCCCAATCTGCCCCGCCGGGGGGTCAAAAAGCCCACTAGACGCCAGGGATTTTTTTGAGGCAAAATTGAATTAGGGTGGGGGCTGCCCAAAACGGGCATGCCCATGCCCCCACCCCCTCCCCGCAAAAATAACAGCCTTCCTGCCCCCTCTGAGGGCATTATGGGGCAGTAGCCCCCAATCTGCCCCCGGTGGGGGACAAAGCCCACTAGGCGCCAGGGATTTTTGGGCAAATTTTAATTAGGGTGGGGGCATTGGCATGCCCGTTTTGGGCAGCCCCCACCCTAGTTATAATTTGCCCAAAAACTCCCTGGCATCTAGTGGGTTTTTGCCCCCTGGGGGTCGGATGGGGGCATTAGCCCCCAATCTGCCCCGCCGGGGGGGGGATGGGGCAAAAAGCCCACTAGTCGCCAGGGAGTTTTTTGGGGCAAATTTGAATTGGGGTGGGGGCTCCCAAAACGGGCATGACCATGCCCCCACCACCTCCCCCACAAAAATAACAGCCCGTTTTGGGCAGCCCCCACCCTAATTAAACTTTGCCCAAAAAACTCCCTGGCGTCTAGTGGACTCCTGGGGGGCAGATGGGGGCATTAGCCCCCAAACTGACCCGCCGGGGGGGCAAAAAGCCCACTAGACGCCAGGGATTTTTTTGGGACAAATTTGAATTAGGGTGGGGGCTGCCCAAAACGGGCATCCCCATGCCCCCACCCCCTCCCCTCAAAAATTACAGCCTTCCTGCCCCCCCTGGGGGGCTTATGGGGCAGTAGCCCCCATAAAAGCCCACTAGACACCAGGGATTTTTTGGGGCAAATTTTTATTAGGGTGGGGGCTGCCCAAAACAGGCATGTCAATGCCCCCCACCTGCAACAATTACAGCCTTTCTGCCCCCCATGGGGGGAAGATGAGCCCACTAGACGCCAACGATTACACTGGCTTTTTTGTGTGGGGGCTGCTCAGAATGGGCATACCAATGCCCCTACCCCCCAAAAAAATAGCCACTGAGTTGCTGCCCCCCTTGGGGGCATATCGGGGCAACCCCACCCCCCGATATCCCCCCCAGGGCAGCAGAAAGCCGACTAGGAACAGATTTGTTTTTAGCAATATGCCTACCTGTGGATTTTGGGCCCTAGCGCAGCCGGCACATAGGGAAACCTAGCAAACCTGTACATTTTTGAAAATTAGACACACAGGGGAATCCAGGATGGGGTGACTTGACTGGCTCTCACCAGGTTCTGTTACCCAGAATCCCTTGCAAACCTCAATGTGTATAAAACACATTTTCCTCACATTTCTGTGGTGGAAAGTTCTGGAATCTGTGTGGATCTACAAAATTCCACTCACCCCACATTCCCCAAAGTCTTCCGAGAAAAATGGTACCTCACTTGTGTGGGTGGGTCAAGTACCCGCGACAGGCAAGGGCCCAAAACCTAGTGAGGCGACATCAAAATTACCTATCACAAACCAACCTGGTTTTGCAAGGGGGGTCCCATGACTTTTTGGCCCGGGGGTCGGCGGCCACCTAGAGAAACCTACCAAACCCACACATTTCTGAAAACTAGACACCCGGGGGGATTCCAGGGAGGTATGACTTGCGTGGATCCCTCAACATTTTCTTACCCAGAATCCCCTGCTAACCTCAAATTTTGCCAAAAAATGCACATTTTTCTCACATTTCTGTGGTGGAAAGTTCTGGAATCTGCGTGGATCCACAAATTTCCTCCCACCCAGCATTCAACCAGGTCTCCCGATAAAAAGGACGCAAATTTGGCGTGGATACCTTATGTGGTCAAAAAGTTACAGGGGCCTAAGCGCGCACTACCCCAAATAGCCAAAAAAAAGGCTTGGCACAGGGGGGGGAAAAGGCCTAGCAGCGAAGGGGTTAAAGGACCTTCTTCAGCATCTTCACGTGTGGAAGCAGGCTGCAGCGAATGGACCAGTCATTTATCCTTGCTGACCAACTTATTTGACAGTCTTATGGTGGAGACTGGCAGAGAGGGAAATATTATAAACTACCTAGCTATTAAACATCGAATAAGAATCATGTCAACCAGAGAGGTTCTTGATCTTCGTGACCCAGCTCCCATGCCAACTGTGAAATTCACCCTTGTGAAGAAACCAACAGTGCTCTTATGCCTGGAGCTCTGCTTAGCCCCTTCCTTGAGCCTACAGAATTGATGGAGGTTGAAGTACGACTAGCAGTTTTAAGGCAGAAGCCAAGAAAGGCCCTGGTCAACATTACTTCCGATGACTTTTGAAATAATTTATATACATGTGTTTCAGCCCTAGCTACAGGGTTCAATGCTATATGGGACCGTCGGCAAGTTTCGTCCTCGTTGAACAAGGCAATAATAATTCCTATCCACAAAAAAGGAACAGTTGTGATCTACCAACTATACGCCAATATTGCACCTAGATGCTACAGGGAAAGTTTATGGTTAGCTGCTGTAGAGTTTTGCTGATGAAAATAGGATCTTGTCTGACAGTCAAGCATGATTCCAGAACGGAGAGTGCACAGTTGAACATGAGGCTTTTTCTGATCTCCTCGAAATACACACTAATCAAAAAGTCCGCCCTCTCTATTAGTGACCCAAAGTCGGCTTTCGACTTGGTAGACTGGTCACTCCTATGGGCCTCCTTGGAGCTCAGGATTCCCTGGTGAAATTAATATCAGCCTTTCAAAATTTACATGAGAAGAACACAGCCAGAGTTCCCCTTGGCAGGAGAGGGGAAACTACTCCTGAAATCATGATCAAGCAGGACGTCCGACATGGGTGCGTGTTCGCACCCCTGCTTTTTAACCTCTTCGTAAATTGTGTAAAATCCTCTTGGACCTGGATTCCGACATCCCCAAAATAGGAGGAACTACATTTTCATTGTTGCTCTTCCCTGATGATGCGGTGTAGGAAGCTGGCTCTGTATATACTATACCATAGTGAGGTATAGTGTGCAAAGAGTCCAGTGGAACCCAAAAGGTAGGTGTAGGAAAGTGGGTTTCTGTTGCAGTAACCCCCCACTTTTGGCTGATAACTGATGCACTTTTCCTTGGTGTGCCCTGGGTCCCTGCCAATCAGGTACCCAGGGCCTGTGTTCCTTCCCTAAAACTGCATTACAGCCTAAACCCAATTGGCCTCTCTGGCCACAGGTAAGCCCCTGGTAAATGGTACCCTAGGTACCCAGGGCACTGTGACCAGAGAAGGCCTCTAGAGGCTGCAGCACTTATTGTGCCACCCTTGGAGGCCCTGTACCCTGACACACACACACTGCCCTTGCAGGCTGAGGTGTCTTGGTGCAGAACAAAACAGAGTCGACATGGCACACATCCCTGTGTGCCATGCCCACGGTACATACTGCCCTGGCATACCTCAGTCACCCCTCTAGCTGGGTGCCCTATGCCAGTGGTGAAGGTACAGGTGCATGAGCCCTGTGCCCCTACAGTACCCAGGTCCATTCCTGGGCACTGTATGTGCAGTGCTGCCATTTCAAGTATATGGTGCTGGGAGGTCGTCAGCACGAACTCCACAGCACCATGATGGCTGCACTGAAGACTGAGAAGTTTGGTATCAAACTTCTCAGCACAGTAAACCCACACTGATGCCAGTGTGGGATTTACTGTAAATGCACAACAGAGGGCAACTTAGAGTTGCCCCCTGAACCTAACCTACAATCCACGTCTTGTCTGAGGGGCTGCCTAGGCTGCCACACAGCAGACATGTTGCTGGACCCCTGGGTAGAGAGCCATCCGCACTCCCGGGCCTGCAACAATACACGTCCTGGGTGAGGTGCTAGGCCTCCTCCCCCAGGATGGGCAGGGGGAAGCTTCAAAGGCATTCCGCCTTTGTGAGCTTCCCCAGACCTCTTGCTGTACTCAGCAACTGGTCCCCACCGGTTCCTCCCCCCATCCTGGCGGGAAGACTGGCGGGAAACACCAAGGGAGGAAAGGGGGTGTGCCACCCTCTGCCAACCCCACCCCTCAGGTGGGGGAGGCGAGGTGTAGCACATCTCCGGGCTCTCGCCATCTTGAAGATGGGGAGCCCTGCCCAATCAGGACTAGGCTCCTGCCCCCTCCCACAGGAGAGTGGCAGGATAGGGGTGTACCCACCCCAGGGCAGGGACCCATTGGTCCCTGCCCTTTACTCTACTCTGTAACGCCCTAAATCTAGTATTTAGGGGCACCCTGAACCTTCCTTCCTTAGATTCCCACAACCTAAGAAGAAAAAGGACGAAAGAAGACGCCCAGCAGAGGAGACTGCAGAGAACAACTGACTTGGCCCCAGCCCTACCGGCCCGTCTGCAGTTTCCAGAGATCCTGCGCCAAAAATCGTCTTGTCCTGCAGCCAGCGACCTCCAGAACCCCGGGGAGGACTGACTGCCTTCAACAAAGACCGGATCTCCTGTGAACAGCAGCTCTGTTCAAAAGAAACATCAAACAAAAGACTCAGAGCCTGCTGAGGAAAAAAAACCCGACGCCTGGAACCACCACTGCACCCGTCGCCTACAGCCCGAGTTCAAGTGGCCCACCGGTCCCAGCGAGGTCCCCCAGCGCTCCAGAGTCCGAGTCCACCGTGGGTTGACCCCTCCAGGACTCCCCGACGTCGCCTGCAGCCTCTGCACGGAGACCCCCCCAACCGCGAGTGGCCCGGTAAGGTGAAATCCGACTTCAAAAGACACCCCTGCATCCAGCCGCCCTGCACCCTGGAGAAAGGAACCCGAGGTGCACCTAGGTCCCCGAGCCTCTCAACTTACCTGCCCAGCTGTTGGTTCCTCCTGGAAGTCTTCCTGGACCGATCCTGCAGCTGAAAACCAAAACCGAAAATCTCCATTGAAATCAACAGGGCACCCGACCTCAAAACTGCACTCTGCGCCCGGCCGCCCTAGTGCCGCTGAGGGTGCCTCTTTGGTGCTAACTTGGTCCCCAACGTGCCCTGAGCTTAACCCTAGGAGCTTTGCTCCCACAACCCCGTGGCCTGCTTGCCAGCCGCCACCAACCGGAGTCCCCCTATCCTCCATAGGATAACATTGGGCCTCAACACTCTGCACCCGGCCGCCCTAGTGCCGCTGAGGGTGCAACCACAGTGCATCACTGACCCTGGGAGACCCCTGAGTCTAACCCCAGAACCCTAACTCAAAAGACCGATTACTTACCTCAAAACCGATAACTCATTTTTCCTCATAGGATAACATGGACACTTTTTCTTCCAAAAAGTTTCTAAGTGTCGACTTTTGAAAACTAAGAATATTCCTTAAAAATCGCACAAATAACCTAACCGAATTTTCTCAACTGTTTGCAGGAAAGGTCCCAGTGCCGAACCTAGGTGTCCAGCACTGAGTAACAAAAGTAATTAAAAAGTAACTTACCTGTGAATTGAATTTCCTTCCATAGGATAACATTGGTGGTTCTTTGTGAAAAAGTTTCTAAGTGTCAACTTTTGAAATACAAGAATATTCTTTAAAAATCGTACAAACTACAAAAACGTAATTACTTACCTGTTTTAAGTAAATGTCCCAGTGCTGAATCTAGGAGTCCAGCACTGGATTACAAAAGTAACGTTAAAGTAACTTACCGGCGAATTGAATTTTCTTCCATAGGGATCCATTGACTGGTTTTCTGTGAAATTTCTTCCAAGTGTTTTGAAATACCAAAATATTGCTTAAAAATCACAACAGTAACGAATTCCGAATTACTCACCTACTATCAGGAGAGACCTCAGTACTGCATCTTTTAGTCCAGTACCGACCATGAAAAGTAATTTTTACCGTACTTACCAGTAACTGGAAATTCCTCTCATAGGATATCATTGCCTGCTTTTGTTGAAAAAGTTTCTAAGTGTCGATTTCTGAATCTTACAAATATTCTTTAAAAATCGTACAAACTACAAAAACGTAATTACTTACCTGTTTTAAGTAAATGTCCCAGTGCTGAATCTAGGAGTCCAGCACTGGATTACAAAAGCAACGTAAACATACTTTGCTTGCAAACTGCATTTCCTTCCATAGGATAACATTGGTAATTTTACCCAGAAAAGTTTCTAAGTGTCAACTCTTGAAATACAGTAATATTCCTCAAAAATCACTACTATAACCAAAACGCTTTTCTCACCTGTTTACAGGAAGTGTCCCGGGACTGAATCCAAGATCCAGTCCTGTGGTTAGAAAAGTAATCTACAAAGTAATTAATTGCATTTAACCAAAACTTTCCATTGAGCTCAATGTTGCATTGTGTTTGAAATTGTGTTGCCTCTTGCAACAACTGTGACTACAGTCATCAAAAAGTCTATTGCCTATTTGTAAAGTGTTTGAACAAAGCATCTCATTCTGAGAAAGTATATTTTGATACCTATTGTTGGTTCTAAAATAAAACAAGCATATATTTTTATATACAAACCATTGGCCTAGAGTTCAGTTCTTGAGTGTGTGGCTTCATTTGCTGACTGAGTGTGTACAACAAATGCTTTACACTGTCCTCTGATACTGCCTTACTGCTCGACCAAGCTACCACTTTAGAGAGTAAGGTTATATCTAACTTTAGCCTCTGCCAAACCTCTGGGGACTGTGGACTCTGTGCACACTTAACCTTACTTTGGTTCAGTATATACAGAGCCACTTTCTTACAGTAGGCAGAGGTAAAGTAGATCGCATATCACTCTCTATTTGTGGTAGTGTGGTCGAGCAGTGAGGCTTTATCAGAGGACAGTGTTAAGTATTTGTTGTACACACTCAGTCAGCAAATGATTTCACACACTCAAAGACTGAACCTCTGACCAATTGTTTTTGTATAAAAATATTCTTTTAGTTTATTTTCTAGAACCAAGCAAGCCTGGCACAGGTAAGTAATAAATACTTTACAGTAGTAATGCAGTTGTTACACAGTTTCGATTGCAATTGTATATGCACTTTGCTTTGATTACAGTACTGTTACTGAAAATGCAATGCTTTGGAAATACAGTACATATACTTTGTATAGGCTTTTTAGTAAATTGACCAGTAGATTACTTTACATATTACTTTTCTTACACAGTGCAGTATACCTGGATACTGCACTGGGACATTTCCTGTAAACAGGTGAGTAAAAGCGATTTTGTTATTTAGTACAATTTTAAAAGAATTTGAAATGTCATCCGATGGAGGAAAATGGTGTTATCGGTTAACAGGTAAGTACTTTGTTGTGGGAGTTGGTATTCTGGGATTAGACTCAAGGGCCCTCCAGAGTCAAGGATGCACTCTTTTTACACCCTCAGCGGCACTAGGGCGACTGGGTGCATAGTGCTGAGGCCCAACGTTATCCAATGGGGGATAGGGGGTATCAGTTGGTGGCTGCTGACGAGCAGGCCACTGGGTTGTGGGGGCAAAGCTCCTGGGCTTAAGCTCAGGGCAAATGGGGGTTCAAGCCAGCACAAAAGGTGCACCCTCAGTGGCACTGGGGCGGCCGGGTGCAGAGTGCTGTTTTGGCGTCTGGTGCCCTGTAGCTTTCAATGGGGAGTCTCCGGTTTGCACACTGCAGGCTCTGGGACGAAGGTCTTCTGGGTGCGACCACCACTTGGAGAGGCAGGTTGGGATGTTGGGGGTTGGTTAGGCACCGTCGGTTGGGCCACCCAAGTTCGTCTGGTGCAGGGGTGCCTTTTTTAAAGTAGGATCTTCTTACCAACTCCTGGTCGCGGTTGGCAGGACCTTGCGGTTTGAGGCTGCAGCATCGGCTGGAGGCTTGAGGCAGGTCCGGGGTCACCGGATCTCGGGTCCGGATCGCCGGGGAGACCTCTTCTTGGTGTTGGGCAACTCGAACTCTGGCCGTGGGCGCAGGGTGGTGCAGACCCGCGGATCCTTGCGGAGCTGGAGTCTGTTGAACAAATCCGGTGTTCACGGGAGACAGTCTTTGGGATGGAAGGCAGGCAGGTCCTCCGGGTTTCTCGAGGTTGCTGGCTGCAGGACACACCGGGATTTCGCTGGAGCAGGTTCGAGGTGGGGACAGGCCGGTAGGGCTAGGGCCAAGTCAGTGGGCGTCCTCCTCTTGTTAGCTTCGGCACGGCTGTTCGGTCCTTCTTTTCTTCTTCTGGTTTCTTGTCTGAGGAAGCAAGGTTCAGGGGTGCCCCTAAATACTAGATGTTGGGGCGTTACAGGTAGGTAAAAAGGTTGGGACCAATGGGTCCCTTCCCTGGGGTGGGTACACCCCCTATTATGCCACCCTCCAGTGGGAGATGGGCATAAGCTATTTCCTGGTTGGCTGGGTCCCCCCCATCTGCAAGATGGCGGGTACTTAGAGTTGTGCTTCACCTCGCCTCCACCACCTGAGGGGTGGAGTTGGCAGAGGTGGGCACACCTCTCTTCCTCACTTGCTTTTCCCACCGGTACTCCCACCCAAAGTGGGGTCAGAACCAGTGGGGAGCAGTTGCTGAAAGCAGCAAGTGGCCTGGGGAAGCTCACAAAGGTGGCAAGCCTTTGAAGCTTCCCCTTCGTGGACCCTGCTCATCCTGGGGGAGGAGGCTTGGCACCACGTCCCAGGATGTGCATTTTTTCAGGCCCCCAAGAGCAGCAGGCTCTCGACCTGGGGGTCCAGAAACATGTCTGGTGGTGGCAGCTGAAAGCAGCCACTCAGCCTGGACACTAGTGGTAGGTCGTTTTTCAGGGGGCATCTCTAAGATGCCCTCTGTGTGCATTTTTCATTAAATCCCGCACTGGCATCAGTGCAGGTTTAACGTGAGGAGAAGTTTGATACCAAACTTCTCAGTTTTCAGTGTAGCCATTATGGTGATGTGGAGTTCGTAATGACAAACTCCCAGCACCATATACTCTTAATGGCAGCAATGCACTTACAATGTCTAAGAATGGACTTAGACACTGTAGGGGTACAGGGCTCATGCACCTGTACCCTCACCACTGGTATAGTGCACCCAGCTAGAGGGGTGACTGATCTATGCCAGGGCAATGGGTTATAGGCAGGCCATACAGGGATGTGTGCCATGTCGTCTCTTCACTTTGTTCTGCACCAAGACACGCAGCCTGCAAAGGCAGTGTGTGAGTGTAAAGGTACAGGGCCTCTAAGGGTGGCAAATTAAGTGCTGCAGCCCATAGAGGTCTTCCCTGGTTACAGTGCCTTGGGTACCTGCGGTATCATTTACCAGGGGCTGACCTGTGGCCAGAGATGCCAATTGGGATTTGTTTTCAATACAGTTTTAGGGAAAGAACATAGGCCCTGGGTACCTGATTGGCAGGAGCCCAGGGCACACTCGGTCAAAGCACATCAGCAAAAAGTGGGGGCAACCATGCAGAGAGAGGGCACTTTCTCACATGCGGTCCTTATCACAGTATCCGCTCCTTCAGGAGTTCAAAAGATATTGTCTTAACAAAAAACTAATCCTCAGTATCAATAAAATAAAATTTATGATATTAAAACCACAAAGACCGTTTTAAAATCCACAGAGTAAATCTGGATAAGTAAAAGGTTTTGACTATCTTGGCATACGTTTTGAAGAGAAGGTCAACTAGGTGGCGCAATCATTCAAAAGTGAGACCTTACCAGGGCTCAAAAAATCATAAAACTATTACTAGACTTGCAGGTCAAGGATCTTCAATAATCTACTCAACCTAACTGTAATGTACTTGACCCGTAACCTGGTTTCAAATTTTGTGATCATTGGCAAATATTTTATTTTAGAGTCATTTTTATTTCTTCATTTTCACATGAGTGCACCTTCAAATATGTGAATTCAGCATTTCTGCTGTACAAAACAAACTCTTTTGTTTGATTAAATAGACTAAAAGTTTGCTCCATGTGTAATAAGAATCTAGCCCACATATAGGATGCACATGGTCTCAGACTTGCCTCTGTTTACTAATAGTATTGCCATCAGGATAGGGACTGGAGTGTTTTTCTCAGTTCATGTTTAAACACTCACTTTTAATACATTTATTACTAAGGCATGATGTGGTAGTAAATTTCCAAGAAATGCCCAAAAACCTTCCCACTACCTTCCTTCTTCACTGATTTAACTATATAGTGTATTAACAATCTGTGAAAATACGGATTCAGAAAACATTTTATCACTTGCACATCACCAAGTACAGTGTTATGATTTTTTTTCTTCATTCTATTAATATATTTTTTCCATTACACACAAGTACAAAAACTGGGCTTTCACAACTACTGAAATAGATTTTGACATATGTTTGTAGTTGACTTATTAGCTTTTTAATTTGTGTTAGGAAAACCCAATACCCTACAGCTTTCACTTTACACTTTGTACAGCAGGTCAGACAGTTCACTTTACAAAATCCTGGAACTCCGCAGTGAGAGAAGGAAAAGTAATTGTAAACTGACTTTTAACCTCTGTCTCTGAACACAGAGCAAATGTGACAAGATAAAAGCAAGATTTAAAAGCATCTTTATTGCTCCTTCACTTTCTGACTTAACAGGACACCTGTTGCTTGTCAACTCGCCAGAACGGGCGAGTAGGTCCAAAATATAGCTCAACCTAATGAGGATATGGTGTGAGACGGACTTAAATGTTGCTGAGAGGTCTTAGAGAATGAGGGCTGACGTATCTCCTGTCAGCGATCATGCAGATGTTTGTTATGAGTGCTGTTTTTGTAGTGTGGTTGGGACTGAATCCAGACTGAGTGTTAAGAAGCTGGTAGCTGCTGAGGTGGTCGGTAAGGTGTTGAGTAGCGTCTCTAAGATCTTGGTAGGAAGGATATGGGCCTGTAATTGGCGAATGTAGCTGGGTTTGTGGATGGTTTCTCGATCAGGGGTGTGCTGGTGATGTGTTTCCAGTTGTCCGGAAAAGTGGCTGAAAGGCAGGATGTGTTGAGGATGGGTGTTAGTACTTTCCTTATCAATTGGAGCACTTTGGTGAAGGTGTGATGGGGGGGGGCGCCCTTGAGTGGATGGTCATGTTAGCAGCGGTTTCGTTAGTTGTGATGTTGGGCCCTGAGGTCATGGTGTGTTAGGCCATGGTAAAAAGTCATGGTGCTATGGTGACTTGCTGCAGAAGCCTTATGATAGGGTGCGGGCTGCGCGAGAGGGGACAGATGTGTGGCAAATCCTTTGATAGTGAAGAGTTCCTTTCCGCTGCCGTTAATTCAGTCTGCAGGAGCTTGGCGCTTGGTGTTTTGGAGCTGGTGGTGGTAGTGTCTAAGGGCGGATTTGAAGACATCTTTGTCCATTGTGTCTTGGCTTTCTCCACTTGTGCGGTAGTTGCTTGCAGTGCCATTTTGTGAACTAGAGTTCCTCTGTGTACTAGCTGGCCTGTGGTTGGGTTCTTGCTCTTGAGTTGCGTTTGAAGAGTGGCCAGGATATCTATGCATTCAGTGATCCAGCTGGTAAAGTTTTTAATGAATTCTGCGAAGCCCTGGGTGCGCTTGGGCCAGTGTGTGGAGCGGGCGTACAGCCAGTCCTCCTCTTTTGTGTTATTCCATCTGCGGTAGGCGGGTTTGTGGGTGGTAGGCCTGTGGTGATGAGGGATAGGTGTGTTGAAGCTGGTGAGGGTGTGATCTGTCCAGGTCATGAGGGTAGATTTTGTTTTTGATGTTGGAGGATAGGGTACAGGTGGTGTTCTGCGGCGGAAGCGAGCCCAGTAACGCATTGGGTGAGGCCGTTTTTCCACAAGTGCCCTAGAGCTAGGGTCAGTGCTGTCTTCTAGGTGAAAGTTTAGGTCTCCGAGGAGGATGATGATGCTAGAGTCTATGATAAGGGGTGAGTTGAAGATTGTGAAGATCCTGGTGGTCTGTACAAGAGGGTTCTGCCAAAGTAGAAGTTCAGAAATGCTTAGCTTGAACATGAGGTGCTCTATGTAGCCAGTCGTCAGTGTAGGTGATGCAGCTGATGGGGTCCTTGAAAATAATGGAGACTGCGCCTCCAGGCTTGTTCTGACTGTCTTGTATGATGACTAGCCAGTGGTGGTTGGGTGTGGTAATTTCTGGCGCAGAGAATGGGTTCAGCCATGTTTCCATGTGCAATAGCAGGTCTTGGAGCATGGTCGTACAGTAGGTCCCATATTTCTCTGGCATG
This sequence comes from Calotriton arnoldi, assembly GCA_963921515.1. Taxonomy (NCBI): domain Eukaryota; kingdom Metazoa; phylum Chordata; class Amphibia; order Caudata; family Salamandridae; genus Calotriton; species Calotriton arnoldi. Next base: position 44,998 of record CAWUFW010011241.1, on the reverse strand, counting down.
TTTCAGGGAAGAGCATGCATGAGAGTGTGGCATGCTGCGTAGGTGGTGGTTCTGTGTGAGCGGGTGGTTGGTTATGTGGGTGAGTGGGGTACTGAGTTGTTGATTTGTGGTTGAGGGAGAGTGCATAGGAACTTGCAGGAGGTTCATGTGAAAGCTCCCATGTGTGTTGCTGAGTAGCAGCAGTGTGGCTAGTGGCGGACGGGGTTCAGCGAGCGGAGGATCGCAACGCGGTAGCAGTGGGTCCGGAGAGAACCAGGGTTCCTGGCCCTGGGCTCAGTCCACACACTGACTGGCACAGACAGGCTTGCCTTTGGCATTCAGTTGTGCGCTTGTTCTGTGCAGCTGCCATTAAGTAGGCCCAGGCAAGAAGGAACATTAGGGGGGGGGCAGTGGGCAGGGCAGAGAGTAACATGGGAGGTGGGTGAGTAGTAGCACAGGAAAGGATGTGGCCTAACAGCTAGAGCATCCGACCTCGAAGCTGGGGAACTGGTTACGAGTCTTGACAGAGACTCTCAACAGCCTGTGATTCTGGGCATATCACTTAATCTCCCCGTGCCTGGCAAATAATGATTGTGTCCATCTGTAACGAAACTGGTGCTCATGTAAAGTGCTCTGATACCTTTGGGTCTATTTTGCGCAATATAAAACTCTTGGGGGGGGGGGGGGAGTGGGGAAGAAGGTAAGAAGCGCTGGAGGAAGAAACAGAACTTGAAAAATGACAAGACGAGCAAGGGGAAAAACATTGCTTTTTGTGCCTCTCTCAGATTTTTCCCAGAGGCACAAAAGGCAGAGACCAATAGAAAAAACAGAGGCACAGAAACGGGCAAAAAATAATGGCAGAGAACAGCAAAAAAGCACAAAGTGAGACAAAAACAGAGCATAAAGATAAAGGATGTAACCTTAAAATTAAAAAAACTGAGGCACAGAGAAACCGAATCAAGAATCACAAGACTGAGCGAGAGAGGGTTCAAGAGAGAATGAGGGTGAGAGCGACCAGGGGAGGGGTGGGGCCTTGAGGCACAGGACCCATGTCTGAAACGGATTTGCTTGGATGGAGGGTCAGGCACAAGTAAGTCCTAGTGGGTTAGGACAGTCACCTGCTCAAATGTGAAGAGTAGGATACAAATCTGCCAGTTAAAAGGATGTAAAGGATATGCTTTAGGGAAGGGACAAACTTGGGATGAGGAAGACAAGCCATCAAGTAATAAGCAAGCAAAGGAGAATTACAGAGCCATTCAGTGGAAAGTAATGGACAGGCCTCTAAACCCCTTTTTTATTTGTTTGGTAAAAATTAAGCTGTCAGATAGGTGAGGCCTGAAAACGGCCTTTAAAAGTGACTGTAGGCAAGGTGAGACCTGAAAAGCAGGTTTTGACTAGGCAACACTGATAGATTCTGCTTCATGTTGCAACAAGGAGTGATTTGTAAGTGGGTGATGGCAAGTGTGCTACGTGTTCTTTGTGACTACGTGTTCTTTGTGACTTAGTCCACGTACATGATAGTATAGCTTTGTGCATAACGGAGACTGTTTCTTAAGCCCTACGATACTTGCATGCATATTTGAACACCTTCCCCCACCTACTTTGTTTAGAAATAAAATCTTTTGAGTATGTTGGGTTTTGAGTTTTCATGCTTTGCAAGGACCTTAGCAACATTTCACTGTAAATGCATACTCTCAAAGGAAGCTGGGGATTTACATTTGTTGGTGAATTATTGAATACTTTTAAGTTCGTTATCGTTTTTATTTTTGTACCTTTTAGGTCTCTCCTAGGCAGCGCATGTGCTGTCTCTTCAAGACATGCTGTATCTAGGCTATGGGCTTGAAAAAAAATGCCCATCTTTTTTTATCGGTTCCTCTTGCTGTCCTTTAGAAAGGCTTGCTTTTTATTGGTGAATACACTTAGTAGTCCCTCCTATTGGAATTTTGTATCCTCCCATGAGGACTGGCCCTCTTACATGTGTTCTTACTACTCGGGTTATTTGTACTTGGAACTCTTTTTTTTTTTTTAGTTGGCCTGCCTCTTTGGTCATTAACCGTTCTATTTACTTGTGCAATGAAACTTTGGTTGTTTCATTTGTCTGCAGTGTGCCTCCCCCTCCCACAACAGTGCTTCGGTCTCTTATCTCCTGTGCCTACCTTGCCCACAACACTGCTCGCTGGCTCCCACCACCTCTGAGGCCACTGCTGTTTTGCTAGTTTGGTTAATTTATACCATCTACCCCATCCTCTTGCACGACACTACTTGCCCGCCCCCGAGATCGCTGCTTAGAATTCTTGTGTTACTTTAAATTTGTCGCTTTTATTTATATGTTACAGCCAGCAAATGATGGACGGAATGCTGACAATGCAAACATTCTCCCCCCAGTCAAAAGATCTGGGTTAAATTCATCGTTCTTTTGCCCACTACGCCACCCCAGTTTGGACCCAGCCATATGCAAATCAGTCTTGACCCTGTGCCCCATGGGAACAGTCCAGACCGAACTGCCAGGCCAGGTCCTCCCTGGACCGGAAACAAGCATCCTGGGACCGGTGTCAGGGTATGTTACCCTTCTTCAGCCAGGCTAGCTTGAATCCAGTGGCACAGTGAGCAAGGGACCCACGTCTGGGCATACCCATCCCACTTAGGGCGAAAAGTGTTACAGCAAACAAATGATGGACGGAATGCTGACAATGCAAACATTCTCCCCCAGTCAAAAGATCTGGGTTAAATCCATGGTTTTTTGGTGAAACCCCGAAACCGGTCCTAGGATGCTTGTTTCCAGTCCAGGGAGGACCTGGCTTGGCAGTTCGGGCTGGACTGTTCCCATGAGGCAAAGGGTCAAGACTGATTTGCATATGGCTGGGTTCAAACTGGTATGGCATGGTGAGCAAAAAAACAATGCATTTAGGCCCAGATCTCTGTACTGGGGTGAATGTATGACATTGTTCTGCATTCTGTCCATCAACTGTTTTTGCTTTTATTTATATGGCGCACCTATCCATGCGCTCCACGTTGAGCCCGCAGCAGACTAACACGGACCCCCAGCTTCCCAATCGGCAGCTCTCACCGCTGAGCCATAGCCGTTCCCTAGCCATGTTGCAGGGTGCAGTACCTGTGGCCAAAAGAGGTGACAGCCGAGGGTACTGCACCCTCACAACACTGCTTGTTTTTCTTCTTGGCCGCGCTGCTCTAGTTTCTTGGTGAGGTCGGTGCTTGGGCTTGACCACCCTACCCCCCCCCCCCCCCTTGTATATCTTTTTTTTATTATTTAATTCCAGCACGTCCCGCCCCTCTCTGCTTCTACGGGCTGCAGGTCCATGGAGCCTCAGGCACTACAACGCCACCACCAGTCGATCCCTGGCACGCACCCGATGGTTGACCATCACACGCTTCCGCCTTGTTTTAGGACTTGTGCCCTGAATGCACTCAAACTAGCTCCTTTACAGCTGTGATTCTGATCCCGATCATTTGTTGTCACACATAATAGTAATTCAGCTGTCTCTGTGCAGCTATTATGTCTGCACGCTCGTCTGTGAGAATCTGAATCAAACTGCTCTGTCCAGCTGCTCGAGCTTTTGTGGGAATATTTTCGTATGGTCTGCCTTTTAAACATGTACTTCTCCCTGTAGTGCTTAGAGGGACTGCCCCAAGAAGAGAAGCATCAAAACCCCGCTAAACAACAGCATTTATACTCGTGCCTTCAGTCCTGCAGCTTTTGCTGTTCCCTCTTCAGGTATACTAACTAGGTTGGTTGCTCAGATATTACATTAATAATATACTATTTCCTGAGTCAAGTTCTACGTTGGATGAAAGCAGCTATCGTTTAAAGTAAAGGCTGTATCAGATCGCAGCTAAGCGGCCTATCTGAAATTTTCAACAGTGTCTCACTGATACCCCACGATAGTTTATTACTAAACCAAACAAAGAACACAAGCCAATCGCAGCTGCCTCTACATGAGAAATAATCCCTTCTACCGAACAAGCCAGACCCTAAAGAAAAGCACACCCCCGTAGACTAAACAACCACACTCAGCAATTTTGGGCCCCTACCTCGATATCGACACGGAGACTAACCGCGGATCACCTGGTCTAAAGGAGGCTGCAGGTGGGAGCCATACATAGCTGCAGTTCAAAGCCACATCAGACAACTTGTGAGAGGATTACTGCGTCTGTTCCCAGTGGTAATTCTTCATTCTTAGTCTTCCAGCCACTGCTGCTAGCTGCTTCTCTGGTCCCAGTGGTAATTACTCATTCTTGGTCCTCTAGACAGTGCTGCAGCGGTGTCTGTTCATACATCCACTACACTCCAAAACAAATGGGTAAAAGACATTGTCATTTACAACGCCAATAGCTCTAACTCTTGAGAAATGCGAGAACGTTTGAATTGAAAATGCTTGTTTCTGTCTGTATTTGTTAAAGTAATATGTAACCTTGAATGGTCAAATTATTAACTTTACGACTACATGTTTAGACCTAAAACGATTTGAGGCTGTGGGGTTTCACTGTAACGATTATTGTTAAAACAATAACGTGTAGTAAAAATGTTATGACTAGGTATTTACTTTTTAGTTTATATGTTTTTTAATAAAGAGTTGTGTATGGCATAGTTGCAGCACCTTTTTACTACCTTTTTATGCATGGCTACCACCAGCCTTTTTGTTTGTGCTGATGGAACACTTTCCATGCTACGCCATGGGTTTCACTACACAACTCAAAATACATGGTAATGCGGAAATTATGTAGCATTCTTTAAGCTTTTCATATTTGTTTACTTATTTAAGTGAGTTCCTCAAACCCAAATCTACAGTTCTGATACAGACTTCTAACTGCAGAATCCTCACCTTGTGAATTGCCGCAGGCCCAGACTGGATCCAGAAACTTTAGTAGCATTTCCCTTGTGCGTCGTTTAGTGACTTCATGCGGCTCCATTTCTGATCCGTCCCAGCTCCATATGTGATGTCTGGGTCCCCATATATGTGCCACCTCTGTGCTGACATCAGTTCCCATCTTTCTACACCTTCCGATGTGGATCCACAGCTAGCAGTCTTGTCTGCTTGACATTCTCCTCCTCCCCCAATTTTAGAGATTTCACTTCTCGCAGTATTTATATATGGGCCCCAAAACCACTGTGTTGTGACTGTCACCAACAGATGTCTGTGACTGACACCCACGACTTCTGCCTCCAGCACTAATCTCGCACTTGGAACATTCAACTCCTCATGCCTGCTGGGCAGGATCTCACACACATTGTGAGACTGGATGGAGGACATCTTGCCTGCTGTTCCAGAAGAGATTAGGACTGACCCGACTCCTAATCTTAAATGGTCCAGATGAGGCAAAGTATACCATCCGCTCAGGTCCGGACACCTCAGACTATCTGGGCAGGGCAGTCCGGGCTAGCGTGGTGTTTCAGCATTACACCTAAATACGCTCCACAGACTTTTCATTGGACATATAATAGTCCCTCATGGACATGCCATTTGATGGCTCGCAATTCTTTGGCTGAAGGCTGACCCGTCCTTGAAGGAAATTTAAACAGCCCAAGGCCACTGCCTGCTCTGGGCCTTGCTCAACCTAATTTGCAGTAGCCTCGGCAACTTCCCTTTTGAGGCTTTGGTAGGGGATATCTGCTTGGCAGCACCAGTAAGCTCTTTAGCATCAACAGGCCTCCCAGTCTTTTTGGGGTAGAGGCTGGAGAGCAGGCAGATTGCGTCTAGGCCACCATGGGCAACATGCTGCCCAAACCCTAGCCATCCCTTCATGCTGCAGTCTCAAAACTGCTTTAATTTGTCTTTGACGACTCCTGATTGCAGGAGGTAATCACCTTTCACCTCACTGGATGGAGGTGCATCACCTCCGAACAGTGGGTACCCCAGATAGTGGAACATGGATACTCCTTACCCTTCCTGTCCTATCCTCTGGACATGACACCAACACTCCAGCACCTCCCGGAAGACTGCTTGTCCACACTCAAGGGAAACTTTGAAACTATTGGCCAGGGGAGCTAAAGAGAAGGTGCCCGTACCAGAAATCTTGACTGGCTCTTAATCCTGTTATTTCCTAGTGCGGAAAAAGGACGGAGGTGTTTGCCCTATCCTCAATCTGCACCAACTTAACTCCTTCCTTCAGAAGGACATGTTCAAGATGCTCACTAGCTCATGTCTTGTCTGCTCTTGCTCCAAGTGACTGGATGGTAGTGTTGGACCTGCAGGACTTGTATTTCGCATTTCAGTCCTGCAGTTCCACAGACGTTACCTACAGGTTCAGGTAGGCCAAGAGCACTTTCAATTGTCCATGCTCCCCCTCGGCCTCATCAGCGCACTTCAGGTGTTCATAAAGTTGATGGTGGTGGTTGCAGCCCACCTGCGGAGGTTGGGAATTCCAGTCTTCACATAACTCGACGAGTGGCTACTAAATGGGAGGCTTAATACAAGCGGACTTGTCAGTCTATACTGTGTCGAAGGAGACTGTGAAAGTCCTCAGTGGTGAGTGTTTGACCGCAGGTGAACCAGCAGCAGCAGACCCCTCTCCTTACCCCACCCCCCCACCCCCAGAACTAAAGGTTGTGACTGATGCATCATTGTTGGATTGCAGTGGTCATTTGAAATGGGTGGAGCTAAGAGGGCTCTGGTCTCTGGTGGAAGCTCATCTCCACATCATCTTGCTGGAGTACCAAGTGATTTGTTTGGCACTGAAGGCTTTCCTCCTCGCCATCAAGAGGAAAGAGATGCAGGTTGTCAGACAACACAACCACCGTGTGGTATCGCAACAAACAGGGTGGTGGGTCTAATGCCTGAAGGCTCTGCACCTCTGGGCATCTCCCTGATTGGCCAGCACATGGCAGGATCTTTAAATGGTATGGAGGACAAACTCTGCTGACATTGCCTAGTGGACTACTAATGACAGTTACAATCTAAGGTTGCACAGGGCATCTTTCAACAACGGTGAGAACATTGGTGTGATCTATTTGCCACCGCAGAGTATGTGCAGTGTTAAAACGTTTGCACATTAGAGTTCGCAAGGCAGCGCTCTGTCTGAGACTCCGCCCCTGCCTCTCCTGCCCAGAGTACTCAAAAAGATCAAGAAAGACCCTGCCCAAGTCATCTTAGTGGCCCCGGACTGGGTGAGGAGAGTTTGGTACCAGGAACCTCTGGCTATAAGCATATCTTCTCCAATACGGCTACCCCTTCAGGAGGACCTGTTGTCACAGCAGCAGGTCGAGTCTTGCACCCAAGCCTGCACTATCTACACCGCCATGTGTGGAAATTGAACTGCAGCAGTTAATGGCTTTTGTTCTCCCTCCTGAAGTGGTTGATTTGACTGCCAGGTGTCCATTAACCAAATCTGTATATGCAGGACACTGGGAGAAGTTTGCTGCCTGGTGTTTCTCCTGAATCATCAACCTCATTGATTCACAAATATCTGATGTTCTTCTGTTTTGTCTTTTGCCCAGCAATACTTTGCTGTGGAAACCGTTAAAGGTAACCTTTCGGCATTTGAGCTTTTTTTACTCTTACCTGATCAGCCATCCTTCAAGTCACCTGTTGTGCTGCGTTTTTTGAAGGAGCTGGTCCACACTTTCCCGCCAACACCCTTTGTGATGCTGCAGTGGGACCTTCATATGGATAGAAATAATTTTGAGAGAACGAAAAAAATTCCAAATGAATTCCTTTCATGTTATTTAGAGATCAGGTCAAAATGTATTATGCATTACATAGAACTTCTTCAGCCCTAGATTACCTTTATACTTGCTACTAATCATAGAATAAACATTGCTTCTTTTAGCACATAGTTTTCATATACACTCATACTAACTATTCACACTTAATCCTGCATTCTAGATCATTTGATTCATTCTATTATAAATCTCAGTACATTATAAATCCTTATTTAAAGAAATATTTCTGCAGCAAATCTTATTCCATCTTGACATTGTAACCTAATCAAATTCATCTTGAGGTCGTTCATAAATCCCCCTTATTATAGTACAACTTAACTTACAACTTCACATTTTTTTTTTTTTTTAAATATTAGTCCTTTATTGAGGTTTTCTGAATGATCACGTCAGTACCTTGTATAGTACTTGTACATAAACAAATAAACACAAGAAAGGAATGAACAGGAACAAAAGAAGCCAGCATTTGCAGTAAGAATGGATCAAGTCCACCAGCAAACTTCCACAACCAAACAGTGGAGGTCTGTACTATTGGTTCAACAATGATAGTAACCATTGATGCTGACCCATTTACAGTACCTATCCATACATATACAGTGTCCCTCCCTTAATGCATGAACAAGGACTGCAATTGCCTTAACTGTGAATGGAGTAAGCATTTCCCTCACACCCTTCTCGATGGGTACCCCTTCCATGTCGCCCGACATGCATCAGAGCCTTGTGAATGATTGTTCGTCCCACATGCCAAGTAAGCAGGTGAAGTAGTAGCCCGAGAAAGCTGGAGGTTCAAGGCTCTTGAAGGCTGAGAAAAGGACCCCAAATGTTATTGAAGAAATGCATTTGATCCTGGATCTTGTAAATGTGGCCAGGCAGTAGAGCACCGTGAGCCATTCCTGGTGCGTGGGCCCTTGTGAGGTACACCAGTGTCTAAGAATGCATATCTTAGCTACCATAAGGGCTGTCGATATCCATCTCCACCAATTGGAGGCTGTCATCATTACTGGTAAAATCATGAAGGAAGACCAATTTGGAAGATTCTCTAAAGGGTATGCAGCTAGTAGAATGAAGCGTCTCCCATATCAAGTGACAGTAGGAGGCCAAAGTTTGGCATGACCATAGTATGTGGTATAGGTCACATCCGTTAGCTGGAAAGCGCTAGTAGACATAATTCAGGTGAGACTGGCCCTTTGCAACTTGTACAGGGACAAATACCAGTTATGGAAGATCTTGAAGAAAGACTATATTAGGCTCTCCCCTCGGAGGGAGGGGGGGGGTCATGACTTACCAGAACCTTCTTCCCATCTGCCTCTGAGTTCACTATCCCCAATCTGTTGTGCCAGTAAGTGTGGGTTGCTGTTTGTACATTATGAGAGTAGATGTTATCAACGAGCATTTGGTCAAAGTTGGAGACCCCACTCCTGGAGAGCCCCCATGTCGTAAGATAGGCCAGAGTAGGTAATTCCAGAAGTTGATTGGGACTCACCCCAGTTATACCCCGCAGGCATTGTTGTAATTACCAATACCTCCATAGATGCGACTGGGGTAAAGCCCACTCTGACTTAAGCATCTCAAAGGAATGAAAAGCATCTCCATTAAGGAGATTTCCAATCCTTGTAATTACCCTGAATTCCCGTGTTCACCATCTAACTGGCTTCTGCCCTATTGTGATGCCCTCATTCACCAGAGATTTGTTTCTTTGTCGACTGCCTTATCGACGCCCAGGAGCCAATGGGCGTCTTCCAGGTCGCCCACATAGCTTGAAGATTTGGTGGACAGGTCATAGATTTCGAGGCATGCGTGCCGTACAAGGGCCCTAAGCCTGGATGGGCTTATGCCATTGCGTGCTCCCAGGGTACCCAGAGTGGTTGGTTGTTCGCGGGTACCAGCATGTAAGCCAACTGCAAAAGATGGTGAGCTAAATAGTATAAGCGCATATCAGTTAGTCCTCCAGCTTTAATGTCTGCTTGTAGACTAGAGTGTTTTAGATGGGGCTTTCTTCCTGCCCAGAATAACTACTTTATGCGCTTATTGACAGTGTTGAGTGTATGTGTAGTCCTCCTAAATCGCACCATGCCCAAGACCTAGTAATGCATGGGGACCGTTACCATTTGATCATCTGGATTCTGCCCCAAAAAGAGACCTGCAGGGCGAGCCATCGTATAAAGTCCTGGTCCACTGTATTCAGTAGAAGGTATGTTACCTGCAGCCATATTGTTCAAACCCTTGTTAACCAATATTCTTAGGTATTTTAAGCCAGAGGTCTTCCATGTAAAGCCAAAGAAGCTCAGATTAGTTTGCCGACCCCGGTCTGTCAGCGGCAGTGCTTCACTTTTAGTCCAATTTATTTTATACCCGGAGAAGCCAGAGAAGAATGCATCCATTACCGATATGAGATGTGGGATAGAGGAGTCTTGGTCTCTTAGTATCAGAAGTATATCTTCTGCATAGAGCAGAATTTTGCAGGTGCCCGCAGGCCCATTGATGCCCCTTATAAGAGTGGTCTGAGGAATGGCAGTCACCTGGGGCTCCAGGGTCAAAGGAAACCGCAAGGGTGATAGCAGGAATCTTTATTTAGTCCCTCAGTGAATGGGAAAGGTTCTTGACATATGATCTCCACAGTATCTGTGCTGTGTGGGTGGTATAAAGCCACCTAATCTTTGCCAAGAAATTTGGGCATGTCCCTGCCCTACACAGTGTGTGAAACAGGTAACCCACTCCGTCCGATAAAATGCCTTCTTAGCATCTGAGGAAAGCATGAGTTTATAGTCTGGCTCACAAAGCACATGCCGTATAATATTCGACTGAAGGCACATGTGTTTGCGCGTGGAATGGCTCGGCACAAATCCCACTTTGGAATCATGGATCAAGCTCTGGATCACTCTCCTGAGGCAGGTTAACAGGACCTTCGAAAGTGTTTTCATATCTGCATTATGAAGCAATATCTAGCGATAACTCGTGAAACTAATGGGGTCCTTGTCTTGCTTTGTCATAAGGCAGATAAGTGCTTTGTTGAACTCCGGCCGCACCATGGCAGTACCCTCATGTTCTTTAAAGAATTTATAAACTAAAGGGACCATCAAGCTTTTATTGAGCTTGTAAAAGTCGATCTTAAACACATCGTCTGTTTATTATTGGGCATTGCCTTGATAGTGTACAAATCTCCTCTTCCGTAATCTCTTCTTTGAAGCTGCCTACCGTCCTCGGACAGAGAGGGTAAGTGATGGTCCCTAAAAAAAGTCCTGTTCAGAGGCAGTCATCTGGCACTTCTGTCCCATTTAAAGAGTACTAAGGAATTTGGGAAACGTTACAGCAATGTCCTTTGGATGGGTTGCCAAGCTCCCATTCTCGCCTCGTATGGCGGGGATGGCAGCACTGGCCTCCCGTTGACGTAGTTGTGCTGCCAGGAGCCTGCCTGCTTTTTCTCCCTGGTCATAGTACCTCCGCTTGAGGTGAAGTACTGCATACTCCACCTGTGTCGTGAAATATGCATTCAGATCGTACTTGGCTTGCTCCAGGTGGTGTAGTAGTATCGGTGTAGGTAGTAAGTATAAGCCTCCGTGAGATCCTGTATATCTCTTTACATGCATGATTTGTGTTTCCTGTTTGTGGATCGCTGAGTTGCGCATCTTGAAGCATCCTTCCTTCCGCCTAAAGGAGTTGCGGAAGCACTGCTGAGGGTTCATTGTCTGAACATTATTGGCGGAGATGTTTTGTACGTTTCCGATTGCCCTCTGCCGTTCGATAGTGGGGAAGGTTTAAGATCCAGCATTTAGAAGTAGGGGATACATGTCCCAAATCTAATTAAAGAGTTATCGGGGCATGATTGGAGATTCCCCAGTCCCTATGGTGCAATCCAGCAGGAAGGCAAGCAAGGAGTGAGACACAATAGTCTATCCTGGAACATGTACACAGGAAGTGTCGAGCCCCATGGATCCCGCAGGCCAAGGTCCGGCATTACATCATGGAGGACTACTCTATCTTTGGTGTTAAGCCTTGTCCACATGACCAGAGAACTCTAGGTGTGGGTCCAGGGCTATATTCCCAACCCCCCTCAATTATTGTCTTAGTGGTACCAAACTCAGTCAAAAGTCTGGATAAGGAAGAGAAAAGGGGTTCCCTGTCGTGGATGCGAGCATAAACTGATCCCAAATTCTGGGTCTGGTCTACGGTTTTAAACTTTACAAAAACGTAGCTACCTAGTGAGTCAGTCTGTGTCTTTAAAACGCTAATGGGAACGGATTTGTGGAACAGAATATCAACTTTGCATCTTTTCGGAGGAGACTGGACTCTGTAGAAATCGGTAATAATACTGGTAGTGGATTGGAGGCTACTACTAACAACTTGGCACACTCCATCTCTTTTTAATTTGCTGGATTCTAGAGTAGAGAGATGGGTTTCCTGCAGCAGGGCTATGTTGGGGGATTTTGAGATGGTGTACGTCGGGGTTTTCTTCCTCTTGACGTAATGGGTGAGGCCGTTGTCATTAATGGACTTAATATGACTGCATTTAGATTGAGATGAGATAGACATTGGGCTTGGATAATTGAGGCACAGAAAAGTAAGTGGGAGCTATCGGTTGACCCTCGAGGGGTAGGACAATGCGTGGTTGAAACTTTGGTTGCGTGCAATGTACTGAAAAGACAGGTGACAACAACACGAACTCCTAATGAGTGTCTGTTATCTGCAGAGCCGTTGTGCAATGAATTGAGTGTAGAGCATTCTTGTCTCCAGGTAACAGGTGCTACAAGAAAATATCAACTACTTTAAACTACTTTGAAAAGACGAGCGTCTCCCAGTGCGCCATCTCCCCTGCGACGCCCACCCCCTCTTAATAACACAATGTGTAAACAAAACCGGTTCCCTCCCACAGCAAAGGGTCTCAAAGAATTCCTTCCCATCCGGACATTACAAGAACTCTTAAGCCACACAACTATCAGGGTAGCTGGGCATCGTAGGAAAGCATGAACCCAAGAACCCTCCAAGTGCAAGTATAGGTACATGCTACCACCCTGAGGCATCCTCCTTAACCTTTCTCCTTCAGCATTCATCAAATGAGTTCAGGTCGGTCTTACCAAGAAGAGTCCCTGGTTAAGTCCTAAGTTCTCAGCAGGTTTCCGAAAGGAGTCCAAATGGTCTGGTTTTGAGCAAGATTAATCACGACCTCTTGCAGCAGAGTCAGCTTCGTGTTGGGCGCCCTACCCTCCCATTGTTTAAGCACAGTGCCCAGCCTCTGATGTTTAGGGGATGGAATGTCTTTTGAGTCTCTGGGGTGGGAGAATGATGCGTTCGGAGCCCCTGTGAGTGTATTCGCAGTTTCCGGGAGTGAGATCTCCATGTCCATTCTGGGCAATGAGGGCAAATTGTTAAGGTCATATAGGTCCTCAAACACCCGGTGTTTCCCTTCGATGGTGAAGAGCATGGTGGCCAGTTCCAGGAGGCCATAGCCGATATCGAGCTTTCGAAGAGTGTACTTGAACGCCACAAATTTCTTCAGCTGTATCAGTTTCATGAGAGAAGTCAGCTGCCACATAGATGTTAGCACCTTTGTAAAGGAAGAGACTATTGTGCCGCTTAGCCTCTAAATAACCTTCAGGCCTGTTGATGCCGAAGAAAGCATGCGCTAATCGGCCGATGGGTGTTCCGCTGCATGTCTCCCCTGGTCCGAGTCCTGTGCACTCTTTAAAATCCCAACAGGAGTGCAAAAGTCAGGCCGGTGAGTTCTGAGATGGAATTAGTCAGGAATCCATCCATGTATTTTGCCTCCATTTTTTCCGGTACACCGAACATGCAGATATTATTCTTGCAACTGTGGTCCTCTACTTCGTCAGCTCCCTTTGTAAATGCCGCACTTCGCTGTAAACCTCAAGATTGGATTCTAGGACCATGAGGTAGTTGTCCGTCGCCTCCATCCTAATATCCATATCTTTTTTGGGGGTGGTTGGGGGTGGTGGGGGGGGGTGTGTGTGTGTGTGTGTGTGTGTGTGTGTGTGTGTGTGTGTGTGTGTGTGTGTGTGTGTGTGTGTGTGTGTGTGTGTGTGTGTGTGTGTGTGTGTGTGTGTGTGTGTGTGTGTGTGTGTGTGTGTGTGTGTGTGTGTGTGTGTGTGTGTGTGTGTGTGTGTGTGTGTGTGTGTGTGTGTGTGTGTGTGTGTGTGTGTGTGTGTGTGTGTGTGTGTGTGTGTGTGTGTGTGTGTGTGTGTGTGTGTGTGTGTCCCCTCTTCACCAGAGGGAATTCAGATCAGCGGCTGCAGACTTCTTGTCTGTGTGCATAGAGTCCATGTTTGATTTAATGTCTGTGAGCTCTGTTATTATAGTCAGACGGAGGAGTAAGACACGCCCTTCATTTGACCATTCTTAAGTACACAGCACTTGTTCTAACCTGTTTTAGCAAAGTATTTTAACTTGTTTTATCAAAGTTTTTTTAATTGTGAGTGAGCACTTTCAGTCTCCCTTCACCTCTCATCTCCTTGGACTCTTCGGTCTGCCGCGGGGTTAACACGATTGTGCGGAGAGAGTTCCTCTCCCTTTACTTCACGCTGAGCTGGCCGCCATCTTGGAAGCTGGTGGTCCAGCCCTTTCTGCACTTCTGGTTCAGGGGGGAGCATTGAAACCATATGCAGCCCTGGGCGTGCCAAATGCAAGCCAGTCTGCCCCTAGACGGTGCCCGGGGCCAGGCATGATGCCCATTTTCCTTCAGATGACAAAAGTATCCCCAAAAAAAACCTACTCTAGGACACAACTGCTTGAGCTGCGTCCTAAAATTCAGCATGAGGGGTGTACAGATAGGATAAACTTCATCACAGGGTAGGCAGAGCACTGCCGGCATTGTAACTTTTGCCCTACTAACGGTCGGGCTTCCATCCAGGGTTCCCTGGGATGGCCCCAGGAGCCGGGAGTAGAAAAAGCATTTGAGTCCAAAATCAAGACTGGACTTGGATCCAGCTCAATCAGGGGGCCGCTGATAAATGCTCGCTCAATGCCCAAACACAAGACAGAGATTGCCCTAACCATCCAGACACTCTATCTTGTCTGTGTTTTTATCACAGAAACCTGCGCCAAAGATCACTCCGGTCCGGACTTGGCATACTCTGTACCCCCAGGGTACATTATGTGTAGATGCAATCGCCCTGACAGTAGAGGAGGTGGCCTAGCCCTGATGGCTAGGGACTCACTTAATTGTACCCTTAGTAATGTGGAAGGTGCCCCTGGCTCTCTTCTGGAAGCAGCCACGTTCGGAATTAAGCTATCTGAAAACTGTAACTTTTCAGGCCTTCTGGTATACCGTCCTCCTGGGCCAAGGGCCAAGTTTCTGGAGACATGGTGCCAAACCCTCAAACCATTTGTCACCACTGCTCGTTACACCATTCTAGGGGATTTCAATATCCACCTTGAAAACTAAACAGAACAATGACTCTGCTCACCTTTTAGATCTTATGACATCCATGGGATTAGAGCAACTTGTCCGTTCTCCCACCCATAGTGCCTGCCATACCTTGGATGGCATTTTTGCTAACCACAACAATCTAACGATTGAGGCAGTTCAGCCTCTCAGCTGGGTTGACCACTGGCTGGTCGAGTTTAATATCACTTTCCCTCATCTCACTAAAGCGAACAAGGGTTCCCTTCTCAAACACAAACATATACGCTGCAAGGGATTGAACAAGGTTACAGCCACCAACTGGAAGGCCGCCTTGGCTTCAGTTTCTGTTTTTTTTTTTCTTTCTTTTCGTAATTGGATCACCGAGGCCTTAGACATAGTTGCTCCATTCAAAAACTGTGTCATTAAACGAGCTAAACCATCGCCTCCATGGTTTTCGGAAGAGCTTATGGCTCTGGGGGGGGGAGAAAGCCAAGCAGAAATCTTTCCTGCAGGAATATAAACACGCCATCTTTCAGGCCAAATCCAGTTTCCTTACTGAAAAGATGGTGTCCCCAGACAACTCCTCCATCATGTTACTGGTAGGGCCTTGCAGTTTCTCCACTCTTTCATGACCAGCAGAACTCACATCGTCAGTTGTGGTGGCTTTAGAGCAAAGGCCTTCGGCCTTCCCTATGGGGTCCCCCAGGGATCTTCGCTTTGCCCCAATCTCTTTAACCTCTACGTGACCCCTCTTGCGGAGTTGGTGAGACCGTTGGGTTTCCAGGTGCTCTCCTACGCAGACGACACACAAATCATTGTTTCCATATCAAATGATTTGCAATGAGTTGCCCAAAAGTTTAATCAATGTATGTCCAGTATTATATGCTGGATGAGAGACAATTCATTAAAGATCAATGCGGACAAAACCGAGGTGCTGGTCTTTGGATCACAGAACTCCATCTGTTCTAATGCCTGGTGGGCTGCAGACTGCGGTCCCCTTCCACTACCGGTCAAAATTGCAAAAAATCTGGGGGTCATATTTGATCAGGGTCTGACTTTTGGTGCCCAGGTTAGCCGGACAATCAGCACCTGTTTCTACATCTTAAAAACCCTCAGGAAAGTACTGCCGTATATACCATCTGACTGCATTGGCCTACTATCATCGCACTAGTCACCTCCCGGCTGGACTACTGCAACGCTCTGTACCTTAACATCAACACAGGGTCCTTGAACAAGCTTCAGGTGGTACAGAACGCTGAGGCAAGGCTGATTCTTAACATCCCGAAGTTTCGGTCAGCCAGGGAAGGAATTCGAGCCTTGCGCACTGGCTCCCCATCAGGAAGCGCATTTCCTTCAAGGTCTTGAGTATGATGTACAAGGCTATGCACAGCAATGGCTCTTCACACTTAAAAACCATGTTTCAGTGGTACAATCCGGGAGGACTGGTTTCTGGGTTCTCCCAGATTTCACAGATCCTGATGGGGCGGTCGCTCCTTCTCTGTGGCAGCCACCAAGCTCTGGAACTCCTTGCCCCCTTCCATTTCCAAGGCGGACTCTCTTCTGGTCTTCAGGAAACTTCTGAAAACCTGGTTATTTGCTTCTTAGCTGGATGCTGGTCCTTTTTCTCCTCCCCCGTTCGCTTAATGCCTTGACACCCGTGGGTATAAGTGCGCTTTAGAAATATTATCCTAGCCTATCCTTAAAAGATATGTCTGTGGTAGGTTTCTTGGGCTTCAACTTGCCAGACACCAGGTCCATCCATAGAAGCTGCTGCGTAGTTTTCCCTTTGGACATCAGAGGGTAGTTAGAAGAGCAGATCGCATGTGCAGGTGAGGCCTGCGACCAATACCACGGGATCACTCAAAGAAGCCATGAAGAGTGGTTGTCAAGGTAGAGCCCTCTATGCAACAGGGGTAGTTTACGGTGCTGTCAGTAGAGTCCCAATGTAAGGATTAGAAGGACCCAGAAACCCATAAGCATCTCCGACTGGGCAGCAGTGCTCTCCTTGACTAGTTTTCCTGATCCAGTCAGATCTTCTGCTGCAGGTAAGGAGAATGCCCAGGCTGGGAGACCCAATATGCCCACGGACTCTGTAGTTTGGGTCCTACCCCTCTGCTGAGGGGATCACAGTGGTGAAAGCGGGCCACAGACAGACCAGAAGGAGCAGCAACATTGCCTCCCCCCCCCTCCCCCCCCCTCCCCGGTCACACCTGGCAGTCCTCCATACAAGAATCTGAGATACCGCAGTGGCTGACCTGGGGTATCAGGAAGCGGTCCCAAGAGATCCAGTCCCTGTCTGTAGGAGCTGCTCACTGTTGGAGAGCATCTGTGTGTCAGTGCTCAAGGATCCGAGCAGGGACTTGCCACATGAAAGTCTACCAGTATAGGGCCACCGGTGCATGTTCTGCAGGGCGCTGCTTCACCCTCCAGGCTATTTGCACAGCCCAGGCCTCAAGGATCCCTTAGGTGGTTTGTAAGGCCGAGGCATGGCAGACGGTGATCGACGATGCACTCCTTCAGGTGAAAGGCCACTGCTCCTCATCTGCTCACCTCTAGTCAGTCTGCACCTCTCAGATCTCTTTGGGCAATGGGGTGATAGGCAGGGCAGGTCTGCGGGAGGCGACACCTGCTCAGTAGTGTCGGCCCTCCGCTCGATGTAAGCAATGGCCACCTCTGGGCAGCTAGATGCAGGACCCTCCCCACTGCTCGTCACCTGCTCAGTGGCTGCGCTCCAGCCCAATAGTCCACCGGGCACACGGCAGGGCATCCCGGTGCACAGCAGGCTCTGTCCATTCGCTCGAACTATGGCACCATACCGATGGAGCGCTCAGTCGGGGGCTAACGTTAAGGTTCTGCGTTCCACTTTGCCCGGCAGCATTTCTGCTCTGTGCCATGTAGCGCGGAGCGCTGGGTCGAGCACAAGCTCCGGGAGGGTTGGGAACTTCAACAGGAGTCAGCCGTCTTGGGTGCGGTCAGACTCTACCCCCCTTCATATGAAATCTTAACACTCAACCTTGTAATGTCTCATTGACACTCTTAAATACAAAAATTCCTTCTTTTGAAATCTCAGAATTTCATCAACTGAACATGAAATAGTCTTTACATAAACTTCTCATTCTTAATGTTCCTGATCAACTAATTCCTCTTTTTCAGCTATATGGCATTTCATGATAATATGGCGTGCACTGAAACTGACCAGGTGCATAGGTATAACACCTCAATACATGCAGTACTCTTAAATGTCGAAAGATCATAAACTCACTCTTTCAAGTAAATGTTTGTTCTATGTTTAGTAGCAAGTTAAATGTAATTTCCATGTATAGAATGGAAATAGATGCATCTTTAAGCACTTGTGTAGCTTTTTAATGTTTTTATAGATTATGCTATGGATATATGTGGCCCTGAAGAAGCGATTTGCATCACAAAGCACGAGTTGGCCGGACCTAAAAAGTGCAAGGAATTGGTTTAGAGATTTTTTTCGTGCCCTCAAAATATTTCTGTCTAAAGTATTGAGTAAAATTGTACACAGCTGGGCAGGCTGGTATTTTAAAGAGGGCAGAAAGCGCTGGTCTATTATATTGACTGCCCATTGAAAAGTAACTGACCTAAATCTGGGTCTCACCTATCTGATGTGCACTCCCTTTGAACCCATGCACAGTTGTTCTTTGTCTACTTACCATCAAGACCATGTTTCTCATTACCCTAAGGAGTAAGTGAGCTCCAGGCATTTTCTGTGGTACCACCATATTCCTTTCGTCCCAGACAAATTAGTCCTCACAAAAGCGGCATTCCGGCCCAAGGTAGCCACCCCCTTCCACATGGGTCAATCCATCACCTTGTTGGCTTTCTACCCACCACCATAGCCTCCCAAGGTGGCAGAATGGTTTTATCACTGAAATCCAAATAGAGCGTTTAGCTTCTATGCTGATCAGAACAAAGTCTACCGTCGGAATGAGTACCTTTTCTTAAGTTTCTCTGGGACTAACAAAAGAAAAACAGTGCAAAAGATGCCTATCTCCAGATGGATTGTGTTGTGTGTTCAGATCGGCTAAAGGCTAGCCAGAAAGCTGGTTCCATAAGGTTTACCAGAGCAAAGGCTGCTACCACTGTGCTGGTGAGCGGTGCGCCAGTCATGGACACTTGCTAGGATACTATGTGGGCACCCCTCCACAGGTTCACAAAGCATTACTGCATCAATAGCCGGGTCTGGTGGGATGGGCACTTTGCCCGGCCGGTCCTGCAGGATTTTGTGGTATGAGCCATTCCATACACCCACAACTTGAGGAGAGTTACTGCTTTGGTATCTATTCACAAGGGGAGGAATCTGCAGTTTGAAGTCCCTATCAGAAGAACAAGCTACCTAAGGTAACCTTTTCTGGTAGCGACTTAATAACTGTAGATTCCTCACTGATCCACGCTCCTCCCCAATTTGTGGAATGGTTTATTAGTAACATACCAAAATAAAGATCTGCACAGGGCATAATCTGATTTTGATGGCTACGCGTCTTATGGCATAAGTAGATACCAAAAAGAAACTGACGTCCGCATCGGCAATGACGTTTGTATGGGTGACCCAAGGTTGCATCTGTGGGTGTTGTCGATCTGATTCAGAGCCGCACAATGCCATCTAACCACGCAGGAGGGAATTCCTACAAATCTTTCTGGCTCCAGTCTGACACCTAGAGAAAATCACCAGGTGTGGAATCTGCAGTTGGATATTCTGTACCAGAAAAGGCATTAACAAAGGTAAGTAACTTGTGCTTCTCAATTTTCCTCCCTTTCAGGTTCCTTCACATTGCTGTGGCACAGGGGAGACGTGCTTTGTCATATGTACTTGCAAGAAAAATGGCTGCCATAAATGAACTGGATATTAAAGAACACAATAACCAGGTGAAATTTAATTTCCTAATGGTCACATTTATTATTTTGGAACATTGTGCGTAATGGATTGGGTTTTTTCAAAGCTCGTACCATGCTGGTTAATAGATCAAGCAATTCTTATTTCATGTGGCTGCCTGTTAGATACCTACATAAAGCAAGTGATACCTTATGAAGGTTATAATAATTGTGGTGATCTGTTCAGCCATTTTTTCTCTTTGATAGTTTATCGTAGTTTGTCTGATGCTCATAGTTTGTTGATTTTACAGAGTGCCCTACAAGTAGCGGTGGCTGCAAACCAGCATCTCATTGTACAGGATCTAGTGGGACTAGGCGCACAAGTGAACACTGCAGACTGTTGGGGGAGAACACCATTGCACGTTTGTGCTGAGAAGGGCCATTCTCAAGTCCTTCAGGTAATGTCCAAAATATCGACTATTGTTTGCCCTTAAGCTGCACAGGGTATTCTTTTCATGCAAAATCATAGGATTGCCTGTTTTTTTTTTTTTTTTTTTATGGCTACAATATTTTGAACTTAATGTTGCACAATAACTAATTGAGTTAGCATGTCTAATTGCTGAGCAGTAGCTGCATTTGTCACTTCTAAAGAATATACTACTCTGTGTGCTCACCTGGATTCTAATTGTTTCATAGTTTGCTTACATTTTTTGAAACTTGCAATTAGTGAAAATGTGCCCTAGTAAACTACTTGTTTTACATATTGAAGGTTGTGTCTTTTTTTCAGGGTACCTTTTATTCTGACAAACTCGCACTATTTAAACTTTTCTTGTAAAATTGCTACAGAATTTTTTGTTTTTGTCTCTGCCTCTAGAATATGAAAACTGAATGTCTGTGGAAAAGATAGTCCTGTCTTAACCCAATTATGGCCTGTTACAAGTTAGTAAACTTGCTGGTGCTATGCACTGTTCACTGGGTTCTAAGACCCAACATTTTTACACCATTCAAAATTATAAAGACATAACAAATTCAACCATGTTTCGTTTGAGAAAACTTCATTATTTGATTAATATATATCACTGATATATTCAATGCATCAACCTATTCATTATACAATCCTAATAGATGCCATTCTCTGAACATAAACAGTGTATCTACATTTGTTTTTATACATAAACAATATTAAGCATCATCTTGTTTGTGCCCGATGCATTTCGGGACATTGTAGTCCCTTGCTCAGGGGCCAACCTACAACAAAAGAATATTATTAACGTTTTTCGTGACTTCATTTACTACACGTTGGCAACATTACCCAGTGCACCACAGTATCATCGTGTTTTAAATTATTAAAACATATATGTTAAAGTGACGATAATGCAGCTCGCTTTTTGTGATTACAAACATAGACCATTCATGATAACCTTCCGTTAATACATCCCACTACATAAAAATGAGTGCTAATACGTGTTCACCCTTGGTAGTGTATAACCAAACAATAAAAATGAAAGAAAACAATAGAAGAACCATAAAAGAACATATGTCCTAAAAAATAATGGCAACTTTATACTTCGTGAGTGATAAATTGTATCGCACTGTATGCGAAACAAGTTCCCTATGTTTAGACGAAAAGAGATAAAGTTAAAATCAAAGATAGAGATGAGATGAACAGTACTCAGCGTTAGCCCGAAAACAATTCCCTAAAAACATACAACAATGCTCACCTGGATGCTAAATAATGTCAGCTATTTACGTCACTAATTGGTGTATAACTCTGAAAAAAACCCATAAAACAGACAGTATTTATAAAATGCTGAGAGAAACATTCAAAAACAAGTTTCCGAAATGCCAAACACTGCGCTTACCGCGTAAGCTGAAAACACTAGGTATTCCCCTTTTCAACCGTGGATGAAAACAGACCTGCAAGAACAAATAGCACTGAGTATCAATACTACTAAACCGCAGAAATAATTACCGAAATGATTGCCTGCCGTAGTTGCACGTATCAACTAAATCCCACTTACTTTTAAGACGACCCGATCAACCTGCTCTGTTAGTGCTGGCGAAACCCATGGACTCCGACGCGACTATTACCGGAAATAAATGAACAACCAGGACCATGCTCATAAAGATAGGACTGACTGAAAAACTCACGGACGCCATCTTACCACTGTGAAACGCGAACGATGTCAAAACAACTAGTTAGACCATGCATTAAGGCCAACTTTCAATGCCTCTCACTGTTAATCACTGAATAAATAATGAAACAGATAAAAAATAATAAACTAATCAAGCACCCAAACAAGGTCTCTGTTCACAGTACCAAAAGACATACTAATGATATGTCTCATCAGACCCTTTCCTATAACTAGGCGATTAATATTGACAATATCTTCACCAAGTTGACCTATGACACAAATGAAAAAAATAAATACTAATATTTCCATTTTAATCGGGCCGAACTTATGCCCAAACATTAGATAATAATGCGAAATACCACCTACTCAATATCTATATTCAAAAAAATTATAACAAAGCCTAAAATAAAATAGAAAGAGTGTTGTGCAGATCCCACCACCTTTATGGGCTATTTTTACACTCATTCTCCATTAATAAATGATTGCTTAGTGGGCTGAGATGATCATGTTCACCATCTCTATTATTTTATTGAGTTGATATTATTGTTGGAATACTATAAAAAACAACTCATATCCAGATGATCATTAAGACCAGTTGGTATCATTGTTCCAAGTTTTTTGATCCAATAAACTTCTCTGCGGAGCAGAGTTTTTGTAATGTCCATACCTGGTCGTGGTTTTACTCTCTCAACTACCTGAAATCTAAGCTGTGATATGTTGTGCTTAGTTTCCTCCCAGTGGAGAGCTAAACTCCACAGACAGGAATAATGCTTTGGCTTACACAAGTTTTCATCCTAAGAATCTAATAAGGAATCTGCCGTATTCACAGTTCATCAGGATAAGAAGAATATGCTCAGATACTAATGTAAGCACACAAAAACTCATGGAATATAAGGAACGGTACCGTGAACGAGGGTACCCAGAAGAAGTTTTGCAAGACTGTTTTAGTCGCGCACAGATTAAAAAACGAGAAGAATTACTTACAAAACCGGACAAACCATCACAGAATAGAATAGTATGTGTCAAAATTCTCGACCTCCTCACAAGCAATTAAAAGGATCATTAATCACAGATGGGAGTTATTGGAGAGTGAAAAAGATTTCAATGACATTTACAGTCAAAAACCATTGTTTGCATATATGAGGGGAAAGAATTTACGGACGATACTAGCCTCTACCAAGCAACCAGACAGTGTAATCAATATGCGAGGCACCATGAAGTGTAATAACTGTGTTCATTGCAGTAATGTAATAGTAGGGAACACATTAACGCATCCATCAACAGGCAAAAAGATACGATTACACCATACGAGTGATTGTAACACCAATAATGTGGTTTACTGCATCAAATGTCCATGTGGAAAGGCCTATATTGGCAAGACGGAACGTAAATTGAAAGTGCGAATCACTGAACATAAGAGTAAAATCAGAACCAAAAGCACAACATCAAGTTTAGCTCTCCACTGGGAGGAAACTAAGCACAACATATCACAGCTTAGATTTCAGGTAGTTGAGAGAGTAAAACCACGACCAGGTATGGACATTACAAAAACTCTGCTCCGCAGAGAAGTTTATTGGATCAAAAATCTTGGAACAATGATAGCAACTGGTCTTAATGATCGTCTGGATATGAGTTGTTTTTTATAGTATTCCAACAATAATATCAACTCAATAAAATAATAGAGATGGTGAACATGATCATCTCAGCCCACTAAGCAATCATTTATTAATGGAGTATGAGTGTAAAAATAGCCCATAAAGGTGGTGGGATCTGCACAACACTCTTTCTATTTTATTTTAGGCTTTGTTATAATTTTTTTGAATATAGATATTGAGTAGGTGGTATTTCGCATTATTATCTAATGTTTGGGCATAAGTTCGGCCCGATTAAAATGGAAATATTAGTATTTATTTTTTTCATTTGTGTCATAGGTCAACTTGGTGAAGCTATTGTCAATATTAATCGCCTAGTTATAGGAAAGGGTCTGATGAGACATATCATTAGTATGTCTTTTGGTACTGTGAACAGAGACCTTGTTTGGGTGCTTGATTAGTTTATTATTTTTTATCTGTTTCATTATTTATTCAGTGATTAACAGTGAGAGGCATTGAAAGTTGGCCTTAATGCATGGTCTAACTAGTTGTTTTGACATCGTTCGCGTTTCACAGTGGTAAGATGGCGTCCGTGAGTTTTTCAGTCAGTCCTATCTTTATGAGCATGGTCCTGGTTGTTCATTTATTTCCGGTAATAGTCGCGTCGGAGTCCATGGGTTTCGCCAGCACTAACAGAGCAGGTTGATCGTGTCGTCTTCAAAGTAAGTGGGATTTATTTGATACGTGCAACTACGGCAGGCAATCATTTCGGTAATTATTTCTGCGGTTTAGTAGTATTGATACTCAGTGCTATTTGTTCTTGCAGGTCTGTTTTCATCCACGGTTGAAAAGGGGAATACCTAGTGTTTTCAGCTTACGCGGTAAGCGCGGTGTTTGGCATTTCGGAAACTTGTTTTTGAATGTTTCTCTCAGCATTTTATAAATACTGTCTGTTTTATGGTTTTTTTTCAGAGTTCTACACCAATTAGTGACGTAAATAGCTGACATTATTTAGCATCCAGGTGAGCATTGTTGTATGTTTTTAGGAATTGTTTTCGGCTAACGCTGAGTACTGTTCATCTCATCTCTATCTTTGATTTTAACTTTATCTCTTTCGTCTAAACATAGGGAACTTGTTTCGCATACAGTGCGATACAATTTATCACTCACGAAGTATAAAGTTGCCATTATTTTTAGGACATATGTTCTTTTATGGTTCTTCTATTGTTTTCTTTCATTTTTATTGTTTGGTTATACACTACCAAGGGTGAACACGTATTAGCACTCATTTTTATGTAGTGGGATGTATTAACGGAAGGTTATCATGAATGGTCTATGTTTGTAATCACAAAAAGCGAGCTGCTTTATCGTCACTTTAACATATATGTTTTAATAATATAAAACACGATGATACTGTGGTGCACTGGGTAATGTTGCCAACGTGTAGTAAATGAAGTCATGAAAAACGTTAATAATATTCTTTTGTTGTAGGTTGGCCCCTGAGGAAGGGACTACAATGTTCCGAAATGCATCGGGCACAAACAAGATGATGCTTAATATTGTTTATGTATAAAAACAAATGTAGTTACACTGTTTATGTTCAGAGAATGGCATCTATTATGATTGTATAATGAATATGTTGATGCATTGAATATATCAGTGATGTATATTAATCAAATAATGAAGTTTTCTCAAACGAAACATGGTTGAATTTGTTTTGTCTTTATAATTTTGAATGGTGTAAAAATGTTGGGTCTTCGAACCCAGTGAACAGTGCATAGCACCAGCAAGTTTACTAACTTGTAACAGGCAATCATTTATTCACACTTGGGTTGACAGCAAGTGTAGTGCTATAGCACCAATTTTTTTCGTTAACATTTGGAGAAGGGAGTGCTCCTCCAACCCTTTATATTAACCTAATTATAGCCATCGAGTTGCTGTCCAAGAGTTTCTGCTTGCTGTAACTGTCTTTCTGATGGATATATCTGCCTGTGGATTCCTCACCTTTTGAATTACCCCTTGCGCAGCATTCCACGTAAACTTTTTCATAGTTCTCTCACGTTGACGTCACAATAGCACGGCTCCGCTTAAGACTACACGTGACGTCATCAGAGCCATAAGAAGGCCTCGCCGGCGTACTGACTTCTGTTCCCTTTTGTGCTCGCCGTCGACGCACAACGGTTTTCTAGGACTCGCCATTTTTTTGTAGTCTACTTTGATGCAGTTGTCTTTAAACTGTTTCTGCACGATGGCTACACAGCAGAAGCCTAGTTTTAAACCCTGTTGGGAATGTGGGGGCCATATGTCTGTCACGGACCCCCACAAAGACTGCCTTTGGTGTTTATCGTCTGACCACGATGTCCAGGGATGCTCGTCGTGTCGTCCGATGAATCCAAAGGCCCTTAAAGAGAGAAGCGAAGCTATTTATGGCCCGGGCGAGTAAGGAGAAGAGGTCGGAAGAGGACTTAGTCGAGGTCGAAGTAGTCGACTCCGCATACCTCGGTTGTCCAAAAAGCATAAGAAGAAGCGGCAACATGGATCCAAGCATCGCTCTTCGTAGGAGAAATCATCGGAGTCCGCGTCCCTGGTTCAGCGACGTCATAGGAAGGGTGACCTCTCGCCTTCTCCTTCACCGCAGGTGACTCCAGAGCATTCTCCGATGCCGAGGGGCTCTCCGGTGCCCAGAGAAACGTCTCCTGCTCCTCTGACCTCGCTGATCCGTAGCCGCTGTCTCCGGCGCCTCAACAAGAACCTGCCTTACGAGCTCCATCCATCCCAGATCAGGCGGTTCCGGATCCGTACCAGTCTTTCCCGGCTCCAGGGGCTGATCCGTCGCATTTTCTTAATGCGATGTATGGCATGTTTGCCAGGGCGGTTAACCCATCCGGCGCGCCCCCTGGGACCGCTTTCCTATAATTTGGGTGTTCCCCACATTATGCCCAGGTGCCCTTCATGCCGATGGCTCCGTCTTGGGCTCTTCCAACGCTGAGGTTCTCGACGTCGATTCCATCCTACTCTCCGGCGACGTCGTGCTCCGGTACGGTGCAGTCTCGACTTCGTGCAGCACTGCCGGCCACTCATGAAGGACTTTCATTGACGCCGGCTCCGGGGTCACCGGTGCTGCGTCTGGCGCCGCCAATGCAGATTCCTGAATTGCGTTCAAGAAAGGAGGCTGAGGCTTCTGGAAGAGGAGGAATTCCAGGAGTAAGATGAGGATTGAGAGATTCTTGATACTGTGGGTGAGTTTGAAGGCCTTCAGGAGGCCAAGTGGGCTGGACACTTCACTTGAGTGGGAGCTCTCTTCTACAAAACTCTTCCTTCTCAGGAGGTGGCCTCATACCACTCAGTGAGGAGGAAGGCAGCCGACTTTCTGGATTTACAGTTGCCCACTGCGGAGGTCAGATCTAACATACTTACTTAGGTTCTGCACTCCCCTTCATCAGCGGTGGAGCCTTTGCTTCCGTTCAAAAAAGCTTTGATGGAACCAATTTTGGAGGTTTGGCAGAAGCCAATGTCTTCCCCGGCAGTGTCCAGAACGGTGGCAAGACGTTATAAGGTTGCACCTGGGGATCCAGCATTTTTGTCATCCCACCCTTCACCTGAAAGCTTGGTGGTTCAAGCTTCATGCTCCTCTAAGCAGTCGGCAGGTTCCTTCCCCTCCACTCCGGGGGGGAGATAGGGATTCCAAGAAGCTGGAACAGTCTGCTAAGAAAGTGTTTTCATCTGCTAGCCTAGCCTTGAAATCTACCAATGCTGCATGCCTGTTGGGACAGTATATCCATGCTTTGATGGGCACAGCTAAGGAGGTGGCTCCTAAGCTGCCAGATGATGTTTGGGGGTCACTTTATGAAGGTGCTGGCGGATACCCAGGTGGCAGCCAGTCAGGTGATCCAGTCGAGTCTCAGTACGGCTGATTCAGTTGCCAGGGTGATGGGCTGTTCGGTGGCAACCAAGAGGCACGCTTGGTTGAGAGGATCAGGATTCTCTTCGGACGTTCAAGCCAAGCTGCTGGATCTTCCCTTTGATGGCTCCAGGCTCTTTGGGGGCAAAGTCGGGACTCTGCTCTGCAATGTTTTAAGGATAGCAGGGCTGCCACTAGATCCTTAGGCTTACAGTCCCAACCTAGGGGTTTTGGTTTCTGGAGAGTTCGTGGCTTCGGGAAGTCGGCTCCATTTCGAGGCAGTGTGCAGCAGCAACAGCAGCAGCAACCGAACCCTCTGTATAAGTCATACAGAGGGAAGGGAAGAGGTAGTCAGCGAAGGGCCGCGCGCCAACAGGTCTCTTCCTCCTCCTCTTCCCCTGTCCCCCCTACTGGCTCCGCAGGGAAGCAGCTCTAAATCCCCCATCTTGGCGCATGTTGGACCCGTAGGAGGCGGGGTGTCCCATTTTCTACAATTGGAAATCTGTTACATCCGATCTTTTGGATTTTGAATCTTGTAGAAAATGGGTGCAACCTTACTTTCCAGGAGTTTCCCCTCTCTTTATCCTCCTCGTCAGGGCTGGTGTTCGGAGGACCATCTGTTGCTTCTGCAACAAGAGGTCCTGTCCTTTTTAGGTCTCGCCTAGCGATGCAGCGCATACGCTGCTCGCTTTGGCGAGATCTATTGTTGTCGATTTAGCTTCCCAAGGGGGACAGGAGATGTGCACGCGCCCGGACAGGCGATGTGCACGTGTACGGCTTGCGGGGTTTCAGCACAACGCGCGCATGGCGTGCTGTCACTGTCCCTCCCTGCCCCCGTCGGCTAATCCCAATCCAACCCTGGTGGTGTGTGAGTTGTGTGTGTGTTTTTTGTGTCTGCTTGTGGTTCCCTCCTTGTTGTTCCAGCGGCTGCCTTCATAGTCTCAGACCAGGGTTACCAAGGGGAGCAGCCGGGGCTCTCTAGGAGTAGCCACTGCTAACCCTGGCTTTTGAAGTCCTACGTGACAGAATGAGAGAACCCTCCTGACGAAAGAAAGGGAGACGGTTTTGGAGCCTTTTTCTTTTTTTTTATGAGATAGAAATGCATGACCTAATGGTACGTGATTTAATGTTTTAAAATTGTTCCTAACCATTAATTAGAAATCAGACCAATATTTATCTTGTTGGGCAAGGATAGCACTGAAACAAGACAATACAAGAGTACTGCATTGGCCGCCCCATCAGGGAACGCTAGGCTCCCGTAAAATCAGCCCTTGGTGTTGGTAGTAGCAAAATGTCACTTCGCTCAGAGTGGCTCAGTCCCTGCTCAGTCCATACCTAAGCCTCACATACTGCCAGAGACGTGCCTTTTACCTTCATGAAAGTAAAGCTCCTTCTTCCAAAGAAGTACGATGTCTCCCTATTTTAGTATTATATCTGACAGCACTCGTGAGTGCACATTTTTAAATGCACCTGCCTTAGATTTATAAATTATTTTCTGATTACTCTGTGCCATGTTGCTATACCAATCTGTAAATTCGATTTTAATGAAGTACGAATTGTATTTGTGTCATTATAAAGCAGAATAATTGCCGGAAGCCTCCACGATTATATTGCTCTGAGCAAAATGTAGTAAAAATGCTGTGTGCGCAAACTGCGATCAGAGCGCTGGCTGGGGCTTGAGCAGCTGTGTAGTTCTGCAGGGGCCTCATTGTTGGGAACCTCTCCTAATACCAAATATCCCTTTCCATTACTTGTATGAAACTGATGCACAACAAGACACGTTACCAGCATGCATTTGAAAATAATTAACTTTGACTTTCGCTCCATTTTGCCATTTTTACACAGTTCCAACTTTTTCAGCTTCCTATGTTTTTTTTTAATCTGTATTACCACTCGATTAGGACATTGTTAATGGCTTGGGCATAAACATTTATAGTCTTATGTATTTATTCACAAATATTGCTCAATATGTTTATTATATTGTGAAGGATCTAATCTTGCGTGATCTCACATAGTCTTTTTCAATATTTCATGGCATGCACATCACTGAAAACCTTTTTTTTTTTTTTTTTTTTTAAAGTACAGATACCATTTCAAAGGTTCTAACAAATAGAGGAGCCGGTTAACGCACACACACACACACACACTTTCTCTCTCCCCCCTCTCTCTCCGGGACAGCTATTTACCACTACTTTCCCTGTAGTTATCTTTGCATACTATATTTAACAAGCATTGTCATAGCCAATAGGTCTCGCCTTTGGGACCTTTATAAGTGTTTAGTTATCCAGCACAATATCCTTGGTTCAACAACATCAACTGTTTGACCTTGCCAGGTAGGTCGCTCCCCCACCACACAGCTCCGCCTGTGTTGTCCTGCCCGCTGCTGCTGCTGGTAAGTCCGCCCCTCTGCTTGTTGTCTCTGTGCCCTTTGCCTGCTGTCCCCCTCGCTGCCCCTGGTTTCTGTGCCCGTTTTCCTCTGCTTGTTGCCCTTTTTTGCCTTCTGTTCCCCTCGTGTGCCCCGATTCTGTGCCCGTTTTGCCTTCTGTTCCCCTCGTGTGCCCCTGACTCTGTGCCCGTTTTGCCTTCTGTTCCCCTCATGTGCCCCTGATTCTGTGCCCGCCTTTGCTTTCTGTGCCCCTCGTGTGCCCCGATTCTGTGCCCGTTTTGCCTTCTGTTCCCCTCATGTGCCCCTGATTCTGTGCCCGCCTTTGCTTTCTGTGCCCCTCGTGTGCCCCTGATTCTGTGCCTTCTGTTCCCCTCATGTGCCCCTGACTCTGCCCGCCTTTGCCTTCTGTGCCCCTGGTTCTGTGCCCGTTTTTGCCTTCTGTTCCCCTCCTGTGCCCCTGACTCTGCCCGTTTTTGCCTTCTGTTCCCCTCGTGTGCCCCCCTGATTCTGCGCCCGCTTTGCCTTCTGTGCCCCTGATTCTGTGCCCGGTTGCCCCCGGTTACCTCGCCGCTCCCGGTTCCCGCCGCTGCGTCCCCTGCGGCCCCGCCCTCCTCACTGACCATTCGCTGCCCCTGCCTCCCAGCTGCTCCTCCCTCCCACCTCCCCATATATGGCGGCCACATGCAGCGGGCACGCATGCCTGGACTGCGCCCAGCGCCAGAACCCCTGGTCCTCGCGCCCAGCGCCAGAACCCCTGGTCCTCGCGCCCCCCACGACCGCCGCCGCTACGATGCCAGCACACTGCACGCTCTCAACCCCGGACGGACCCACACCTGCTTCAAGGCTGCCCCGAAACGCACTCATGGTCCCTTTACCTGCCGGAACTGCAGCTAGCCCAGCCTCAGAGCCGCCGAAGCGCCCGCCAAAAAGGAGCTCAACCCCCTCCGATGCATCCTACTGAACACCCGCTCCGCACGCAAACACGCCGTCGAGCTCTGGGACCTGCTCGACACATCATCATCGGACGTCGCCTTCCTGACCGAGACCTGCATGAACGACTCCTCCGCACCCGACATCGCCATAGCCATCCCAGACGGCTATAAAATCACCCGCAGAGACCGCACCAACGGAGTAGGAGGAGGAATCGCCATCGTCCACAAGAACACCATCAGGGTCTCGACCAGCACCGACGACACTTTGCACCGCCGAACACATGCACTTCCAGATCCACACGGACCCCAACACCACATTAGAGGCACCCTCGTCTGCAGACCCCCCCGACCCCAGTTCAGTGACTCCATCGCCGACTTCATCAGCACGCACACCCTGAGCTCCACCGACTACATCCTCCTCGGAGACCTGCACTTTCACCTGGAGAACAACAACGACAGCAGCTCCACCACCCTGATCGACAACCTCGGACTGAGACAGCTCGTCACATCGCCGACCCATTCCGCCGGCCACACGCTAGACCCCGTCTTCTCCTCAAGCTCCCACGTCTCCTTCAGCCACACCACCGAACTCCTCTGGACCGACCACCGCTGCATCCACTTCACCTTCCAGAAACCCACCGCACCCAACCGATTCCACGCCGCTGCTGGAATAAAGTCACTGAAGACCAACTACAGGCAAACCTCACTCTCAGCCCACCCACCGACCCCTCCAACACCGACGCTGCCCGCAGCCTCAGACGATGGATAGACAACTACGCCAACACCCTCGCCCGCTGAAAAAACCCACCTACAGAGACACCAGCAAGAGAGCCAGCTGGTTCACCCCGGAACTCCTAGCATCCAAGTGTACCTGCTGGAAACTAGAGAATAAATGGCACAGTGAAAAGACACCGGACAGCCACGCAGCCCACAAAAACGCCATCCGCAACCACCATCACCTCATCAGGTCGGCCAAGAGGATCTCCTTCAAAGACCGCCTCGACAACAACGCACACTACAGCAAGGAGCTCTTCAACATCGTGAAGGAACTCTCCAACCCCAGCTCCAACGACATCCCGCCGTCGCAAGCCCTGTGCGATTCCCTCGCCACCTTCTTCCACCGCAAGATCGCCGACGTCCACGACCGCTTCAACACCCAGACAGCCCCAACCGACACACCAGACTCGCCGCACACCATCGACCACGACCCCTTGCCAGCCTGGGCCAACGTGAACATCGATGACACCATCAAGACCATGAGCACAATCCACTCCGGCTCCCCGTCAGACCCTTTCCCGCACCACATCTTCAACAAAGCCAGCAGCTCCATCGCACCCCTCCTGTGCGACGTCATCAATCTCTCCTTCGAGACCGCGACCTTCCCAGAGAGCTGGAAACACGCCGAGATCAACGCCCTACTCAAAAAACCCAAGGCGGACCCAAGAGACCTCAAGAACTTCCGGCCCATCTCCCTGCTTCCGTTCCCAGCCAAGGTCATCGAGAAGATCGTCAACACAGCTAACGCGATACCTCGAAGAAAACAGCATCCTGGACCCATCCCAGTCAGGGTTCCGCAGCAACCACAGCACCGAGACTGCCCTCATCGCCGCCACCGACATCAGGACCCTGCTGGACAACGGTGAGACCGCAGCCCTCATCCAGCTGGACCTCTCTGCCGCCTTCGACACGGTCTGCCACCGCACACCTCCATGACGCAGGGATCCGAGACAAGGCCCTGGAATGGACCACCTCCTTCCTCTCCGGCAGAACCCAGAGAGTCCGCCTCCCCCATTCCGATCCGAAGCCTCCAAGATCATCTGTGGCGTACCCCAGGGATCATCCCTCAGCCCGACACTGCTCAACATCTACATGGCCCTTCTCGCACGCAACGCCCGACAGCACGACCTCAACATAATCTCCTACGCCGACGACACTCAACTGATCCTCTCCCTCACCAAGGACCCCCTCACCGCCAAATCCAACCTCCACGAAGGAATGAAGGCCGTCCCCGACTGGATGAAGAGCAGCCGACTAAAGCTGAACACGGACAAGACGGAGGTCCTCATCCTTGGCTCCAACCCTTCAGCCTGGGACGATCCTGGTGGACAACGACACTGGGGGCAGCCCCGACACCCACCGACCACACACGCATCCTGGGAGTCCTCCTCGACTCAACGCTCTCCATGGCCAAGCAAGTCAACGCAGTCTCCTCCTCCTGCTTCAACATGCTTCGCAATATCTACAGGTGGATCCCGACAGATACAAGAACAACAGTCACCCAGGCCCTCGTCAGCAGCAGACTCGACTATGGAAACGCCCTCTACACGGGAGCTCATCAAACGACTGCAACGCATTCAAAACTCCTCTGCACGCCTGATCCTCGACGTACCACGCCACAGCCACATCACCCCCCACCTGAGAAACCTGCACTAGCTCCCCGTCGACAGGAGAATCTCCTTCAAACTCCTCATCCACGCACACAAGTCACTCCACAAGACCGGCCCAGCCTACCTCAACAGATGACTCTTCTTCTACGTCCTAACCGCCAGCTCCGCTCACCTCTCCCTCGCCACCGTCCCTCGCATCCGAAGAACAACCACTGGCGGCAGATCCTTCTCCTACCTCGCCGCCAAGACCTGGAACACCCTTCCACTCAGCCTACGACAGACCCAAGACCTGCTGACCTTCAGGAGGCTACTCAAGACCTGGCTGTTCGACCAGTAGCGGCACCACCCCCCCCCCCCCCTTTTTCCCCCAGCGCTTTGTGACCCTCGCGGGTAAGTAGTGCGCTCTACAAATTCTGTGATTGATTGATTGATTGATTGAACTGTTGCATGGCTAAACACTTATAAGGTCCCAAAGGCGAGACCTATTGGCTATGCCAATGCTTTTTTAGGCAGCTATTCACATGTGATCAGACAAAATGCTGTCACTCACAGTGCGAGAAAGCCAGTGGCTGAAGTGGCCTGACCCATTCCCCCATGCTGTGCACTGTGGTGGGCAGAAGCAGAATGTGAATCACAGCTGAAAAGACCATGATGACGAAGGCTGACATAAAACCTCTCCATGTACATATGCAGTTTTAATTTATGAACTCTTGATTACATTAAGCTGGCGAGACAGTCAAAGCTGTCTCTATGCCAGACGTAAAATGTACCAAGAAATTGTAACTCTAGTAAAAACATGTGAGTTATTTGTCAGACAATGTATGTGCTATAATGTAAACATGATTGGTATGGTAGGTGTTGCAGTTAAAAAGGAAGTTGTGAGTTGATGCACTTCACCCCTCCTCCCAGTATTGTGACACCCACAGCAGTGCTCCGTAGAAGTCCTGCAGTTACTGTCAGATCAAGAGCAACATATTTCTCAAATCAGCACTGTCATCAGAGAGAAACCACAACATCACCAGCTTTCAGTGTGGATTTTTATTTATGTGAAAACCGAGGACGCTGTGAAGAGACAGGAACGTTACAGTGGTGTGTGCTAGAGATTAGGGGTTAATCTGCAATCATGTGCCATCAAAGTGGTCTCAGTGGTGATTGCTGCATTGTCTATGGAAAAAGTCCAGGTTATGCTACTAAAGGCAAAGTGAGAAAATTGTATAGATTGCTCTGTGTAAACAAGCATTTGCAATGCAATAGGTCTCGCATTTGCTACATTTTAAGCTATTGCCATTGTAAATGACAATGCCTTTTATTTATGTTTTCAAAACCAACACATGGATAAAAGGTTTGTCATTTACAATGCCAGTAGCTCAAAGTCTCGCAAATGCGAGACCTATTGCATTGAAAATGCTTGTTACAGAAGGGTGCGATAGAGGTGGTTCGGGAGCAGGAAAGGGGTCAGGGATGCTACTCCCGGTATTTCCTGATCCCCAAAATGGACGGTCGATTGAGGCCGATCCTAGACCTGAGGGTCTTGAATTTTTACCTCAAGCAGGAGAAGTTCAAGATGTTGAACCTAGCTTGGGTTCTTCTGGCGCTGCAGCAGGAAGACTGGATGGTTTCGACCGATTTTACAAGATGCGTATTTTCACATTCCCATCCTGAAGACGCATCGGAAGTATCTCTGTTTTTTTACGGTGGGGTCTCAACATTATCAGTTTGCAGTCCTCCATTCGTTCTTACATCCGCGCCACGGGTCTTCACGAAGGTGATGGCAGTGGTGTCATCGCATCTCAGAAGGTTGGGGATTCTGGTTTTCCTCTATCTGAACGACTGGCTGCTCAAACCAAAGTCGCCGGAAATGGTGCTGCATCATCTGCAAGTAACAACTCAACTGTTGTTCGACTTAGGTTTTTCGATAAATGTACGCAAATCTCATCTGGTACCCTCTCAGCGCACCTGTTCATAGAGGCAGTACTGGACACTACTCTGAGTCATGCTTTCCTGCCTCGTCAGAGGATTCTAGACCTCCAAGCTATGATCCCAATGTTTCAAGATGGAGCGGCTGTTCAAGTCCTGAAGGTTTTGCACCTGCTCAGTCTGTTCGCCCCCTGCATACTGATGGTCAACCATGCACGCTGGAACATGAGGGCACTCCAGTGGTGTCTCCGCAGGAAGTGGTTTCAACACAACGGGGATCTCAAGGAGGTGGCTAGAATCTCCAGAGACACTGCAGCGGATCTGTTATGGTGGAGTGTTTCAGGCAACCTGTCTCAAGGGAAGCCGTTTCAACCTCCTTCACCGGTGGCCCCAGTGATAACGGATGCCTCCACTATGGGGTGGGGTGCTCATTTGAGGGATCTGGAGGTCCAGGGCCTTTGGTCTCCAGAAGAAAGATTGCTTCACATCAATCTTCTGGAACTGTGGGCTGTTTGGCTGTCGAGGCTTTTCTTCCCTCCCTTCCCGGTCAGTCAGTTCAGTTCCCGACAGACAACACTACCGCGATGTGGTACATCAACAAACAGGGAGGTGTAAGGTTGTATTGTCTCTGCAGAGAGGCTCTGCGACTGATCCTGGGCTCAGAACCACCAGATTTGCGTAATTGCAAATCATCTGGCCGGGGTGCTAAATGTGCATGCGGGACAGTCTCAGTCGGCATTACTCGGCCGATCACGAGTGGCATCTTCATCCGTAGGTGGTCCACCGCATTTTTAGGATGTGGGTATTTCCTCAGTTGGATCTGTTTGCCACTCACGAGAACACGCACTGCCCGTCGTTCTGCAGTCTCCATTATCTGATGCGGGGAGCGTTGGGGGACGTGTTTCAGTTAGATTGGGGCTCACAGCTTCTTTACGCGATCCCTCCCATACCCTTGATTCCTCTGGCTCTGAGGAAGATTTGCCAAGACCAGGCCCAAGTCGTATTGTTCGCCCCCAATTGGCCAAGAAGGGTGTGGTACACAGACCTTCTTAACCTCTCATCGTAACCTCCGCTCTGTCTCCCTCTCAGGGCAGACCTCCTCTGGCCATCGCAGGGGCAGGTTCTACACTCCCACCTCCAGAGCATGCACCTTCAGGCCTGGAGATTGAATAGGGCTACCGGAGTTCTTTCTCTCTCTCCCACTGGATGAGGTGAATGTTATTTTATCGGCCAGAAGACACTGACAAAGCTGTATTCCAGTAGATGGGCCAGATTTGTTAAATGGTGTGGAGAGAGTTGATTTGATCCTTTTGAAGGCTCATTTGTCTGATGTAGTTAGTTTTTCTCTTTCATTGGCTCAGCAGGGTTGTGCTGTGGCGACTGCTAAGGGCTACTTGTTGGCCTTGTCAGCCTTTCTTTGTTTTCCAGACCAGCCATTGTTGTTTAAGTCTCCCATAGTCATGAGATTCATAAGGGTCTCGCCAATAGATTTCCTCCCACTCTTTTTATTATACCTCAATTGGATTTAAATTTAGTTCTTACTTTTCTAATGGGGTCTCCTTTCGAGCCTCTAGATAGTTGTCCATTGAGGTTTCTATCATTCAAAACAATTTTTCTGATTGCGATTACCTCTGCCAGGAGGGCTAGTGAGCTACAGGCTCTTAGTTCTAAGCCTCCTTTCACCACTATCCATGCAGATAGATGGTTCTCAGGACCATATCTGCTTTCCTGCCTAAGGTGGTTACTCCTTTTCATCTAGGGCAGTCCATCACTTTACCCACTTTCTATCCCCCCCCGCCCTTCCAAGAAGGAGGCGAGACTTCACTGCCTGGACCCTAAGAGGGGGGTCAGCTTCTACCTGGATAGAACTAAGGACTGAAGGCTGGACGACCAGCTCTTCATTGGTTACATGGGAAAAATGAAGGGCAAGGCTGTCCACAAGCGACCGCTGTCCAGGTGGATCATCCTCTGCATCAAGACCTGCTACGCCTTGGCCAAGAAGGAGCCGCCTGAAGGTATTAGAACTCATTCCACTAGAGCGAAGGTGTCTTCTTCGGCTTTGGCTATGGGTGTCCCTGTTGTAGACCTTTTGTATGACAGCAACTTGGGCCTCCCTCCACACTTTTGGGAATTATTACTGCTTGGATTCAGAGGTGACAAGGGACTGCCATTTTGCACGATCTGTGCTGCAGGATTTATTTGGTATAGGTAGGTGGACACCCTCCTCCGGGGGCGCGACTGCTTGGGGATTAAATTTAAAAGGTGAGGAATCCACAGGAAGATGTATCCATCAGAAGAACAAGTTACTTACCTTTTGGTAACGCTATTTCTGGTAGATGCAGTATCTACCTGTGGATTCCTCACTGACCCACCTGCCTCCCTGTTGTCTACCTACTTATACTGAAAAGAATTTTGGATATGGCTGTCTTGTATTTCTTTTTAATTTGAGATATGTTTGTCGCTAGGAAATGTCTGTTTTGGAATTTCCAGTTTCCCTTTCTTGTTTGAATCATATACTGTGATCTATTGTATACTGTGTATACTTGTGAAATGTAGTCAGTTCGCCTCAAAGGCACGGAAAAAATGGGTGGAACTGACGCACGCCGATGAGGTCTTCTAGCTCCGATGATGTCACGCGGAGTCGCGAGCGGAGCCGTCCTCTTGTGATGTCGACGTGGGGGAGCTATGAAAAAGTTCAAAAGGTGAGGAATCCACAGGCAGATACTGTATCCACCAGAAAAAGTGTTACTGAAGGAATGTAACTTCTTTCAGTTACCCAGGCCACAATGAGGTGTTGGGTTTTGTACCCTGCCTTTAAGGGATTGGATCCCTCCATGCGCATAATGTGTGGCTCTGCATCCCAGGTCTCCGCATTCTACAATCAACTAACAATGTGCCCTTACAAATTTCAGTACCACCCACAGCGCCATGCTCTCTCCTATTTCAAACTTCTCATTCCCATTTGCCCAATTTAGAACAGCTTAAGGAGAAGTGATGTGTAGGGTACCACAAAAATTGCGCTCTTCAAGGAACACACTGAACAAGAGCTTTAATAGTTCTCAAAACTCTTTGGTTCCCGGTGATAAAACCCATCTTAACCAGCTTTATTATCTCCTAGAGAAAGGTTCATTGGGGCCTTAGTTGCATAAAGGCACCTGTTGGTCGTTGCCATTCTTAATATATAGTCATACCACAAAACAAGTAATGCTTTCTCCTGAGCAAGGATATCCGATAAAATTAATGTAGTCAGGTGTGCATGTGGGTTGGCATAATCTGAGGTATTTAATGCTAAAGGATCCTGCCTATCTCTATTGCCCTAATTTGACTACCCTAGTTCATGATGGATTTCCTGGTTTGAAAGTGAGTTAGGTACTCCCCACTTTCTTTTATAACAGAAAGAATTGCGAGGGGGTAAAAGAAAAATGTATTTACTATCCAAGCACAAATCGGCCAACATGTGTTTCACAATAAAAATCACTTAATCAGGACTTAACAGTTACAGGGGATCATCAGCGCTGCTCGTGAGACCAGGACTTCTCATTCCACTATTCTTATGGCCCCAGGAGGCGGTCCCTGGGGTTTGCTGCACCTGGGCAGCTCTTCTGTCGCTACTTAACACATTCCAGCATCCCGCAGCGCAGGATCACCAGCGTGGCTCGTGAGAGCAGGACTTCACATTCCCAGGGCCCCAGGAGGTGGTCCCTGGGATTTGAAGCACCAGTGCAGCTCTCCTGGCGCTACATGGCGCATTGCAGCGTCCCGCTGCGCGGGACTCGTGCAGGCGAAACCCGGGCCAAGAGCGGGCCCGTCCTTGCCCGGAATAAGTTGGGCTGGACCACCCCTTGAACATCTGCCCCAGGAAAAAAATAGAAAAGGTGCTGTGTACTTTGTAGAAATGACTTCTGCAATACCGGATAGTTACACATGGAGGTGAACTGGGGCAGGACATTATTGTTTTAAGACCCGTGCTAATTTCAAAACAGGAGTTGTGCTCAGTTATTGAGGTTCATGTGGTTCAGTTGTAGGAGCTGCTTGGGCCATTGATATGATACTGAGGATACTGCTTTTATTACTTTTTTTAATACCCATTGTACTTCATGTGGGCCAGGTTGGTTACCTTGTTGTCGAGCAAGACCAAACCTCTTTTGCTGTTCTTTGGTTGTCCTGTCATTTTAGATCTCACGCAACAGCATGGGCAAGCGGAAGGCTGTAATTGCTCCACCTGCGGCCGATGCTCCCCGCACCACAGTTGACTCCTTCCAAGTGCGGGTGGTGAAAGATCTATTATGCCCAATCAGAGAAAAGTTGGAGTGTCTGATTGGAGAAGTTGATAAGATTACATCCTTTTGTCAAAATATTCCTCTTGCTAATTTGATGGTAGATAATACAGATAAGTCATCACCACAAGCCATAGTACCCTCTTTGCTAGGAACTAATTCCAGAGCAACCCATCATATGGGAACGCCCTCCCTGTGGCTAGCTCTCTTTCTGGGTCAACCCGAAGGTACTCTGCTAGGGTATTTGTACCAGAGGATAAAATAGGTCTATTCCTCTGCCAGGTTCTGTGATCAAGGCACAGTCGACATTAAGCCATATACATCATGCTGAGTCGCAGTTTACAAACTTGGATTCAGTGGGGGACAATGCTGTAAATTCATTAGGGGATCATGTTATGATCAATTTGGCCCCAGCGTGTTGCCCCTATGTGGCCGTTTTAGTTAACGCCCATGAATCTTTGAAAAATAGAGTGATGCATTGGTTCCATAGGAATTGTCAGCCAGTGGGGAGCGCACACCAAATTTTACTAACCTGGAGAGTGGGATGGGTTGGTCCTTTGAGGAAGAGCCCCAAAGGCGACTGTATTATTATTAATTTCAGGGATCCTAACTGGGCCAGAGAAGTTCTAGCCAGGACTGTCGTGTAGTTCCCACTAATCCGTGGGACCTGTGCATTTGTTGGACAACAAACTTTAGGTGACGTGCCTAGACTGATTTCCGGGCACCCCTGCAGGATATGTGGGCCTAGAGGCCAGCTAGATCACACCGCCACCATAAGCCCGCCCCCCCCCCCCCCAACCTTACCAGGTAGCAAATGGTTTCTGGCAACCAACCACTGAACATGACAACTCTGACCCCTCAGATCGTGGAAACAGATCAGGACCTTTGGCTCAGCCACTCGTGTTTACTCGTGCTCAGAGAAATATACAGAGAATACACACTGGGATGTTTTCAATATATTTTATTGAACCAACGTTATTCTTGTATAGAATACATGTGT
This sequence comes from Calotriton arnoldi, assembly GCA_963921515.1. Taxonomy (NCBI): domain Eukaryota; kingdom Metazoa; phylum Chordata; class Amphibia; order Caudata; family Salamandridae; genus Calotriton; species Calotriton arnoldi. The sequence goes on along the minus strand of CAWUFW010011241.1, from coordinate 4,624 downwards.
TGCGATAATCAGTAGACGGAAGCAGATGAAGGTGATTACAAGCACCAAAAGAGTAAATAGTAGGTACAGTTCTACCATGGTGGTAAAACAGTGTATATATGCAGGCATAAAAATGAGGCAGTAAGCAGGTGTACTCCTACTATGCGAACCCTACTCGGAGTGTACCTAGTGTGTAGTTGTATAGCCAAGGATCCCCCCCAAGGGACGAAGCAACCACATTCATTAACTGGCGGGAGAGAAGGAAGGACCCCGTCTTGGTCACAAACTGGACACCCCTCTCAAGATGTGAAACCACTGCATGGTGAAGTCTCAGCATGCGGGGTTCCTCTGGGTCAGCTGAAGTGCCTCCTCTGCTAATCTATTGGGATGCTCTTTATTTATAATAGAAAGCAGCCTTGCGATGTGTGTTTAGATTAGTGATGTTATGTATATGTAGATAGCCTTGTCGCCCAGTGTATGAAGAGATAACAACATTTGTACATAGTGAGTAGAAGGGCTTTGTACATGATGTTCGCGGCATCGTGATAATTTTGTGCGAAGCTAGATGTGTAAACAAAGTAGTTTCAGAGAAACTAATCCAACATTGTCGTGCACGCAAATATGTGCAAAAGGTCACAGCAGAAATGTTATTTGTGAAAAATGGGACAATGTAAGAAATGAACTGCTTCGCTGCATGGGCCTAACCCAGGCACATAACAGGACCATACATCCTTTCAGTATGGATTTGAATGTTTCTTCAGCCCCTGGGTTTCTTTTTTTGACATACTTAACATCCACTAATGCTCTGGGTTCAGACCTTCCACTTTGACCGCTCCTGACTGTATCCAGCAGGTTCCAAACACTGAGTGCACTACAGGACAATGACTGACATAATTTGTGCATTTCACTCCTGAATGATGTTGCTATATCCAGGGATAAGAAGGTTCAATTCTTTTAGGCACCAATCCAACAGACGAACCCTTGCTTGGTACTTGCTTAGTCACAGATTTCTTAGGATCAGGGAACAACACTGTGGATAATACCTGTTCTAGTAGCTCACTGAATAATGTCATCTTCCTGTAACGCCAGTTTTGGTTTGGATGGAGGCTATAAAATTGCAATGTGGTATGTGGGTAGAGTGGTCTCTCTTTATTGGTGATGTTGATGTAATCTGAATAGAGGAAACATGGTGCTTAGCTCCCATTTACATTGAGGGCTTTTCATCATACTGGTTAGAGGCTGTACCCTCCCTTGCTGGTAGGGCTAAATCGGGGCGTATGATTCTTATTCAGAATAAGCTCTCTGTGCATGTCAAGAAAACCCTAACAATTGGGCCACATTCACAAATATTGTGGTTAACTTTCAAAGGGGGCGGGACTTAGTATTGATCAATTTTTATAGTAACATTTTTGACTCCACCTTAGTAAAGTGGTTTCTGCATTAGATTGTGGCCTGGAAACATTCCTACGTTCTATTAATACTAGTTTTGTATTCATATTGCCAGGTGATTTTAATATTCAAACTTGTCCTTTGTCTGCTATTCGGGGTTTTTGGGGTTACTATCCAGAACTAGTTCGGATATACATATTTTTGTCATGAGTATGGGGGTACACTGAACTCTATGATTACCAAGTTTGATTTACAGTTACTTAATTGTGATTGTGATAATAATGGAGGTCAGATTCCAACTTGTACAGGAAAAACTGCTTCATCCGTTATTGATCTTCTTTATTTCTTTATTCGGCCGTGTGTGGCCATAAAAGACCAAAACAATACAGAGCAATTAAATTATCATAAAACCAATAACTCCATCAACCCTGGCATAATTAATAAAGTAAATGATCCAATAACCATAAGGCATAATAACTAATGCTCAGCAACAAAATAAGATGACCATGCATTAATTCTTTAAAACAATTTGCATATCCCCATATTAAGCGTATAGTGCATCTATAAAATATAAACTAATCAAGTACAGTAAATATTTAAAATCCGAATAGGATCATATAAAAACGAACAGTACTATTTGCCCACAGTTCTCCTAGCTAAAATAGCTGCTTTAAGGAAAGAACACACCCTAGCGTGAATGATTAAGGTATCTAATGATTGCAATTTGTGCAAGGCCTGTTCACAGCTTCTGTGCCCCAAGAATTTTAAAAGCAGTTTAAGAAAGAGTATCCGGGCGTAACTAAAATAATTACAGAATAGAATATAATGCATTAGTGAATGTGAGGAAACCCCATCACCGGGACAAGCTCTGAATGAGCCTCCTAAGGCGTTAGTTGGCATTCTAAAACTCATAAGCCGCCATACCGAGCCTGATCTGAAACAAAAAAGAAGGGACCTTTCCCATTGTGTTCTTTCTAGAGAAAGGTAAGGAACGGGCTCTAGACTGACAAGGATACGATAGTAAGTGGAGATAGAGCTCTTGACCAGCTCCTTTTTACCTCAGCACAACGTTCCAAAAAGACTTTTTATACTAGATTTGTCTCCTTCCTATAGCTTGATAGGAGACAGAAACATTCGAGACAACCTAGGCACTTGAAAGGTTGTCAATGTATTTCAACCACCGTATAGAACCCCAATTATCCAGATGGAGACAATCTGAAATTATCTCTCCACAGAATGTGGCTTTGGAATTTGTCCATATATTGACCCAAAGAAGTAGGGGTGTCTTTTGGACACTATCCTCGATAAAACGTTGTTTGATCTCTGTGTGTAAAATAAAACTAGAAGCTGATGGGAGCTGTAAAAACCTCCTACATATGCAAGCTTCCCCTCACACTGAAAGGAGTTCTTGATCATATTTTGATTTCCGCCCATGCTAGTAAAATGTTCTGTATTATATTAACGTTTTTTTTTCTTTTTCTGGGGAAGTAAAAGCAAAGTCCCATTTAGTATCATCAAGAATATTATCCCCACTAGACCGAATGGGGTATGTATTAATTGGGCTGACATTAAACCCCCCCGCCCCCACCCAATTACTGCCTGATGTAATCTCTAGGGACTTTTCAATATCATATAGGAAGCTGGCTCTGTATATACTATACCAAAATGAGGTACAGTGTGCACAGAGTCCAGTGGAACCCTAAAGGTAGGCAGAGGTGTAAAAGTAGATGGCACCTTACTCTCGATTTGTAGTAGTGTGGGCGAGCAGTAAGGCTTTATCAGAGGGTAGTGTTAAGCATTTGTTGTACACACTCAATCAGCAAATGATGTCACACACTCAGACTGTACTCAGACCAATTTTGTTTGTATAAAAATATTGTTATTTTATTTCTAGAGCCAATCCTGGCACAGGTAAGTGAAATAAATGCTTTGCAAAATATTATGCAGTGTTAACAAGTGAATGCAAGTTGAAATGCAGTTGATTTGAAATACAGGTAAGTCAAGATATGGAAATTACTGTACAGATACTTTTAAGTTACTTTTTCTACTCCGTGTGATCTGCCTAGATATCACACTGGGACATTTCCTAGAGAAAAGGTAAGTCAAATCAGTTTGCACAATTGTAATTTTTCAGGTTTCCATACAAATCAACACCACACAATTTTTTTCAGAGAAAAAGTCAATGGATTCCTATGGAGAGAAATGAAGTTATCGGTTGTAAGGTTAGCCACAAATACCCTAGGAATCTTTGATGAATCTTTCTCCGTCATTAAGAACTCTCTTAACAATAGTGACCCTCTCAAAACTCCAAGGGACTCTAATCCATCACCCATTCCTCAGGACCACCATGTAGTCTACATTCTTAACCCCAAGCACCCTATGACTTCACCTGAAACCCTGAAAAACACTCATGCCCATCGCTGGCATAAAAAATTCCACCACTAAGTGTCCCTCTAATATCATCATGGGATTCTAGCCCTGCGCCCACTCCTCGGGCTCCTCAAGGATTCCCCCTACACCACCCAATGACTTCTGCTACCTTGAGCAGCTCACATCTCCCAAACCTAACCCCTCTGCCTCCAAAGCTTACTAACCATTTGTGAGAAAGTGCCCTCTATCTGCATTATTGCCTCCACTTTTTGCTGAATTGCTTTGACTGAGTGTGCCCTGGGCTCCTGCTAATCAGGTACCCAGGGCCTATGTTCTTTCCCTAAAACTGCATTGTAGCCTAAACCCAATTGGCATTTCTGGCCACAGGTCAGCCCTTGGTAAATGATACCATAGGTACACAGGGCACTGTGACCAGAGAAGGCCTCTAAGGGCTGCAGCACTTATTGTGCCACCCTTAGAGGTACTGTATACACACACATACGTACACCCCCCCCCCCATCCTTTGTGTGTTTTGGTGCAGAACAAAGTGAAGAGTCGACATGGCACACGTCACTTTGTGCCATGCCTACAAACCAATGCCCTGGCATAGGTCAGTCACCCCTCTAGCTGGGTGCACTATACCAGGGGTGAGGGTACAGGTGCATGATCCCTGTACCCCTACAGTGTCTATGTCCATTCTTAGACATTGTAAGTGCAGTGCTGCCATTAAGAGTATATGGTGCTGGGAGTTTGTCATTACGAACTCCACAGCACCATAATGGCTACACTGAAAACTGCGAAGTTTGGTATCAAACTTCTCAGCACATTAAACCCTCACTGATGCCAGTGTGGGATTTAATGAAAAATGCACACAGAAGGCATCTTA
>CAWUFW010011226.1:422500-630810 GCA_963921515.1 Calotriton arnoldi | reverse complement strand
TGTTTGTCGAGTGCTGAGGTGTCGGCGACCGGATTGGACCCAACAAGCCTTGGCAACGGCAAGTCTCGGTGAAGATGTAGATCGTCGATGGTGCAGACCAGCAAGGTCTGTGGAACTCACCCAGCGAGGGTAAGTGAGGGCAGGCCTGGAGCAATAAGGATGCCAAGTAAGAAAAGGATTGGCCTTCGTGAAGGGCTACTAGCCAACGGGCTAGCGACCGCAAAGGAGCCTTGTGACGCCGCACGTGGATCTGGCTTACAGGACACTCGTGGAGTGGGGGCCAGTGATCTTCGGTGCAGGTGGTGCTGGAGGCTAGGGCTACTCGGAGCCCAAAGCACGACTTCTTGGGAGACCCAAAAGATGATGCACTTGCAAATGTGCTCGGTGTCCATGGGTCACGGTCTCAAGTCACCCACGATAGCCACGGGCCTCAGCTTTGCTGGGGACTCAGGGTAGCCTCGGGGAAGTCTGAGAATCCACCTCTGGTGATGCGATGACTTCGGCGTCTGACGGGAGCTTCAGAAATGCGAACCGGACAGATGCTTCTTTGGTGCCTGCCAAGCAGGGAGTCACTCCTTGACCCCAAGGGAGATTCTTCAGTCCTCTAATCTTGTCGTAGAGCGTCGAAGGTCCAGGATTCAGTTTCAGAGTTTCGTCCAGGTATAATCTAAAGTCCTAAGGACTGGGTTCCTACCTTTATTCTAAAAATAGGGGTTGGACTACTCTGTGGCCCCACCTGTGGGTGGGTCAGGACAGAGGGGTGGCTACACCCCTTTCCCTTTGTCCAGTTCGCGCCAAAGCAGGGGCTGCAAGCCCCTGATCCGGTTTGAACTGCGGTATGCACAGGGACACCAAATGTGCCCCCAGTGCAGGACTTCAAAGCACCCGAAAGTGCTCCCGCCCAGCCCCAATACACATTATCCTGTCTGGGGAGGTGGTCACACCTCCCTGGGACAGGAAACCTATTGTCCAGGCCTCCCCTGCCGGAGTTTCGTCCAGCAGCAGGAGGCCAGACTCGTGTCTGTGGCAGCAGCATCCATTTTGTGATGCCAGGGCTCTGGAAAGAAGTTACCGGACTCGTCAGAGTTAACATGTCTTTCCCTCTAGAAGGGTGGAATGCTACCCCCGCCGCCAGGATTGGCGGGGGGTAGTATTCCAAGATGTTTGACACCAAACACGACATGTTTAGGTGCAGCCATTCCAAAGTTAGCATTTTACCGCGAGGATATAATGCGCTTAAGAGTATATGGTCAGGCTGCACTACAAACAGCATCAGAGATGGTCTCCGAACGCTGCAGAGGGGCCCTGCTCATGCAGGGGCACCCTCTCACATAGGAACCATGCACTCTGCCTTTAGGATTGATAAGGCCTGCCTTAGGAGTGACTTATAGGTTTATATGTGTGTATGTATTTCGTGATATAGGTAACCTATATCACAGTAAGGGGTGCATGCACCACCTTACCCAGGCTGCAGTAGCAGACCTGTGGTGTCAGTTTGGATGGCCTTCCAGGGGTGGCATAATACATGCTGCAGCCCCTGGCAGGCCTCTGAGGTACCTATGCCCTTGGTACATAGTATACCATATACTAGGGACTTATAAGGGCACTCCAGATCCCAATCAGTGATGTGCCTAAGGCACATGGAAACCATTTTAGAGAGGAAGCAGCTAGGCTGGGGTTCTGATTAGCAGGGCCCCAGCCAGACTAATGTCGAAAAACAGTGAAGCATCAGCAAAAAGTGGGGGTACCCATGTGAAGCAGATCCTACTCTCCTACACGCGCCACCATCAGGTGACAATAAAGGGGGAAGTGCGTCATAGAAATATCCTGAGAATACCAAAGAAAAAACCCAGAACGGAAAACAATCACCCAAAAAACCCAAAACCAGGGAGGGAGGGAAGGGCTCAGGAATGGGACGGGAAGACCAGGACTCGGAGTAATGAATATTACCGGTGAGTAACCGGGCATTACCTCCTCGTCCTGTCTTCCCGTCCCATTCCTTAACAAGTGAGCCCATACCCAAGCACACGGTGATTGTAATAAAACAGACCAGAAAATGCAAGAAAACAGGTCCAGTTAATCAACAGAAAGCAGTACAAATCATAAACCATGTACAGCAGACAAAACATGCGAGCCAAAGGCAGCCGAGGCCGCCATCCCCAACTGAAGACGATAATGGGAAACAAACGTATGGGGAGAAGCCCATGTGGCAGCATTACAAATGTCTCTCAAGGAGGCCCCTTGAACATGGCCCAGGAGGAGGAGACGCCCCTGGTCGATCTACCCTGAACAGAAGATGGGAGAGGACAGCGGGCAGAATCGTAGGCCGAAACCACAGCACCCTTGACCCAACGAGTTAAGGTGGACAAGGAAGGACGAAGACCCCGCCCAGAGAGGCCGTAGGTGACAAATAAGGAATCAACCTTACGGAAACCAGAGGACCGATCCAAGTAGATGCGGAGAGCCCTCAGCACATCCAAAGAATGGAGGACCAAGTCCTCCGGAGAGGCAGGATCCGGAAAAAAACAGGGAGAACAATATCCTCCTGACAGTGGAAAGATGACAACACTTTGGGCAGAAAAAACTGACTGGGACGGAGAATGACCTTGTCAGCGCAAAAGCGCAAAAAGGGGGCGAAGCCATCAAAGCCCCAATCTCACCAACCCTCCGCCCAGAAGTAATGGCCACCAGGAACAGAACCTTAGCAGAAAGGAACTTAAGGTCCACCGAGACCAAAGGCTCGAAAGGGGGACCCGTCAAGGCCTGGAGATACCAGGGGAAGATCCCAGGCCGGTACAGGAGAGCGAGAGACAGGACGCTGAAGCAAAAAGCTCCGCAAAAGGCGAGCCACCAACGGGGAGACAGAGGACACAGAGGAACCCCGAAAGGCAAGAATGGCAGCCCACTGCGCACGTAGGGAAGAGACAGCGAGCCCCAAGACGAACCCATCCCGCAAGAAGTCCAACACCCGCACAGCCTCACAGGAGGAAGAAGAGAGACCCTTCCCAAGGCACCAGGAGGAGAAGTTCTTCCAATGACGGTCATAGGACTTCAAGGTGGAAGGTCGCCGAGACAACTGGATGCACTGTGCAACCTCAACCGAGCAACCCTGACCCAACAAACTCAACCTCTCAAGTGCCAAACCCCCAGCCGGAGGCGGCGCAGGGAGGCAACCCTGAGAAGAGGAGCCCGCAGAGGGGAGGGACACAGGGGAAACCTCCAATGGGGGCACACAGACAAGGTCAGAAGCAGGGGAAACCAAGATTGACGAGACCACTCCGGCACAACCAGAAGAACTTCCGCCCGGTCCAACCGAATCTTCCGGAGGACCCGCGGAATCAAAGCAAACGGAGGGAAGGCAAACAGGAGCCCCAGTGACCATGGAATGGAGAAAGCGTCGATCGCCCACGCCAACCGGGAGGGAACGAGGCTGCAAAACCGAGGAAGAAGGGCAGAATCCTCCGAGGCAAAAAGATCCAGCCAAGGAAGGCGGAACCGGAGGACAATCAGATCGAACAGATCCGGGGACAGACACATAGTCACCGAGGAGGGGAACACCCTGCTCAAAGAGTCCGCAGGCCCATTCTCCTTCCCCGGAAGATAGACCGCCGTCAGAGACAAGAGATTCTGCTCGGCCCAAAGCCCGATCATCCTGGAGAGGAGAAACAGAGACCGACACATGCCCCCTGACGATTGACATAAGCCCGAACAACCTGGTTGTCGGTCTGCACCGAGACAGCATGGCCCAGAAGGAGAGGAGCAAACCACCGAAGAGCCAACCAAACCGCCCGCAACTCCTTCCAGTTCGAGGACTGGAGAGACTCGAAACGGGACCACCGACCCTGAGCCTTGGAGGCACCCATCACAGCACCCCAACCCACGGCACTGGCATCCGTGGACAACACAACCACATCCCGAGGAGGAAGAAGATCGAACCCCTGGGAAAGAGACAGAGGGGACAACCACCATTGGAGATCCACCCGAATCCCAGGAGAGACGGGAATCAGGGCCTCGTAGTCCAGGGAGGCAGGATCCCAGTGCGACAGGACATGATGCAAGAGGGGATACAAATGCAGCCGGGCCCAAGGGAGGAGATGCAAAGTGGACGCCATCTCCCCCTGACTTCTCAACCAGAGACGGGCAGACACCTGGGACTGGGACAGAACCCAAGAAAGGTGACGAAACAAAGTCAACTGGTGCTCCTGGGAGAGGAACACCATCCCGAGATCCATGCGGAAGAGAGCCCCCAGAAACTTCAGGGTCTGGGAGGGCACCAGGGAAGACTTCCGGTGATTGATGAGGAACCCAAAGGACCCCAGCAGATGACACACCTGATCCACATCCGACTGAGCCTGAGAAAAAGAAGGAGAAACAATCAACCAATCATCCAGATAGGGAAAAACTAGCAGACCTCTGGAATGAAGAATACCCACCAGAGGGGCCAAGAGCTTCGTGAAAACCCTTGGCGCCGACGAAAGGCCGAATGGAAGCACCCGGAATTGGAAGTGCCGGGAACCCACCGCAAACCGGAGAAACTTCTGATCCGCAGGATGGATCGGGACGTGCAGATAAGCATCCATCAGATCCAGGGATGCCAGGAAGCTCCCAGGAAGCACTAGATGCAGGATGGACAACAAAGTCACCATCTTGAATGTACGACGTGGGATGAAGCGATTGACCATTTTCAGATTCAAAACAGGGCGCAGATCTGAAGTATCCTTCTTGGAGACCAGAAAGAGGATCGAATAACAACCCTCGCCCCTTTCCAAAGGAGGAACCTCCACGATAGCCGCCTTCTCCAACAGAAGGCGCACACCTTCCAGCAAGGCCTTCCGTCGCAGAGGAAGACGGGGCAGGGGAGTCACAAGGAAGACAGGAGGGGGAGGAGAGGTGAACTCGATCCGATAACCCTCCGACACTGTCTGAACCGCCCAGGCATCCGGAACCGTCAACCACTGTTGCAGGAAAGATTGAAGGCGACCCCCAACCGGCAAAGGCAGACAGTCATTGCGAAGAGGAAGAAGCGGCGGCAGCAACACCGGCAGGGGCCCGGGGCTTGGCACCTCCAGGGGCCCCCGGCCACGACCCCTGCCACGAAAGGGCTGCGAAGCACCCCGAGCAGAAGGCCCAAAGGCACGCCGGTAGCCAAAACCGCGCCCCCGAGAAGGAGGGCGGACCGGAGCCACAAGCTTGCGGTTCTCCGCCGACTGTTTCACCATCTCTTCAAGTTGAGGCCCGAACACCCTGGAACCCACAAAGGGCAACTTAAGCAGGACCGACTTCTGAGAAGACTCAGCCTTCCAGGAACGCATCCAGATATGACGCCTCGCAGCAATTGAAGCACCAGAAGCAGCTGCAGCGGCACTCAAATTGTCAAAGGAAATATCAGACAAGTAACGCACCTGCAACTCCATGAGGGACAAGAGAGAGGAGGCATCCTCCCCATCCTGCAAAAGAAGAGACAGGGCCTGAAAATCCTTGAGGAGGGACTGGACCATGTAATTAGAATAGGCAGTTGCCCTGACAGAAAAATTGGAAGCAGCATAGGAACGCTTCACCGCCCCTTCAACACGCTTATCCACCGCGTCCACAGGAAGGGCGTCATCCGACAGGACCAAACCCTGAGAGGAAAGACCAGCCATCAAATTGTCAACCTTGACAGCCTGTGGAAATTCAGCAGCAAAACCCTCCAAAGGATAACGCTTAGACAGAAAGCGAGGGAAGGCGGATTTATCCACCTCCTTCCACTCATGATCCAGCACCTTGCGCACAGCACCATGCAAGGGGAAGGACTCAGGAGTCGGCTGGTGATATTGCGTAAAGAAGTCATCCTCCAGGACATCGGACACAGGAGGAGTGAACCCCAAATTATCCCGCACATGGGCGAACAAGTCAGAGAGCTCCGCACCCTGAACAAAGCGTCCCCGGACACATTCCTCATCATCAGGACCCATCTCGCCATCAGGAGCGTCCAGCGGATCTACAGACCCACGAGGCACCTTGGCAGGAGGGCCAGCAGCCTCCCGAGCCCGGAAGGCAGCAGCCACCGCCTCATCAATCAACAGGCGCAGGGCATCAAGAGGAGGAGCGGATGAAGAGGCACCCGAGTCCATGACAGCAACCCCTGTGATCGGCAACGCCCAGAAACACAGCAAAAACGCCACCAGAACAGGCACCCACAGAGGACGGGTGCATGAGGAAAAGGACCCCATTTAAATCAAACGAAATCCCGAGGTCCAGAGCTCACGCGGGACCAGGAAAAGGGGCTGGCGCTTAAAAAAGCAGCCGGCCTGCCAAAATTTGCCCCAGAGAATTCAGCAACAACGCGGACCACTCCCGCCGCATGAAACACCGCCGCAACCCCGCCCGCTAACGCAGGGCTCAGCGGGACCGGCAGGAAGGAACACGGCCGCTAAGGCAGGCCGCGGAGACATCCCCCATCAGGTGAGCACAACCGGCACAAACGGCCGCTAGAGCGGACCGCGACCAAGGCAGGCACAGCAAGCAGCACAAGCGGAGGGTCCAGGGCATAAACATAGAAGCAAGAAGGCGGCCGCTAAAGCAGGCCGACCAAACAGAAAAGAAAAAAAGGGAAAACTTACCCCACAGCTCCGCTAGGCACACGAAGGAACTGCGAATGCAGAAAAAAAAGAACAGGATGTTTCTATGACGCACTTCCCCCTTTATTGTCACCTGATGGTGGCGCCATGTTGGGGGAAGTGCGAAAAGCTCGGCTGGTAATAGGTTTCTGTGGAGCAGACTAGCTGCTCACTGTTAAGGAATGGGATGGGAAGACAGGACGAGGAGGTAATGCGGTGTATAGTACAGGCCGGCCGGGCAGTGACTGGGCAGTGCCCAGAGCGAGGCCAGCTCATGTCTACAGGAGGGACAAGGGCAGAGTGGCAAGGGCAGAGGCAGAGAGACTCGGGGGCTGCCCGAGTCACTGCCAGCAGGTCTAGAGAAAGGAAACCCCACTCTGAGTATCTGGGAGTCACTGACAGCACCTCTGGAGAGAAGCACCCTCCCTCTATGTATCTGGGAGTCACTGACAGCAGGTCTAGAGATAGACACCCTCACTCTCTGTATCTGGGAGTCACTGACAGCAGCTCTGGAGAGACACCCTCACTCTAAGTATCTGGGAGTCACTGACAGCAGGTCTAGAGAAATGAAACCTCACTCTAAGTATCTGGGAGTCACTGACAGGACAGCATCTCCAGAGAGAGACACCCTCACTCTCTGTATCTGGGAATAACGGACAGCAGCTCTGGAAAGAGACACCCTTCCTCTATGTACCTGGTAGTCGCTGACAGCAGTGCTAGAGACACCCTCACTCTCTATATCTGGGAGTTACTGACAGCAGGTCTAGAGAGAGGAAACCTCACTCTAAGTATCTGAGAGTCACTAACAGCAGCTCTGGAGAGGCACCCTCCGTCTATGTATCTGGGAGTCACTGACAGCAGGTCTAGAGAGAGGCACCCTCGCTCTCTGAATCTGGGAGTCACTGACAGCAGCTCTGGAGAAAGGAAACCTCACTCTAAGTATCAGGGAGTCACTGACAGCAGCTCTGGAGAGAGGCACCCTCCCTCTATGTATCTGGGAGTCACTGAAAGCAGGTCTAGAGATAGACACCCTCACTCTCTGTATCTGGGAGTCACTGATAGCAGTGCAAGAAACACGCTCACTCTCTGTATCTGGGAGTCACTGACAGCAGCCCTGGAGAGAGGCACCCTCCCTCTATGTATCTGGGAGTCACTGACAGCAGGTCTAAAGAGAGGAACCCTCACTCTCTGAATCTGGGAGTCACTGACAGCAGGTCTAGAGAAAGGAAACCTCACTTTAAGTATCTGGGAGTCACTGACAGCAGCTCTGGAGAGAGGCACCCTCCCTCTATGTATCTGGGAGTCACTGACAGCAGGTCTAGAGAGAGGCACCCTCACTCTCTGAATCTGGGAGTCACTGACAGCAAGTCTAGACAAAGGAAACCTCACTCCAAGTATCTGGGAGTCACTGACAGCAGCTCTGGAGAGAGGCAACCTCCCTCTATGTATCTGGGAGTCACTGACAGCAGGTCTAGAGATAGATACCCTCACTCTCTGTATCTGGGAGTATCTGACAGCAGTGCTAGAAACACCCTTACTCTCTGTATCTGGGAGTCACTAATATCAGTCTAGAGAGAGGCACCCCACTCCCATGTATCTGGGAGTCTCTGACAGCAGGTCTAGAGAAAGACACCCTCACTTTTTGTATCTGGAAATCACTGACAGCATCTCCGGAGAGAGGTACCCTCACTCTATGTATCTGGGAGTCACTGACAGCAGGTCTAGAGAGAGGCACCCTCACTCTCTGAATCTGGGAGTCACTGACAGCAAGTCTAGACAAAGGAAACCTCACTCTATGTATCTGGGAGTAACTGACAGCAGCTCTGGGGAGAGACACCCTCCCTCTATTTATCTGGGAGTCACTGACATAAGGTCTAGAGAGAGGCACCCTCATTCTCTGAATCTAGGAATCAATGACAGCAGCTGTAGGGAGGAACTCCCTCTCTCTCCGAAACTGGGAATCAAAAACAACAACTTTAGAGAGAGACATCCTCCCTCTCTGTAACAAGGAATCGTAGACATCAGATCTAGAGAGAGACACCCCCCCACTCTGAATCTGGGAATAAATGACAGCAGCACTAGAGAGGGACACCATCACTCTATGTATCTGGCAATCACTGACAGCAGCTCTAGAGAGAGACACCCGCTCTCTCTGTATCTGGGAATCAGTGACAGCCGCTATAAAGAGACACCCTCACCCTCTGAATCTGAGAGTCACTGACAGAAGCTCTAGAAAGAGGCACTCTCACTCTTTCTATCTGTGAATCACTGACAGCAACTCTAGAGAGAGAGAGAGACACCCTCACTCTCTGTATCTGGGAATCACTGACAGCATCTCCAGAGAGAGACACTCTCACTCTCTGCATCTGGGAATCACTGACAGAAGTGCTAGAGAGAAGCACCATCCCCCTCTGTATCTGTGAATCACTCACAGCATCTCAGGAGAGAGGCACCCCCCCCATGTATCTGGGAGTCACTGACAGCAGGTCTAGAGAAAGACACCCTCACTCTCTGTATCTGTAAATCACTGACAGCATCTCCGGAGAGAGCCACCCTCACTCTCTTCATCTGGGAGTCACTGACAGCAGCTCTGGAGAGAGACACCCTCCCTCTATGTATCTGGGAGTCACTGATATAAGGTCTAGAGAGAGGCACCCTCATTCTCTGAATCTAGGAATCAATGACAGCAGCTCTAGGGAGAAACTCCTTCTCTCTCTGAAACTGGAAATCAAAAACAACAACTCTAGAGAGAGACATCCTCCCTCTCTGTCACAGGGAATCATAGATATCAGATCTAGAGAGACACCCTCCCACTCTGAATCTGGGAATAAAAGACAGCAGCACTAGAGAGGGACACCTTCACTCTATGTATCTGGCAATAACTGACAGCAGCTCTAGAGAGAGACACCCGCCCTCTCTGTATCTGGGAATCAGTGACAGCAGCTATAGAGAGACACCCTCACCCTCTGAATCTGAGAGTCACTGACAGAAGCTCTAGAGAGAGGCACTCTCACTCTATGTATCTGGGAATCACTGACAGCAACTCTAGAGAGAGAGACACCCTCACTCTCTGTATCTTGGAATAACTCACAGCAGCTCTAGAGAGCTACAGTCTCACACTTTGTATCTGGGGATCATAGACAGCACCTCTAAAGAGAGACAACCTCACTCTATGTATATGAGAATCACTCACAGCAGCTCCGGTGAGAGACACCCTCACTCTCTGTATCTGGGAATCACTGACAGCAGATCTAGGGATGGAACCCTCACTCTCTGTATCTGGGAATCACTCATAGCTGCTGCGGAGAGAGGCACTCTCACTCTGTATCTGGGAATCACTGACAGCAGCTCTAGAGAGAGATATCCTCACTCTCTGTATCTGGGAATCACAGACAGCAGCTCTGGAGAGAGGCACCCTCCCTCTATGTAGCTGGGAGTCACTGACAGCAGGTCTAAAGAGAGGAACCCTCACTCTCTGAATCTGGGAGTCACTGACAGCAGGTCTAGAGAAAGGAAACCTCACTTTAAGTATCTGGGAGTCACTGACAGCAGCTCTGGGGAGAGGCACCCTCCCTCTATGTATCTGGGAGTCACTGACAACAGGTCTAGAGAGAGGCACCCTCACTCTCTGAATCTGGGAGTCACTGACAGCAAGTCTAGACAAAGTAAACCTCACTCTAAGTATCTGGGAGTCACTGACAGCAGCTCTGGAGAGAGGCAACCTCCCTCTATGTATCTGGGAGTCACTGACAGCAGGTCTAGAGATAGACACCCTCCCTCTCTGTATCTTGGAGTCACTGACAGCAGTACTAGAAACACCCTTACTCTCTGTATCTGGGAGTCACTAATATCAGTCTAGAGAGAGGCATCCCACCCCCATGTATCTGGGAGTCTCTGACAGCAGGTCTAGAGAAAGACGCCCTCACTTTTTGTATCTGGAAATCACTGACAGCATCTCCGGAGAGAGCCACCCTCACTCTCTTCATCTGGGAGTCACTGACAGCAGCTCTGGAGAGAGACACCCTCCCTCTATTTATCTGGGAGTCACTGACATAAGGTCTAGAGAGAGGCACCCTCATTCTCTGAATCTAGGAATCAAGGACAGCAGCTGTAGGGAGGAACTCCCTCTCTCTCTGAAACAGGAAATCAAAAACAACAACTCTAGAGAGAGACATCCTCCCTCTCTGTAATACAGAATCATAGACATCAGATCTAGAGAGAGACACCGCCCCACTCTGAATCTGGGAATAAATTACAGCAGCACTAGAGAGGGACACCATCACTCTATGTATCTGGCAATCACTGACAGCAGCTCTAGAGAGAGACACCCGCGGTCTCTGTATCTGGGAATCAGTGACAGCCGCTATAAAGAGACACCCTCACCCTCTGAATCTGAGAGTCACTGACAGAAGCTCTAGAAAGAGGCACTCCCACTCTTTCTATCTGGGAATCACTGACAGCAACTCTAGAGAGAGAGAGAGACACCCTCACTCTCTGTATCTGGGAATCACTGACAGCATCTCCAGTGAGAGACACTCTCACTCTCTGTATCTGGGGATCACTGACAGAAGTGCTAGAGAGAGGCACCATCCCCCTCTGTATCTGTGAATCACTCACAGCATCTCAGGAGAGAGGCACCCCACCCCCATGTATCTGGGAGTCACTGACAGCAGCTCTGGAGACAGACACCCTCCCTCTATGTATCTGGGAGTCACTGATATCAGGTCTAGAGAGAGGCACCCTCATTCTCTGAATCTAGGAATCAATGACAGCAGCTCTAGGGAGAAACTCCTTCTCTCTCTGAAACTGGGAATCAAGAACAACAACTCTAGAGAGAGACATCCTCCCTCTCTGTCACAGGGAATCATTGATATGAGATCTAGAGAGAGACACCCTCCCACTCTGAATCTGGGAATAAATGACAGCAGCACTAGAGAGGGACACCTTCACTCTATGTATCTGGCAATCACTGACAGCAGTTCTAGAGAGAGACACCCACCCTCTCTGTATCTGGGAATCAGTGACAGCAGCTATAGAGAGACACCCTCACCCTCTGAATCTGAGAGTCACTGACAGAAGCTCTAGAGAGAGGCACTCTCACTCTATGTATCTGGGAATCACTGACAGCAACTCTAGAGAGAGAGACACCCTCACTCTCTGTATCTTGGAATAACTCACAGCAGCTCTAGAGAGCTACACTCTCACACTTTGTATCTGGGGATCATAGAAAGCACCTCTAAAGAGAGACAACCTCACTCTATGTATATGAGAATCACTCACAGCAGCTCCGGTGAGAGACACCCTCACTCTCTGTATCTGGGAATCACTGACAGCAGGTCTAGGGATGGAACCCTCACTCTCTGTATCTGGGAATCACTCATAGCCACTGCGGAGAGAGGCACCCTCACTCTGTATCTGGGAATCACTGACAGCAGCTCTAGAGAGAGACATCCTCGCTATCTGTATCTGGGAATCACTGACAGCAGCTCTAGAGAGAGGCACCCTCACTCTCTGTATCTGTGAATCCCTCACAGCACCTCTAGAGAGAGGCACCCCCACTCTCTGTATCTGTGAATCCCTCACAGCACCTCTCGAGAGAGGCACCCCCACTCTATGTATCTGTCAGTCACTGACAGCAGTTCTAGAGAAAACCCTCACTCTCTGTATCTGGGAATCACTAACAGAAAATCTAGAGAGAGAGACACCCTCCCTCTCTGAGAGTCACTGACAGCAGCTCGAAACAGAGAGACCCTCACTCTCTGTATCTAGGAATCAATGAAAGCAGCTCTAGAGAGGGAGAGACACCCTCAATCTCTGTAAATGGAAATCACCGACAGCATCTCCAGAGAGAGACACTCTCTGTATCTGGGAATCACTGACAGCAGCTCTAGTGAGAGGCAACCTCACTCTCTGTATCCGTGAATCACTCACAGCTGCTCTAGAGGCATACATCCTCACTCTCTGTATCTGGGAATCACTGACAGCAGCTCTAGTGAGAGGCAGCCTCACTCTCTGTATTTGTGAATCACTCACAGCAGTTCTAGATGCATACATCCTCACTCTCTGCATCTGGGAGACACTGAAAAGAGCTCTGGAGAGAGGCACCCTACCTCTATGTATCTGGGTGTCACCGACAGCAGGTCTAAGGAGAGACACCCTAACTTCCTGTATCCGGGAATAACTGACAGCAGGTCTAAAAAGAGACACCCTGAATGTTTGTATCTGGGAATTACTGACAGCAGCTTTGGAGAGAGACACCTTCCCTCTATGTATCTGAGAGTCACTGAAAGCAGTTCTAGAGAGAGACACCCTCACTCTCTGTATCTGGAAATCACTCACAGCAACTCTAGTAAGAGTCACCTTCACTCTCTGTATCTAGTAATCAATGACAGCACCTCTAGAGAGAGTCACCCCCACGCTATGTATCTGGGAATCACTGACAGCATTTCTAGAAAAAATCCTCACTCTCTGTATCGGAATTACTATCAGCAGGTCTAGAGAGAAAGACACCATCACTCTCTGGGAGTCACTGACAGCAGCTCTCTCTCTCTCTCTCTCTCTCTCTCTCTCTCTCTCTCTCTCTCTCGTGACACTCTCACTCTCTGTACCTAGGAATCAATGGAAGCAGCTCTAGAGAGAGAGATAAACACACTCACTCTATGTATCTGGGAATCACTGACAACAGCTCTAGTGAGAGGCACCCTCACTCTCTGTATCTGGGAATTACTGACAGCAGCTCTAGAGAGAGGCATCCTCACTCTCTGTATCTGTAAATCACCCACAGCACCTCTTGAGAGCGACACACTCCCTCTCTGTGTCTGTGAATCACTCACAGCACCTCTAGAGAGAGACAAACTCCCTCTCTGTATCTGGGAATAACAGACAGCAGCTCTAGAGAGAGACACCCTCACTCTCTGTACCTGTGAATCACTCACAGCAGCTCTAGAGGCATACATCCTCGCTCTCTGCATCTCAGAGACACTGAAAAGAGCTCTGGAGAGAGACACCCTACCTATATGTGGTTCACTGATAGAATATCAATGTCACAAACATATATCAATCATTTAAAATAAAAAAACATTCTATAATAAAATAAAACATTAAGGGGGTCATTACGATGGCGGGCGGAAACACGACCGCCGTGCCGTCGGATGTAAAAACCGCTAGTTACCGTCCGCCAGCAACTGCCCGCCCGCCCGCCAAATTAGGATGTGAAAAGTCAGGCAAATACCGCCCGCAAGCCTGCGACGCCGCCCGCCAAAGTGCGCCCGTATACGTAGCGGCGCCAGCCAACGGAGGCAAACCGTCCGACGAAATGACGCACCGCCCGGCATACAAATTACGATGTCAGAACCAAACAGCCTCATCGGCAAAGAGACACCGCACGAGAACAGGAGGCGGAAACCACATTGCTGATCACAGAAACACCAACCCGGCCTACTCCGACATGAATCCTGCGCTCCAGGCCATCCCAATGCTGTACCTGATGCAGCACCTAGGAGTGAATGCACAACGACGACGCAGGTAGGCAGACACACAACAAGGGCACGCAAACACCGCACACAATGCAAGGGCGGAAAAACTGTACATGGGCTCCCTAGACACCCCTGTGGGGACAGGACACATCCAATACTGTACCCACACATATCCCACCTGTAAAATATAATCAACCCGCAACATCCTGGGCACACACCACCCCGGACCAGGAGGTGACGTCCCCGTCACGGCACCGCAGCGCCCCGGCGATGACGCACATGCGCACAACGCAGAGGCCAACGACAGCGCCACGCATGGGCTGCACACAAACACCACAGGGTCACAACCACACACCACACACACCAGCCCCACCCCCAAGGCACATGTCACGTGGTCCCCCTGCCCAAATCATGACCACAACGCCCCCCAAGTCATACCCAAAGTCCTGCTGCCTAACATCCATACAAGAATACCCAGCATCGTCGGAGGGTGCACGAAGCAGACAGCCCAGTCAGCCAGAGCACGCTATCACAGCACCCTGCAGCAAAATGGACGGTGCACCAGTACTATACACCTACGCCAGACAGATGCAGCTGTACAGCAATAGCTTGCTACAGATAGTGGGCTGTACAAATCTGGCTATGCTGAACGTAAGTTATCGAGTGACTTACCGCATCGAAATGTTCACCTGCGTCATCCCCGTTTTCTACTGTCGGAGGTGCCCGTACCACTGGCCTGTGAATGTATGTCTCTCCAACCCGGCATGTCCAATTGGGGACCTGGTACACCTGTTCTCACCCCTGGATGCCCACGACAGGAACTGTTCAGTGTATGGGGGCATGGCGTTTGTGGCTGCAATAGGACACACACTGCAATGGGACCAGTGTGCCTCCGCACAACGTATGCTGGATTACAGTTTCATCGAATGTCATCCGACATGTCCCATCATGATTCTACAAGGGACAACTTACGAGGAACATGTTGCAACCCACCATCCGCTTCATTGGATGTCAACCACAATTTCCACCAATTCGAGGGATGCTCTGCAGGAAGGTATCGCATACCTGACAACCTGTCAATTCATGGGTCCCCGAATCAATACCCACAATTGAACAGTCATGTGCAACACCGTACCTATGCTTGGCGTCCGCACGCAGTGGCCAGTTAGCTGTGCAACAACTATTCCATGCACTCGGAAACAAACACCTTACCATCAACTCCACTGTCATGACACCTGGCATTTCCGGGACATGCACCCTGTCCATCACCATATCCCGTGTCCCTGCATGAACACGGGGAGTCCGAGGTATGGGACCTGTGTACAGTGACCACATGGCCAACATTGCACGAACCACTATGCTACAATATGCATGCTGCGCACCTGAACACATGCACCTGTAAGTGCACGCTTATCTGACTGCTGTATAACTCGAGAACTGTCACCTCAACTCCTTCTGAACTTCCGTGCCAGGACATTTGCATGGACAACAAATGCAACATCCTACAACATGTCCCCGGGCAGTGAGTCATGTTCAGTAGCCACCATATCGCAACAACATGTGAGACTATGCTGCATGCATGTAGGCACATGCTCTGATGTCACCTCTGACGCAGGTGTGTCGGAGTCACTATTGTCGTAAACCTGTACCATGGGACTTAGATGTACTGTGCTCATGATGTCAAGCTGTCTGGTAGGGTAAACCAATACTGTCTGTGTCACAGCCTAGAGCACCTCAGTAATGAGCTAATGTACTGTAGCATAGCAAGGGCCGGGCATTCTTAACTCTGAAGCCTTATTTCCACAATTAACGACTTATCACATCTACCTGTACCCGCTTTTGTATGTTTAATCATGCTAAGTATATCCTCCACATGCATCACGCTGCCAGTAGTGTCCACATCCTGCATCACAGAGGAAGTAAGCTCAAATACATGCCTTAAAGCTAATGACTGACTCTGGAGAATTATTGACCGTAGACAAGTATGAATGAGAGAGGGTGAGAGTGTGTGAAGTACACGGGACCCGTGAGATTACCATGTAGTCAAGTGACATTGGATGTCAATGCATATGAGTTGCTGCCACTGTGGACCCAGTAAAATAACACAGGTCGTGGTCCTTGGCATGTCAGAGTCTGACGTGACCCAACAGATCATCACAACAACACTGACGGCCTGGTCACTACAAAGCACAGTCCTACATATGTGTACAATCACCTTCACAGTCTGACATCACACTCAACAAGCAAATATAGGAGCCACGCCAGAAGCACGCCACATCAATGCATGCCAAAACACACACGATATCAGTGTGGGTGGGCAGGGCTGCACAGTGAGTACGAACCGCCGAAATGTACATACATGCCCAATTGAACAAGGCACAATCCTCACATGCACACACCCTGCAGACCCACAATGGCCAATACATATCAAGTAGGAGTCATCCTGAAATGCAAGGACACACCCACACACTGTGCAACAGACAATACACACATGTGCTAACATTAACAGACCCGAACAAGGATACAAACACTGACCATGCCCCTGGGTAACACATGTGTGTAGTCGACATTGCCAGAGCGCACACACACACACCAACACTACCCCAAAGTCACACCAAACACACCTACACCTACACCTCCCAAATGCACACATAGAAAGTAAGCCATGTGCCCAGGCTCGAAGTACATCACAAGATACACATACACCTACGCTGCTGGCCAGTCAGAAAGTAAGCTCACACATACCCGCACACTCCGCACATGCTACCTGTCATCCTGTGGCTAGACACACACCCTGTGCTTTGTATGCACGCAAACATGACACGTATACATCAATACAGAAATACCACCAAATACATGCAGACAATCCGTGTCACAGACACACGTCTACATCACACACAAGTAGCAGAGTCTGAAAGAAGTGAAGTCCCAGCCACGTATCATACACATAAGAATGTGAGACCAGACATTGCAATTGTTGAGGTACCATACACGGCATGTGCCTCACTTAACTATGCACACACAGTAACAACTGCAAACAGCAACTACACAGACCCAACCCACTACAGGAACAACAGCATCCAGTCACAGAATACATAGAAAGGTGGCAACAATGTACAACACCAGGGACAGTGGGCAGTCCGATGTGCAGAGTACTGATACGAATAGCTACGTATGCATTGTGTGTGAGTGTAGCCTGCCATGGACAGCAACACTGCCATGGCAGTCACGATAGCCAGCACAGCCACCACTGTGGCACAGGTAGTTGTGTGAGGGTGCCTAACATTCAAACAGGATGCCAGTCCGACTGGGTGCAGTCTGTATGCTACGGGACAGTTGGATGTCTGCCCCTGAGAGAGAAGCACAACTGTGGAATACACACATGTGGCATGTGAAGCGGGAGGGCTGCTTGGCACAGGTGGGTCGGTGGCACGGGTGGGTGCACACATGCAATGTCGACACAGACTGTGTGGGGACGAACCCGGCGGGGTACATTACCACTGTTCTGGGTATGTGGAAAGACCAGCTGTCTGGGGAGGAATGTGGACTAGTGTGTGCACAACAGGCGGCCACACGATCTATGCTGCATCAGGTGTAGACGTTGGCCCACCCTCTGGGGACATGCTGGATACTGCTGTGCGTCAGCCAGGCCCTTGCCGAGACATTTACACCCCTGCCCTTCAGGTGTACCCCCTACATCATCCACCTGCACAGGCTACCCAGGGCATGGGATGGCAGTGGAGCTTGGTGGGTGGGAGGACATGGCACCCTGCTCCTGGTCACATCTCGCAGGCAATACATTCTCAGTGTGCAGCAGGGCACAAGTCTTGAACAAGACGAGGGGGGACGCAGACGTCATGACAGGTAGTGACGTCACGGAAGATGGCTTCCACCAGCAGACTCTTTGCCTCCCCTCGCTCACCCCACTGATGCCATTGCATCATAGGAGCACACGCGTGAGCAGCAGCTCCAATCTCTCCCCAGAGAGGCCAAAGAGTGAATGTGTGGCTCCATTCGCTCCATCACCGGGCTCACGGTAAAATAAGTGGTGGGACGCCGTACACCCGCATGGTACCCGGACTCGAGCCCTGGTGTGCAGGCATAGCTACCTAATGGCTTAGCGAAGTGTGCTAGTTGCATGACACCCATTGGCGGTGGATGGGTCGGAGGCTCTTCACCATGAGGCCCATATCACACACCATGGGTCCCTTGCCAATGGCAGCGGATGCTATGACATTGCGCGCCGGGGTGTGTCTACATGTCGTCTGGGATGGTGACTGCGGCATGGCCCGCTAGGGCAGCTACAGCTTCTGTGTGTTGCATGTGGTGTATCCGGACTCCGGAGACAGCCATGCTTTGTCACTGTTGTCCAGGGCACGAGTCGGGGTACCATGCGGCTGTACGGCGTCCCCCAACCTATTTTACCGTGAGCTCGATGATTGGAGCAAATGGAGCCACACATACACTATTTGGCCTCTCTGGGGAGAGATTAGAGCTGCTGCTCACGCGCGTGCTCCTATGATGCAATCGCATCAATGGGGTGAGCGAGGGGAGGCAATGAGTCTGATGGAGCAAGCCATCTTCCGTGACGTCACTACCTGTCATGACGTCTGCGTGCCACCACCTCTTCTGTCAGGACTCGTGCCCTGCTGTTGTCAGATGTGCCACTTTCCGGGGGGTGGAGGAAGGTCAGGAATGTCAGCCTGACAGTGGCCCAGTTCAAGGACCACCTTGACTGGGGGACAACTATTGGACTGTCTGGTGTAGCCCACCCACGCGTTAATGTAGGCCCTCCATGAACTATGTCAACTGCGGAAAGGTGTTGGCATGGGCAATGAAGTCATTAAGGGAGCTGTCTGACCCACGCACAGATGCCGCACATGCTCAACAGACCCGGCACTCAGTGCAGCAGGGCTCGCAGGGGCAGCTGTGCCTGGTGTGAAATAAACTCTATCCTTCATCCTTGTGCCGACACGTGTTGCACCAGTGGAAGTAGTTTGGAGGGCGGGCATTGGCCTCCGCGTGGCTGCAGAGGAGCTAGAGTGCACGTCCCCTGTGCTAGAAAACATGGATACATGACCTCTGTACTCAGATGACGCAGCAATCGTCGTATGGGCCTGTGATTCATCCAGCACACGTCTGCCCCCTCCGATGCGCCGGTCACAATAGTCTCAACCAGCTCCTGTGCACCTGCACCATCCGATGCCTCACCACTGTTGACCGTCCCCTGTCCCTCAGCACACATGGTAGATGACACATGAGGGAGAGCGAGGTGGCCTCACTCATTTGGCATCAAATCCACAGACATGTGCAAGGGAGCCAGCACAGAACATTCCCAAGTGCACATGTTGCATGATACCTGTGCATATGTATACAGCAACCACAATCAACACGTAATGGCTGGCGTACAGGTAATGAACCCGCCAATAAGTGACACATGTGTTGTGCACATGGAACAACACCCGGACTGTCACCCTGCGGCCATAGCCCCTCATCGCTGTGTACACACCCACTCCCCTGATGGTGTTAAGGATGACCACTACATGATTAGGCCAAGGACATACCTGCATGGAGCATAATGTGTCACCACACACACTGACTGCAACATGACAGTCCACAATGGTTATGAGCCCATGCCAGACAACTGTCCATCGCACGAGCACAACTACTGTTGCACAGTGTGCCGGATGTGTGAGTATCATGAATATGAGGTGAGGCATCGCACATATGTGTTTAGGTCGAAATCAGAGTATGCACAGTGCCACAAACATACATGTGAATTGCCACACCAGCAGACTACAGGCTGTTCCTGAGGCCTACGACTCTGAACGCATTGACTATGCAGAGTGCCCAAATTACATCTTGACCCTCAGGAATCGCATATGCATGTAAGATGCACCCAGCACAGAGTACACTCACAACCCACTGCATCACACAACTAACATCACATTACCCAGAACATGGGTAGGCTGTGGACACATGCTGCATCTCGCAGCAAAAGACACAATCCCACAATACTGTACACCTGCCTGCTGCTGATGCCCCTACAAACGTGCATCCGCCACAGGCTGTGTGACTGTCAAAAAGCAGACCATTAGTGGTGAAATGCAGCGCCGTGCCAACCTGACAATACGAGGGAGCATCCCCCGATTAGTCGCCGCAACATGGTCTCACATCCGGCAGATGACGTCACCCTCTTCGTGGGATTGGCTGCACTGTCGGTTACACATACACAGAGGCATCAACTTGGATGCAATGGCTCATCACAAGGCCTTGGGCTGGTGGACTTCCAACTGCAGGGATGGTACACATGAGGGTTGGAATATCACACATACTCTTCTCAGCATCACCCACATCCACCACTAACAGTGGCATGATGCTGACCCATCCTAAATGATCAGAGACGTGTAACAGAGCCAAGACGGTATGGGACATGGCATAACAGCATGTGTACGCCACACGTGAATGCATGCTGGTGGGAGTGTGTACACAGTACCTGTCCATCCCATTCAATTCAGGATGCCAGCACTTTGAGCAATGTGTAGTCTGCCCCCATCTACTGTCCATTGTCAGGTAGACCGACATATAGCTCACAAGGCTACACATCTTTGTGGGTGGACTCACTGTGTCCAACACTGCGCAGCCCTCAACGTACTCGCCCTGTGAATGGCTCGCCCCGCAATGGAGGTCACATTCAGTGCCACCATCTCTCACACACATCCCTATCACAAGGCCTGGAGTGTACAATAGACAGGGCTGAGTTGACGCATTTCCGGAGAGCTGTGTGTTAATGACACATGTAACCCACTGTACAGTCAGTGTAGTTTCCTTCTAGAAGTGGGCGGTCAATGTGCAGCCCAGGTCTGCCGAGACTGAGAAGGCCAGCAGGGAGCCAGCCAGCCATTCACACAAGCAATCGCTGCCCAGACTCATGCATTGCGAAGTGTCTGCGTCACTGGATGTCTGACATGAAAATGCCATGTCCCACCACTCGCGAGGGACATGCATGGGGAAACACCAGAGAGCCTACATACCCCTTCCAGCTGTAGTTAGCATGGTAAGCGGTGCATGTTGGGACCCCACAGGCTCAGACTCATAGTGCTGCGGATCAACGACATGTGTGTCCCTGACATGCACTCCTGCGCACACTGTAGTTGTCTTACACACACATGACTTTTGCCGGTATTCGCCTTGGGCAGTGTGCGTGGAGCTCGGAATCCAGGAACTGCAGCTCCTCGCTGGTGAGTGGACCTGGACATTTCACTTGAGTCGTCGACATTAAGGTGGACAGGTGGCAGCAGCAGCAGGTGTTGTTGAGGGGCGGCAGTCAGCAGTCCCTGGGAGCTGTGGTAATGCCTGTCGCCCTCCCACACTGATATAGCCCCCTTGGGGCTGTGTCTGCGTGTCCAAGCTGCTGCGATTGGTGTACAGCTCAGCCTGTGTACGTTGTGTTGTTGGTGTGTGCCATACTCACCCAGCCACGGAAGCGGTGTCAGGCACAGCAGCTAGGTATATTTTCGTGGTGTTGCCGCTTCCCACATATGCAGTCTGCATCCATCATCATGCCTATCAAGCTAATATGGCCTTAATCCCCATGTGCATGTTCATAGCAATGGTATGTGTCAGTGGTCCTTGCTATTGGTAAGGGGACCTGTGTAAGAGTAATGTTGCTGTGCTGTCCCTACTTGTCAGCCGTTCGGTGATACTATTGCTTTGTCAGTGATCTTTGTTTTGTGTATGTGTAAATACCATGTGGTGTGTTGCATTGACATGTGTCCACTTCCATCTGTCCTAGGAGGAGACCAAACATACATCGCCCCTACCAATTGCTGTCAGACATGGAGGATGTGGAGGTCATAAGGAAGTTCCGTCTGGGCCGGCCCACCCTACATCGCCTATGTGCCATGTTGGAACCCCACCTTCGTCCTCGCAGGGTGCATCCTACAGCATTCACCCCCACGGCTAAGGTGATGGCTGCACTGCATTTCTTCGCAACCGGTTCATTCCAACACACGGTGGGCAGTGGAGGTGGGATGTCCCATCCCATGTTCAGCAAGGTGCTACGGGATGTCCTGTCAGCTATGATGCTGTACAGGAACCGGTACATCCGATTCCCCAGGGCTCGTGATCTGCCTGCGGTGAAGGGTGCTTTCTATGCACTTGATTGCACCCATGTTGGCCTTGTTGCACCACAGGCCATGGAGCACATATTTCGTAACCGGAAACATTTCCACTCCCTGAATGTGCAAGTGGTGTGCCTGGCGGACATGATAATAACACACGTGTGTGCGAAGTTTCCCGGTTCCACCCATGACTCGCACATCATGCGCCACAGCATCCTCCCACGTCTGATGACCAATCTGCAACCGGACCGTGCATGGATTGTTGGTGACTCTGCATATCCTAATGGGCCTTGGCTGTTAAGTCCACTACGCAATCCTCGTACACCAGCTGATGTCAGATACAATGAGGCACATGGGAGGACCAGACGTGTGGTGGAGCGGACTTTTGGACTCCTGAAGTCCAGATTCAGATGCCTGGACCGCACCGGGGGTGCACTGGCATACTCCCCACAGAAGGTGTGCCAGATAGTTGTGGCATGCTGCATGCTGCACAATCTGGCAATTCGCAGGCACATCCCCCTGATAGTGGATGACGGTGATCAGCCAGGGCCCCCGCCTGCAGGCCAAGCAGTGTCCAGTGACGAGGACAGTGGAGAGGAGGAAGCTGTGAATGAGCGTCAGAAGCTCATCGCCCGCTACTTCACTTGACGGTGAGTGACCATGTACGACGGCTGATGTCGCTGTAGTTGTGTAGGTGTATGTGTGCATTGTCAGGGCGGCCTATTGTTGACTGAGTGCTGTGTGGCAATGGTCCATGTCCAGGGTAGTATGCCACTGACAGTGGCTGTGATATTGTGCCCTGTTGCTCTGTGAGATGTGTGTACATTGCTTAGGCCTGATGACAAGTGCTGTGTGATGAGTGTGTGACACACACAGTCAATGGACTCTTGTTCTGTTTGTCACCCCTAGGTCCCTACAGCCTCTCCTGGCCTATCGACAGACCACACTACAGATGGATTTCTGAACATGCTGACGTTTGTGCACCATTGATAATAAACAGAGCAGATGACATAGACTGTGATACAGGTGTATTTATTTTAAAGGTGACATGTGATTGTGGGAAAGGTGATCAAGAAGGTGGTGCATGCTGTACAATGAGTTGACGGTCCTGTCCGCGTGATGGTCAAGGTGTACCCATGTTGTCCTGGGTCCGCAGTCCAACAGACATTTGCCACTCGACTGGCAGTGTGGGGTAGGATGGTAGTCCAAGTGAATGCAGGGGGTGGCCACCATGGCTGGCTGACTCACTGGCGTTTGGAGCGTGCGAAGTCCTCCCTGGACATCTGTTTCCTCTTCGGACGGCCCCTTCCACGTTTGTGAGGGGGGAGTTGTGTTTGTGGGCTGCTGGTGGTGGCTGAGGATTGCCCACTCGCTGTGGACGCAGGGGAACTGGATGTTGCACGTCCCTGCGCCCCAGCAGGTGGTGGCATAGGTGGTGTGGTTGGCCTTGAGTGGGCCCTCACCTCCACCACTAGCTGGCCCATGAGGTCCACAAGTTGGCCCATGTGGGCGTCCATGGACCTCAACACCCCAAGGACTTCCCTCGTGTCGGAAGCTGACCTGGCCCATTGTCCCTGGGCCTCTTCATAGGCCCCAAGGACTCTGGCTATTTGCGGCAGGGCTTGGCTCCCAGGCTCTGTTGGCGTTGGCCTGACCCTGCTCCTCTCACCTGGACTGCTGCCACCGACCTGCCCACTCACCACATTGGTCACCCGGGGCCTCCTCCTGGCTCCCAGGGTAGATGTGGAGGTGCGTGCCACCTCTTGGAATGGCTGAGTGGTCAGGGAGGCCCTGGTGGTAGTGATGGTGGTGGTTGAGGCGGTGGTGTTGGCCGCAATGATCGTGGCAGCAGGGGCCTGGGACTGGTCAGCAGCCCTGGGAGATGGGTTGGTGGGTAGGAGGGGTCCTGGGGAGCTGTTGAGCCCTGCCACGCCAGATGTGCCATGTCGGGGGTCCTCGTCCGTAAAGGTATCCAGGCTTTCCACATCCGTGAGTCCGTGTGGGGGGCTTGTGGACTGGCTGTGATGGCTGTGGTCTCCATCCCCAGCATCATGCTGTTCGTCACCTGTGGGGCGGAGACGCAAAGTTATTGTGTTGCACCTTGCAAGGTTTGTGTTGGTTGTCTGACATGCACAGTTTGTGCACAGCTGTGCACTGATTTCCCGGATGCGTGTGTATGTCTCTACAATGTGTGTGCGTGATCAAGGCAATAGAATAGTGTGATGGGTGCATCTGGCATGGGATGGATTTGAAATGCCAATTGGTGTGTTGCAGTACCCCTACATTTTGTGGCTTTGGTGGGAACGGGGTACAGCCCCATGAACGCTTTAGAGATGAGATATGGTACTGTGGTACATACTGTGACATATGGGTGCAGAAGGGGACATGTGTTTTGGCCACACGACACTACAGAGACAAAGGTGTGTGTATGTCTGACTTAGCCAGCATATCTGCTCACTGTTGTCATTTAAGGGCATTACACTGCAAGCATTGTAGTGAGTGAGTAATGGTTGTATGCCACACGACGTATTGCAGATGGAACAATTCCTTGGTGTGCGTGCTACTCTCACCCATGTGCAGCAATGCAGTGCTCTTGGGGTGTTGACTAGATTTTGTATGTTGTTACTCACAGTGTGACGAGCGCTTCATACACAGCAGACACATTATTGGTCATCGGCAGGACTCTTTGCTGTACTACAGTCTATGGGGCAACTGTTTAGATGATATACCTTTCATGACACTGGGGCTGGATGATGTGATGGGTGAGATTTAGAATGTGCATTGTGTAGCTGTGTGGTTCATGGGTCCAGTGGTGTATGTAACATTACTGGGGTTCCACTATGTTTCCTTTAGACAAGATAGACTTACATGGGTGATGTTGTACAATGTCAAGGGTAGAAGCAGACACGACTACATGGACAAGACCTGGATGGTGTTGCTGATGTGTGTGATGACTGGCACAGTGCACGCCATGTGGGTCAGTATTCCAGTTAGACTTGTGCATGCAGACGTGACTCCTTACGTGTTACTGCATTTGAGATGGCTCATGTGGGCTATGACTCTGTAATTGATGTCCGTGTGCACATTGGTCACATGATTGTGACAGGGAGCAGTGCTACCTGTTCCTCTGCTGAGTGACATGTCCCACATGTTAGTCGTGGTACAGTCCTCATGCCTCCAGACACCCCGCCCTGTACAGTAGTCTACCTACTTGTTGGTTTGGGGGAGAAATGCAATGGCTACCACATGGTTATGAGAGGGAGGGGTGCTCCATGTTGCTGGTCTGTGGGTGTGGGGGCCGTGTTGTGAGTCGTGGTGATGGTTTACCATCCACAGACAGCCCTCCATGTAGGGTAACATTTCTACCTGTCGGGTGTAGGTGTGCACTGCAATGGCTGAGACATGGATGTGGGGAGTGCTCCATCTTGCTGCGTTTTAGGAGTGGGGGCCTGGTGGGGGGGGTACTTCTGCAGTCCCCCCTCCGATACACGGGCCTTGTGGTAAGGCTGCTTACCTGTTACTTGTTGGTTTGTGCAGCTATGGCTGCCACATGGGTGTGGGTGTGGGGTGCGCTCCTTCGGGCACCTCTGGCCTACAAGGGGAGCTGGTGGGAGTTGTGGTGCTGGCTGACTGTACACATGCCCCCATGGTTTTGTTTGTTGGTGCCTATGGGCTGAGTGTGTGTGAGTGTCTGTTGCATGTGTGAGGGATGTATTGTGAATTGTGTACTGGACATGGGGGTGTTCGTCCCTCGGAGCTATGGCATTGTGGTAGTGCATGACAGTACATTGCGGTGTGCTGGTATACATTTGTTTGTACTTACCAGCCTCCACTCCCCCTGGTATTCCGGTGAGACTCTCCGGATGCAGGATGCCTCGCACCTTCTCCTCCCACGCCTTGAAGGTCTTGAATAGCGCGGGATTTCCTCCACCAGTCGTGTCAGCCAGCTCCCGGTTCTTGGCCTCCTTCTTCCTGACCACGCTTTTCAGGTCCTGCCACCTCTTGGTGATTTCCCCCCGGTTGCGTGGCACGTTCCCAACTGCATTCACCTGGTCTACGATCCTGCTCCACATCCTGTTTCTGGTGGCTAGTGGTGTCTGTTGGACCTGGTTCCCGTAGATTTGTGGGTGCACCTTGATGACCTCGTCGACCATGACCGTCAACTCTGTGGCAGTGAACTTGGGCATGCGGTGTGTTGCCATGGTGCATAGTGTAGTTTTTATGGTGCTGGTGTGGTGTGTTTGGTGTGTGATGTGCAGGGGGTTTGTGGTGCCGGTGTTTAGGTGGTGGTGGTGGTGGTGGTGGTTGTGGTGATGGATGTGATGTGTGCGTGCGTGTGGTATACTGCTTTCCTCTGTGGCTCTCCGTGTTCTCTGCTGTGGTGTTTGCTTTGTCGTGGTGCAAGGGTTTGTGGTCTGCGAGGTGGCTGCTTTTGTACTCACCTATGTGGGTGTGTCATGATGGTCTTTCGTTTTCAGGTGTGTTGTGCGTGGTGTCCTGGGATTTGCTTTCATTGTTTTTTTTGGCAGGGGGATGTGTCTTTGGGATGTGTTTTGCGTCTGGGTATTTTGGCGTCGTTTACTGTGTGGACTTGTTGGCCGTGTTGTGTGTATTTGTTTGTGCCGCCACTGATTTCCGTGCACGAACTTGGCCGCCAGGCCTTCCGCCTTGTCGGTTATTCATTTCTGTTGTTCACCGGTGCGGGCGGTATATGTGTTGGTTTCCCGCGCTCATGTCGGGGGGATCATAATTTGACGGCCGGTGTGTAGTCCGTCCGCGCGGTCGTATTTGGAGTTTTCGGGCGGTATTGCGTCCGTGGCGGACGGATTGTCTTGGACTCTGACATGGACGGGCGGTATTCTGTGTTTTTTTTCCGCTGCGGGCGGTGGTTGCTTCGCGTCATCATAATTGCTCGGTCGGTATTCCCATGTTGCAGGCGGGCGGTCTTTTCAGGCTTTGGCGGATGGCGGTATTTTTTACCGCCCGCCATCGTAATGGACCCCTAAACTATTAAAAAAAATTGAAACTAACATTTCCCAATACAATAAGTGCAACAGTAGGGAAAGTGTTGGATAGCAGAATAATTAAATTTACTATTCCAACTCCAGGGAGTGCAACAGAAGGGAAAGTGTTGGATAGCGGAGGGGTAAAAATTACTATTCCCACTTCAGTGATAGCATTAGTAGGGAAAGTGTTGGATAGCGGAGGGGAAAAATTACGATTCCAACTCCAAAGAATGCAACAGTAGAAAGTGTTGGATAGCGGAGGGGTAAAAATTACTATTCCCACTCCAAAGAGTGCAACAGTAGGGAAAGTGTTGGATAGCGGAGAGTAAAAATTACTATTCCCACTCCAGTGAGTGCAAAAGTAGAGTAAGTTTTGGATAGCGGAGGGATTACATTTACTATTCCAACTCCAGTGAGTGCAACAGTAGGGAAAATGTTGGATAGCGGAGGGGTAAAATTTACTATTCCCACTTCAGTGAGTGCAACAGTAGGGAAAGTGTTGAATAGAGGAGGGTAAAAAATTACTATTCCCACTCCAAAGAGTGCAACAGTAGGGAAAGTGTTGGATAGCGGAGAGTAAAAATTACTATTCCCACTCCAGTGAGTGCAAAAGTAGAGTAAGTTTTGGATAGCGTAGGGATTACATTTACTATTCCAACTCCAGTGAGTGCAACAGTAGGGAAAATGTTGGATAGCGGAGGGGTAAAATTTACTATTCCCACTTCAGTGAGTGCAACAGTAGGGAAAGTGTTGAATAGAGGAGGGTAAAAAATTACTATTCCCACTCCAAAGAGTGCAACAGTAGGGAAAGTGTTGGATAGCGGAGAGTAAAAATTACTATTCCCACTCCAGTGAGTGCAAAAGTAGGGTAAGTGTTGGATAGCGGAGGGATTGAATTTACTATTCCAACTCAAGTGAGTGCAACAGTAGGGTAAATGTTGGATAGCAAAGGGGTAAAAATTACTATTCCCACTCCAAAGAGTGCAACAGAAGGGAAAGTGTTGGATAGCGGAGGGGCAAAAATTACTATTCCCACTCCAGTGAGTGCAATAGTAGGGAAAGTATTGGATAGCAGAGGGGTAAAAATTACTAATTCCACTCCAAAGAATGCAACAGTAGAGAAAGTGTTGGATAGTTGAGGGATAAAAATTACTATTCCCACTCCACTGAATGTAATAGTAGGATAAGTGTTGGATAGCGGAGGGGTACATTTTTTTATTCCCACTCCAGAGAGTGCAACAGTAGGGAAAGTGTTGGATAGCAGAAGGGTAAAAATTACTTATTATACTTAAACAGTTGAAAACAAATAAAAAATATTACAAAATGAAATACATCATAAAAATAAATAAACAATATTTAAAATATATAAATTTAAATATATTAAACATATAAAAACACATATTATAATATTAATTACATATAACAAAAACCTACAAATAATATATAAAATAAATTAATAAGTACATTTATAAACAATAATTATTTATAAGTAACAAATATTAACAAACAATTTTTTTTATTTAAAACATAAATGTATTTACTATATTTCATACCCTATAACAGCACACCAATAACAAAACACTTCAACATTTTTAATTATTACATTTATTTCTATAATTAACATAATTAATAATCAATTAAAAAACATCTTATTAATAAAAAAATAAAAATAAACATTAATTGAGTACACAACCTTTAACACTCTAATATCCACAACACACACCTACATTAAACTATAAAATAATAAAACACAATTATATATTATTTTTTAAAGAAAAACTATTGCTATTAACAACTAATAATTAAATACCAAAAATGTATTTAATACCCACCCATTACCCCTTTAAAAGTGAAAACAAAACACAAAAAAATAAACATTTACCCAAAAGAAATATCAAATAATTAGCATTAATTAACAACTATATATTAATTAGTTAAACACAAATTACTTCCCACCATTTACTCCTATAAACACCACAACACACCGGCTTGCGTTGAACAGGGTCAGTGGCACCACGTGTCGCAGGCTTGCGTTGAACAGGGTTAGTGGCACCATTGTGTAATTAATTACACAATTACCATAATTAATTACCAATTAATTCATTAAAATTAATTAACAACTAATTATTAATTCATCAATTAAAAATAATTTACTTCCCACCCTTCCCAACATTTACACCTATATAAACTACCATAACAAATATAATTAATTACACAATTAACAAAATTAATTGCAAATTAATTAATTATAATTAATTAACAAACAATTATAAATTCATAAATTAAAAATACATTTCTTCCCACCATTTACACCTATAAACACGACAATACACACCTAAAATTAATTACACAATTACCATAATTAATGACCAATTAATTCATTAAAATTAATTAACCAATTATTAATTAATTATCAATAACTTAATTTACACATTTAACACTGTAACATCTCAATTAAACAAATATTAATAAATAAACATTAATTAATAAATTAAATATAATTAAATTACTTCCCACCCTATTCCCCTATAAACCCAAAACCAGCTACGGAACTAAACAATGCAAAAATAGAATTAAAAAAATTTAATAAATTTAATAGAACTAAATTACTTCCCACCCTATTCCCCTATAAACCCACAACCCGCTACGGAACTAAAAACACAAAATACATAACAATAATAAAAAACTATATTTTTGCAAACGATATTAAACACTTTGATATTTTTTAAAACGATATTTCTTACCTTAAGTCGATATTACTGACCATGATATTCTTGCTGTCGATATTCCAGACCGACGATATTAATGACTTGATATTTGTGCAACTCGATATTTTGTACTCAATATTCTGTCTCTGCACTCCTCTTTGTATATTGGAGTCACTGGCAGCAGGTCTAAGGAGAGACACCCACACTCTCTGTATCTGGGAATCACTGACAGTAGGTCTAAAGAGAGACACCCTCAATGGTTTTTTTTTAAAACTCTTTTTATTAACATTGCTCAAAAGACCATACGTTACATGAATCACTTGCGTTGGTACACGGTGAGGTTTATACAGTACAGCAATAATATTTACGAGAAAACAGGAGACTATAAATCATTAAAGGCTTCTCCGGGTAGACTTACATACCATGACAAATTCGTTTAACAAGTGTCTTGGCCCGGGTCCTCTCTTCCACCCGCAACTCCGCCCCATTTTGGCTGTTGCATATCACTCTCCCACCTGCATCCCTCTGTATCGCCGCCAGGGCGCCCATACTCTCTCCCATTTTTTAGTGCACCCCCTACTCTTATACACTGTTTCTTCAGTCCGCTGGCACCAGTCAAGGTCCCGCTTCCACTCTCCCAGTGTCGGAGGCGAAGACGCCCCCACCCCCTGGCAATGTTCCGCTTGGCGATCCCAGATGCAAGAGCCAACCATATTCCCACACATCTGGACCAATCAGAGTCTCCTTTAATCATTAATAACAACCATTTTGCGTCCATTGGAACCGTCACTCCTGCCACCCTGGACATAGTGTCTGTGACTTTCTGCCAGTACCTGACAATCTCTGTACATTCCCATAGAATATGCACGAAGGTTCCCTCCAGCTGACATCCCCTAACGCACAATGCTGTAGGGGCCCTGCCCCAGGTGTACAGGTGTGTACGGCGATAATAGGTACGGTGTAGTATCTTAAGTTGTACCAGTCTAAATCTGGAGCGAACTGCGATCTCTCTTGGGCTCTGAATTGCCTCCTGCCATTCCTCATCGTCAATGCTTCCCAGGTCGTTGACCCATGTCTCTCGGAGGGCCGTCAGGGGGTCTGGTACGTTGTTTATCAATTTACGGTAGATCGTGGAGGTCGCCTTCTCAGGAATGGGGTCAAGTAACAACCTATCCTCTAATGGGGAGTAGGCCGGAACAGGAGTGCCATTTTGGATGTGGTTTGTATTGCGTGCATTAGTCTCAGGTGGTGATATCTCTGCGTCTGGTTTAAATGATATTCCCGCTGGAGATCCTCAAAAGTGAGGGGAGTATCCCCCTTCCATACATCTCCCAGGTACTCGATACGTATCAATTTCCACCCTTTGAAGCCCGTTAGGGCAGCCACTTCTTTTAGTGGATCGCCCACCCATAGCAGGGTTTGACTGGTCAGTTTCCCCATCCAGCCAAGTAGTTTATTAGCCTCTCTCCAACACTGTACTACCAGTTTAGTGTGCGCCGGCCACTCTGGTCATGATTTTCGGGAGTATAAAAGAGGCTCCCAGTTCCCTCCCGTCATGACGGCTCTTTCTGCTCTATAGGCCGGCTCCTCGGTGCCTGCATACACCCAGTCATTTATGACCAGTAGCTGCGAGGCCCAGTAGTATAGCTTGATGTCAGGGACTGCCAGGCCTCTGTCATATACTCCCTTCTGTAGCTTATGGAGCGTAATTCTGGGGGAACCACCCTGCCACAACAACGTTCTGACCTCCTGTGCTATCCGTTTAAAGACTGTCGGGGGATGGGGTACGGGGTGTCCTGGAGAACATAAGGAGGCGCGGCAACGCCATCATTTTAAATATGGCCGCCCTACCCATAAGTGATAGTGGAAGGGTACGCCAATGGCGGACATCAGCAGTAAGTCGACCCATCTGGGGCCCGAGGTTCTCCTCCAGGAAGGCCTTTTGGTCCCACGTAACATGGATATCTAGGTATTTAAAGCCCTCCTTCACGACTGGGGCCGGACACCTCATTGGAACCCTAGGGGGGGGCCAGACGACACCCTCAATGTTTGTATCTGGGAATTACTGACAGCAGCTTTGGAGAGAGACACCCTCCCTCTATGTATCTGAGAGTCACTGAAAGCAGCTCTAGAGAGAAACACCCTCACTCTCTGTATCTGGGAATTACTCACAGCAGCTCTAGTAAGAGACACCTTCACTCTCTGTATCTGGTAATCAATGACAGCAGCTCTAGAGAGAGACACTCTCACTATCTATATCTGGGAATCACTGACAGCAGCTCCAGAGAGAGACACCCTAACTCTATGTATCTGTGAATCACTGACAGCATCTCTAGAGAGAGAGACACCCTAACTCTCTGTATCTGGGAATCATTCACACCAGCTGTAGAGAGGGACACCCTCCCTCTTTGTTTCTGGGAGTCACCAACAGTAGCTCTGGAGAGAGACACACTCACTCTCTGAATCTTGGAATCACTGACAGCTGCTCTAGAGAGAGACACCCTGTAGGAGAGTAGGATCTGCCTCTTATGTTGCCCCCACTTTTTTTCTGATGTTTACACTGGTTTCTGGCTATAGTCTGGCTGGGACCCTGCCAATCAGGGCCCCAGCCTCGCTGTTCTCTCTAATCGACTTGGAGTGCACTCTAGGTGCACTAGTGATTGGATACTGTGGTACCTTATGAGTCCCTAGTATATGGTACCTTAGGAACCAAGGGCATAGGTACTTCACAGGCCTACCAGGGGCTGAAGCATGTATTATGCCACCCCTGGGAAGCAGACTAAATCTGACACCACAGGCCTGCTACTGCAGCCTGGGTGAGGAGGTGCTAGCACCCCTCACTGAGATATAGGTCCCCTATATCTCTCCTGCACTCACATTTAAACTTATCAGTCACCCCTAAGGCAGGCCCTATCAATCCTGAGGGCAGGGTGCTTAGTTCCCATGTGAGAGGGTGCCTCTGCCTGAGCAGGGCCCCTCTGCAGCTCTCAGAGTCTATTCTCTGGGGCGGTTTGTGAATGCGGTCAAACCATATACCCTTAAGTGCATTATATCCTCGCGGTAAATGCTAACTTTGGAATGGCTGCATCAAAACATGTCGTGTTTGGTGTCAAACACTTTGGAATCATACCCCCACACCAGTAACTGGTGTGGGAGTATGATCCCACCCTTCTAGAGGGATAGACATGTACCTACTGTGGAAACGCGGTAGAATCCTAAAGAGCCCTGGCATCACAAAATGGATGCCACCAGTCACAGACACTGGGCTGCCCTCCTGCTGATGACCGACACTCGCAGTGGAGGAAGCCCAACAATAGATATCCTGTCCCCAGGGGTGTGACCACCTCCCAGACAGGGTTTAGTGTATTGGGGCTGGGTGGGTGCACTCCTAGAGTGCTTTGAAGTCCTGCACTGGGGGAGCAGAAGGCTCCTCTGTGCATACCCCAGTTCAAACCGGCTCAGGGGCTACCTGCCCCTGCTCTGGCGCGAAACTGGACAAAGGGAAGTGGGTGTAGCCACCCACTGCCCTGACCCTCCCATAGGTGGGGTCATAGAGCTAGTCCCTCCCTTCTTTTTAGTATAAGAGGGGGAACCTGTGCATTGCAACCTAGAGACCCCTGGACGACGCTCTAAAGACGAATCCCGGACCTTCGACATTCCACTACCTCTGGAAGACTGAAGAATCTCCCTTGGAGTCAAGGAGTGACTCCCCTGCTTGGCAGGCACCAAAAACTACAACGATGGTCGCAAACTACGCCGCTCCCGCCGGAGCCCGAAGTCCCTGCAGCCCAGGAAGAGGATTTACTGACTTCTCCAAGGCCATC
This sequence comes from Calotriton arnoldi, assembly GCA_963921515.1. NCBI lineage: Eukaryota > Metazoa > Chordata > Amphibia > Caudata > Salamandridae > Calotriton > Calotriton arnoldi. The sequence continues at coordinate 597,075 of CAWUFW010011226.1, read as the reverse complement.
GTGAGTCCCCAGCGAAGCTGAGGCAAGTGGACCCCACGAGCAACGAGGAACCGCAGACCCTGGGAACCGTGCACTATTTTCAAGTGCAACCCCTCCACGATGTTCTACAAACTTGTGCTTTGGACCACGTGTGGTCCCAGCCTCTAGCAGAGATCCCTCCCAGGATCAGAGGCCTACCCCGTCCCGAGTGACCGTGGGCCCCTGGTGAGTGAATCCTCCTGAGGCGTCTTCGCGATCCCTTGCCAGCCATCTTGTGGGTCCCCTGAAGTCTTTCCTAAGAAACCAAAGGGCTGCCCTGGTTGCTCCAGACCTGCCCTGACCTACCCCCGCTGGGTAAGTCCCCCATACCTTGCTGGTCTGCATCATTGACTTTTTATCTCCTCCACAAGACTTGCTGTTACTAAGGCTTGTTGGCTCCAATCTGGTCGCCGACACCGCAGTCAGCTGCAGACTTCGTGGGACACGCTGAATCCAGCTCCTGGTCATCCTCGACGCCGCCTGGACCTCGTGGTCGAAGAGTCAAGACACCTGCGAATGACCTGAATCTGTCGACGACGGTGGGCATTCATCTTCCTTGCCCCGGGTCACTGCCAAGTGACTTTGAACACTGTACCCTCTGCTTTCAGGTCTTCCATCTTCCGAATCCAGGCTTGAATTCCACCGGACACTTCTCCTGTCGTCGCAAGCAGCAAGTCTTCACTGGCTCCCATTGAAAACGACGCCGCGACCCGACACCAAAGGTCACCTATGCACCCGGCTTCCCTGGGTGAGGTAACTCCAGCACTACGGTGCTCCTGTGGGTGTTGGCCCTAGAACTACTTACCCTGTAAGTGACTTGCTTGTAGCGACTACAGAAGTGCCCTAAAACTCATATTTTCCAAGTGCGACTATCGCATAGACTTGTACAGGACTCGCGTCGGTGTTAGACACACCGCGTCCTTCTCCCTTGTTAACTATACCCGTAACCGCGTCCTTCGACTCGTACTGGGTTCGTGTCAGTGCGCTTGCCTCAAACACACAAGGGACCTTTAACATTGACATCTCCATCGCGTCCTTTCGCATAGACTCGTACAGGACTCGCACCGGTGTCTGAACACCGCGTCCGTCCCCTGTGGGTCTCCTACAACTACCTGGGGTGGTTCTTTGGGGTCCCTCGATTCTATAGGCTCTAGGCCCTGTGCCTAGTCCAGCTAGGGTTGTGATATTTAATTGTGCTAACTTATTGTGAAATATTGCATTGTACATATGTTCCTGACTTCTAATCTCATAAAGAGATTAGTAGAGAGTTGTTTAGTAATAAATACATATATATTTGATATATATACCTGTGTGGTGTCTTTTCATTTGGTGATTCAAGAGATTGTGTGGTAAAACAAGCTGCTTTACATTCCTCCAAGACTTAGCCTGAAGGCTGCTCTCCACAGCTACCACTAGGATAGCTTTCTAAAAAGGTTGTCTTAAACCTACCTACCATAAGAGTCGAATTGTTCTGGTGCAAGGTGCCCACTTTAACTAGTGGACAGCATATACCAGGCCAACTTCTCACATTGGTGGCAGCGTGTGGGATTCCAGCTTGCTATTGTTTTACCAGAAAATCTCTATTTGAATTACTAACTGAAAACCACTATAGGTACTCAAGGTACATATAAAATCAAGCTTAGTATCAATAAGTTCTACTGAACTTAGAGCTGTGTGCGAAAGGGATAGCACACCCTTTCTACAGCTCAAGCTAGTATCAGTAGGCCACAAACTAGTGTAGGTAGTACAACACTGCACAACACTAGAATGTCCTTAAGGGATGGACCCAGTGGATCCACCCAGCTTCAGTATAAGGACATGACTTTCTTTGACTTGAAAGCCATGTGTGCTGAAAGGCACCTGAAGATAGGACAGAGTCCCTCCACACTACACTTGATAGATCTGCTAACAGCAGATGACCTTAGATTAGCTCTAGGAGCTAAGGGGTCTGAATCAGTGGGTGGGTCAATTACAGTGTCTGGGTAAGATGAAGAACATCAGGATGACCAAGACTGTGTGGTTGTAGGGCCAGGTCCCAAGGGGTCTGAACAGGACAGAGGAATTCTCCCTAAGAGAACTGACATAGTGGAGGTGAGGCCTAGGTCCCTTTCTAGGGAATCTGACCACTCCTATCACTCTGGCAGAGAATCTGTCTACCAGAGGAACTCCTACTTCCCAAGAAGAGAGACCTCCTCTGACAGGCTGTACAAACTGCTGCAGTATGAGGAAGCAAGATTTGCCCTCAAAACCAAGCAGTTGGCATTAGATAAAGAAGCCTTTGAGCTCCAGAGAGCTTCTAGAAGAGAGGGGTTAGAACCCCCTGGTGGCAGCAACAGTGTCCCTAGAGGCAGAGAAAATATTCCAGACCATAGGAACCTGAGCAAGGTTGTTCCTCCCTACCAGAGTGGGGATGATATCCATAAGTGGATAACTGCTATGGAAAGGGCCTGTAGAGTACAACAGGTCCCCCAAAAGCAGTGGGCAGCAATCTTGTGACTCTCCTTTTCAGATAAAGGTAGAGACAAGCTCCTCACTGTTAGAGAAGAGGATGCTGATGACTATGAAGTCCTGAAGAGTGCACTGATAGATGGGTTTGGCTTAACCACTGAGCAGTACAGGTTGAAGTTCAGAGACACCCAGAAGGCACAGACTCAGGACTGGACTGACTTTGTAGATTGTGCAACCAAGGCTCTGGAGGATTGGCTGGTTGGCAGTAGGCTTACTGATTTCAAGGGATTGTATAATCTAATGATGAGAGAACAGATCCTTAATAATTGCCAGAACCAGTTGTTGCATCAATACCTGGTGGACTCAGATCTGACCTCTCCCCAAGAATTGGGAAAGAAGGCAGACAAGTGGGTCCGAACCAGGGTGAGGCAGAAAACCCAGAACCAAGGGGGTGACCCAAAGAAGCAGGATCATAAGGGCTCTGAGAAAAGTGGGGATAAGTCAAAAGACCAGAAGTCTTCACAAGGGCCCCAAAAATCTGCATCTGGTGGGGAGTCACAGTCCAATCAGGAAAAGGCCAAAAGAAGCCCTGGTGCAAATTCTGTAAACAGAAAGGGCACTGGACTTCTGATTGTAACAAGTCCAAGGACCAAACCACCACCACTCCTGCCCCTAAGGCAACTGTTCCCCCTAGTTCAGCTACTGGTGGAGGTGGTACTCAGAAAAAGGGTGTAGTAGGGCTGACCCTGGGTTCTGAAGTGGACTCTGGCCTAGCCAGAGTACCCACTCAGGCAATGCTGATTTGTGATGGAGACATTGACATGTCCTTCCTAGTGAGCCCCAGTAATCTGGGCAAATACAAACAACAGCCTGTAATAAATGGCAAACAGGCTTTGGCATTTAGGGACACAGGTGCTAGTGTCACCATGGTGGCAGAGGACCTTGTGGACCCTGGACAGATCATCCTGGGTGAAATGTACCAGGTGACCAATGCAAGCAATGCCAGGACCAACCATAGTCTGACAGTTGTGAATTTCTCCTGGGGAGGTGTAACTGGCCTCAAGAAGGTTGTAGTCAGTGCAGACCTCCCTGTAGAATGTCTATTGGGCAATGATCTAGAGACTTCAGCCTGGTCTGAAGTAGAGTTATGGACTCATGCTGAGATGTTGGGCATCCCTGCAGAGGTATTTGCTGTGACCAGGTCACAGGCAAAAATGCATGACACTGAACCAGCTCTGGATCCTGAAACTATGGACCAGGTGCTTCCCAAGAAGAGGAGCAGTAGGGTTAAGGCAGTGCCTTCCCCTCTGTCTCAGATCACAGATTCCCCTCTTAAGGGAGGAGAAGCGGATCCTGAAGAAGGAACTGCCCCAGAGGAACTTGAGCCTGATCAGGTTGAGTTCTTGGGGGCAGGGGGCCCTTCTAGGGAAGATCTGAGTAAGGAGCAACAGTGTTGCCCCTCTCTTGAACCCCTCAGACTGCAGGCTGCTGCTGAGGCTGCTGGGAGTGCTAGTGGGTCCCATAAAGTTTATTGGGATGAGGGACTCCTATATTCTGAGGGTAGAGATCTAGCCCCTGGAGCCACCAGGAGGTTGGTAATCCCTCAGAAGTTTAGGGGTTCCTCTTGACCCTAGCACATGATATCCCTTTGGCAGGTCACTTGGGCCAAAACAAGACCTGGGACAGGCTTGTTCCACATTTTCATTGGCCACATATGTCAGAAGACACAAAGGAGTTCTGTCGCTCCTGTGTCACATGCCAAGCCAGTGGCAAGGCAGGTGGCACAACAAAGGCCCCCCTGATACCACTACCTGTGGTGGGGGTACCCTTTGAAAGGGTAGGGATTGACATTGTTGGTCCCCTTGACCCTCAAACTGCATCTGGGCACAGATTTATCCTGGTGGTAGTGGATCATGCCACCAGGTACCCAGAGGCAATTCTCCTGAGGACCACCACAGCCCCTGTGGTGGCAAGAGCCCTCATTGGAGTCTTCTCCAGAGTGGGTTTCCCAAAGGAGATCATTTCTGACAGAGGTACCAACTTCATGTCCGGATACTTGAAAGCAATGTGGAAGGAGTGTGGGGTAACTTATAAGTTCACGACCCCCTATCACCCACAATGCAATGGGTTGGTTGAACGCTTCAACAAAACCCTGAAGGGTATGATTAAAGGACTCCCAGAGAAGCTTAGGCGGAAATGGGACCTTCTTCTTCCCTGCCTGTTGTTTGCATACAGGGAAGTTCCACAGAAGGGGGTTGGTTACAGCCCATTTGAGCTTCAGTTTGGGCATCCTGTAAGAGGTCCATTGTGTTTGGTAAAAGAGGGCTGGGAGTTACCTCTCAAACCCCCCAAACAGGATGTGATGGACTATGTACTTGGTCTCCGCTCCAGGATGGCTGAATACATGAAAAAGGCAACCAAAAACCTGGAGGCCAGCCAAGAATTACAAAAAGCTTGGCATGACCAAAAGGCTGTGCTGACTGTATACCAGCCAGGACAGAAAGTGTGGGTATTGGAGCCAGTGTCCCCAGCAGCCCTCCAAGACAAATGGAGTGGCCCCCATACAATAGTTGAGCAAAAGGGAGAAGTCACCTATCTGGTGAATCTTGCAACTCCCAGGAGCCCCCTGAGGGTGCTCCATGTCAACAGATTGAAACCATATGTTGACAGGGCTGACATGGGCTTGCTCATGGCAACTGATGAGGAACAGGAGGAGGAGAGTGACCCTCTCCCTGACCTGCTCTCGCAGAACCCTGATGATGGGTCAGTAGATGGTGTTGCTTTGGCAAGCAGCCTCACTGACCATCAGCAAACTGAGTGCAGACAAGTTCTGCAGCAGTACAGACATATGTTTAGCCTGACCCCTAGTCAGACTACCTGGTGCACCCATGAGGTGGACACTGGAGACAGTCTGCCTGTCAAGAGTAAAATCTACAGGCAACCTGACCATGTCAGGGACTGTATCAGGACTGAAGTCCAGAAGATGTTGGAGTTAGGTGTGATTGAGCCTTCAGATAGCCCATGGGCTAGCCCAGTAGTCCTAGTACCCAAGCCTCATACCCAGGGTGGTAAGAAAGAAATGAGGTTTTGTGTAGACTACAGAGGCCTCAATGCAGTCACCAGGACTGATGCCTATCCCATACCAAGGGCAGATGAGCTGATTGATACTTTGGCCTCAGCCAAGTATCTGAGTACATTTCATTTGACCTAACAGCTGGCTACTGGCAGATCAGGTTAGCTGATGATGCAAAAGCCAAAACAGCATTTTCGACCCCTGGTGGGCACTACCACTTTGTGGTGATGCCCTTTGGATTGAAAAATGCACCTGCCACTTTTCAGAGGTTGGTGAACAAAGTTCTGGCAGGGATGGAAGCTTATTGCTCAGCTTATCTAGATGATATTGCTGTCTTTAGCTCCTCCTGGCAGGATCACCTGGTCCACCTCAGAAATGTTATGGAGGCTCTGCAAAAAGCAGGCCTCACTATCAAGGCCACTAAGTGCCAGATAGGGCAGAGTCAGGTTGTGTACCTGGGCCACCTTGTGGGTGGAGGCCAGGTTCAACCTTTACAGAGCAAAATCCAAACCATAATGGAATGGGTTGCTCCAACCACCCAGACACAGGTGAGAGCCTTCTTAGGCCTGACTGGGTACTATAGGAGGTTTGTGAAGGGATATGGATCTATAGTGACCCCCTTGAATGATCTGACCTCAAAGAAAATGCCAAAAAAGGTTCAGTGGACAGCTAGCTGTCAGAAGGCATTTGAAGACCTAAAGCAGGCCATGTGCACTGCCCCCATCTTACAGAGTCCAGACTACACCAAAAAGTTCATTGTCCAAACAGATGCTTCTGAGCTGGGTGTGGGAGCTGTACTGTCTCAACTGAATGATGAAGGTCAAGACCAGCCAGTAGCTTTCATTAGCAGAAGGCTGACCCCTAGAGAGAAACGTTGGTCAGCTATAGAGAGGGAGGCCTTTGCTGTGGTATGGGCCCTGAAGAAGCTGAGGCCATACTTGTTTGGCACTCACTTCATAGTTCAGACTGACCACAAGCCCCTCCTATGGCTTAAACAGATGAAAGGAGAAAACCCAAAACTTTTGAGGTGGTCCATTTCCCTACAGGGGATGGACTATACAGTGGAACATAGACCTGGGACCCAACATGCCAATGCAGATGGACTCTCAAGGTATTTCCACTTAGAACACGAAGACTCAACTGGTCAAGGGTAGTTTAGTGTCCCTGCGTTTGGGGGGGGTTGTGTAGGAGAGTAGGATCTGCCTCTTATGTTGCCCCCACTTTTTTTCTGATGTTTACACTGGTTTCTGGCTATAGTCTGGCTGGGACCCTGCCAATCAGGGCCCCAGCCTCGCTGTTCTCTCTAATCAACTTGGAGTGCACTCTAGGTGCACTAGTGATTGGATACTGTGGTACCTTATGAGTCCCTAGTATATGGTACCTTAGGAACCAAGGGCATAGGTACTTCACAGGCCTACCAGGGGCTGAAGCATGTATAATATGCCACCCCTGGGAAGCAGACTAAATCTGACACCACAGGCCTGCTACTGAAGCCTGGTTGAGGAGGTGCTAGCACCCCTCACTGAGATATAGGTCCCCTATATCTCTCCTGCACTCACATTTAAACTTATCAGTCACCCCTAAGGCAGGCCCTATCAATCCTGAGGGCAGGATGCTTAGTTCCCATGTGAGAGGGTGCCTCTGCCTGAGCAGGGCCCCTCTGCAGCTCTCAGAGTCTATTCTCTGGGGCTGTTTGTGAATGCGGTCAAACCATATACCCTTAAGTGCATTATATCCTCGCGGTAAATGCTAACTTTGGAATGGCTGCATCAAAACATGTCGTGTTTGGTGTCAAACACTTTGGAATCATACCCCCACACCAGTAACTGGTGTGGGAGTATGATCCCACCCTTCTAGAGGGATAGACATGTACCTACTGTGGAAACGCGGTAGAATCCTAAAGAGCCCTGGCATCACAAAATGGATGCCACCAGTCACAGACACTGGGCTGCCCTCCTGCTGATGACCGACACTCGCAGTGGAGGAAGCCCAACAATAGATATCCTGTCCCAAGGGGGTGTGACCACCTCCCAGACAGGGTTTAGTGTATTGGGGCTGGGTGGGTGCACTCCTAGAGTGCTTTGAAGTCCTGCACTGGGGGAGCAGAAGGCTCCTCTGTGCATACCCCAGTTCAAACCGGCTCAGGGGCTACCTGCCCCTGCTCTGGCACGAAACTGGACAAAGGGAAGTGGGTGTAGCCACCCACTCCCCTGACCCTCCCATAGGTGGGGTCATAGAGCTAGTCCCTCCCTTCTTTTTAGTATAAGAGGGGGAACCTGTGCATTGCAACCTAGATACCCCTGGACGACGCTCTAAAGACGAATCCCGGACCTTCGACGTTCCACTACCTCTGGAAGACTGAAGAATCTCCCTTGGAGTCAAGGAGTGACTCCCCTGCTTGGCAGGCACCAAAAACTACAATGACGGTCGCAAACTACACCGCTCCCGCCGGAGCCCGAAGTCCCTGCAGCCCAGGAAGAGGATTTCCTGACTTCTCCAAGGCCATCGTGAGTCCCCAGCGAAGCTGAGGCAAGTGGACTCCACGAGCAATGAGGAACCGCAGACCCTGGGTACCGTGCACTATTTTCGAGTGCAACCCCTCCACGACATTCTACGAATTTGTGCTTTGGACCACGTGTGGTCCCAGCCTCTAGCAGAGATCCCTCCCAGGATCAGAGGCCTACCCTGTCCTGAGTGACCGTGGGCCCCTGGTGAGTGATTCCTTCCAAGGCGTATTCGCGATCCCTTGCCAGCCGGCTTGTGGGTCCCCTGAAGACTTTCCTAAGAAACCAAAGGGCTCCCCTGGTTGCTCCAGGCCTGCCCTGACCTCCCCTCGCTTGGTAAGTCCCCCAGACCTTGCTGGTCTGCATCATTGACTTTGTATCTCCTCCATGAGACTTGCTGCTACCAAGGCTTGTTGGCTCCAATCGGGTCGCCGACACCGCAGTCAGCTGCAAACTTCGTGGGACACACTGAATCCAGCTCCTGGTCATCCTCGATGCCGCCTGGACCTCGTGGTCGAAGAGTCAAGACACCCGCGAATGACCTGAATCTGTCGATGATGGTGGGCATTCATCTTCCTTGCCCCGGATCACTGCCAAGTGACTTTGAACAATGTCCCCTCTGCTTTCAGGTCTTCCATCTTCCGAATCCAGGCTTGGATTCCACCGGACACTTCTCCTGTCGTCGCAAGCAGCAAGTCTTCACTGGCTCCCATTGAAAACGACGCCGCGACCCGACACCAAAGGTCACCTATGCACCCGGCTTCCCTGGGTGAGGTAACTCCAGCACTACAGTGCTCCTGTGGGTGTTGGCCCTAGAACTACTAACCCTGTAAGTGACTTGCTTGTAGCGACTCCAGAAGTGCCCTAAAACTCATATTTTCCAAGTGCGACTATCGCATAGACTTGTACACGACTCGCGTCGGTGTTAGACACACTGCGTCCTTCTCCCTTGTTAACTATACCCGTAACCGCGTCCTTCGACTCGTACTGGGTTCGTGTCGGTGCGCTCGCCTCGAACACACAAGGGACCTTTAACATTGATATCTCCATCGCGTCCTTTCGCATAGACTCGTACAGGACTCGCAACGGTGTCTGAACACCGCGTCCGTCCCCTGTGGGTCTCCTACAACTACCTGGGGTGGTTCTTTGGGGTCCCTCGATTCTATATGCTCTAGGCCCTGTGCTTAGTCCAGCTAGGGTTGTGATATTTAATTGTGCTAACTTATTGTGAACTATTGCATTGTACATATGTTCCTGACTTCTAATCTCATAAAGAGATTAGTAGAGAGTTGTTTAGTAATAAATACATATATATTTGATATATATACCTGTGTGGTGTCTTTTCATTTGGTGAATCAAGAGATTGTGTGGTAAAACAAGCTGCTTTACATTCCTTCAAGACTTAGCCTGAAGGCTGCTCTCCACAGCTACCACTAGGATAGCTTTCTATAAAGGTTGTCTTAAACCTACCTACCATAAGAGTCGAATTGTTCTGGTGCAAGGTGCCCACTTTAACTAGTGGACAGCATATACCAGGCCAACTTCTCACACACCCTCACTCTATGTATCTGGGAAACACTGACAGCAGCTCTAGAGAGAGAGACACCTTTACTCTCTGTATCTATGAATCACTCACATCACCTCTAGAGAGAGACACCCTCCCTCTCTGTACCTGGGAATCACTGACAGCGGCTCTAGAGAGAGACACCCTCCATTTCTGTATCTGGGGATCACTTGCATAAGCTCTAGAGATAGAGAAAGACTCCCTCACTCTATGTATTAGGGAATACATGACAGCAGCTCTAGGGAAAGACACACTCACTCCCTGTATCTGAGAATCAATGCCACAGCTCTATAGAGAGACACCCTTACTCTCTGAATCTGGGATTCACTGACAGCAGCTCCAGAGAAAGACAGCGTCCCTCTATATCTGAGAATCACTGACAGCAGCTCTAGATAGAGACACCCTCAATCTATGAATCTGGGAATCACTGACAGCAGCTCTAGATAGAGACACCCTCAGTCTCTGTATCTGGAAGTCACTGACAACATCTCTAGTGTGAGACACCCTCTCTGTATCTAGGAATCACTGACAGCAGCTCTAGAGAGAGACACCCTCACTCTCTGTATCTGGGAATCACTGACAGCAGCTCTAGAGTGTGGTGTGGTTTGTGGACTCATGGACTGCATTGCTAAGTTAGCTTAGGCCTGGCTGCCATGATGTCTCTTTGCGCACGTTACTTCGTGCCTTTGTTTTCCAGCCTTTGCTATTTTAGAACTGTTTGCTTATCATCTTTCATTCTGTTCCCTTTGGGTCGTGTCTGCACATCATGCACAAGGTCGAAAAACAATGTCCCTTGTTCTAGCTGATCTGGTCAGCCCCTCGCACTTAGACATAACACTGATTGCAGCTGCACTGGGGAATTTCGTGTGCATTTAATATTGTGATTTCAATGTTGAAGACACTTGGAGAAAAACCTTTCCAGAGAGAAGAGCTGTACTTGTCTGATGATGTAAACCTAGCATCTAGATATTGAGGTATGAGGGTCTGCCTGACAATGCCCAGAGGTCTTCTGTTTTTATAATAAACTAGTTATTAGCACGGGGAGGGTGGACAGATCATTTAGCCCTATATCCACTGTCTTTATAAAACGCTATCCCCGTTTGTACTATATGGAATTATAACAATGTTTACTATGTTATCGTTATTCATTCTGCTGATAGTACTAGCACGTGTACTGTATCTTAGAGCACGATAGTTGAAATAAACATTTTAAACTATACAGTGTCTCTTATTACGCACGTTGTGGACAGGTATGAGTGATTTATGAAAGGGTGTTCTTGCTCCCGCGAGTCCTGAGAGAGAGAGACCGTGTTCTGGGTTGTCTAATCATTGGTAGCTGTGCTGCTAATGAGACGCTAATGCTAGCCGGGTTGGGATTGTGGGTACTAAGGTGAATGGTTGGCTCACCACTATACTCTGAGGTCCTATTATCCTGTGCATAGCTCTGTGTATGTGCAGAATCCCTACGACAAGAGAGAGACACCCTCCATTTCTATATCTGGGGATCACTTTCAGAAGCTCTAAAGATAGAGAGAGACTCCCTCACTCTATGTATTAGGAAATCAATGACAGCAGCTCTAGAGAAAGACACACTCACTCTCTGTATCTGAGAATCAATGCCACAGCTCTATGGAGAGACACCCTTACTCTCTGAATCCAGGATTCACTGACAGCAGCTCCAGAGAAAGACTGCGTCCCTCTCTAAATCTGAGAATCACTGACAGCAGCTCTAGAGAGAGACACCCTCAGTCCCTGTATCTGGAAGTCACTGACAACATCTCTAGTGTGAGACACCATCTCTGTATCTAGGAATCACTGACAGCAGCTCTAGAGAGAGACAACCTCCTTCTCTGTAACAGGAAGGCACTGACAGCAGCTCCACAGAGAGATACCCTCACGCTATGTATGTTGGAATCACTGACAGCAGCTCTAGAGAAAGAACCCCTCCCTCTCTGTCACAATGAATCACTGACAGTAGCTCTGGAGAGAGACACTCCCACTCTATGTATCTGGGAATACCTTACAGCAGATGTAGAGATACACACTCTCACTCTCTGAACTGAGAATCACTCACACCAGCTCTAGAAAGAAACTCCCTTACTCTAAGTATCTGTGAATCACTCACAGCATCAGTATAGAGACACTCTCACTCTCTGAATCCACGAATCAATGACAGCATCTCTAGGGAGAAACTCCCTCTCTTTCTGAAACTAGGTATCAAAAACAACAACTCTAGAAAGAGTCATCCTCCCTCTCTGTAACAGGGAATCATAGACATCAGATCTAGAGAGACACTCTCCCACTCTGTTTCTGGGAATAAACGACAGCAGCACTAGAGAGAGATACCATCACGCTCTGTATCTAGGAATCACTGACAGCAGCTTTAGAGAGAGACATGCTCAATCTATGTATCTGGCAATCACTGACAGCAGATCTAGAGAGAGACACCCGCCATCTATGTATCTAGAAATCAGTGACAGCAGCTATAGAGAGACACCCTCACTCTCTGAATCTGAGAATCACTGACAGAAGCTCTAGAGAGAGACAACCTCACTCTATGTATCTGAGAATCCCTGACAGCAACTCCAGAGAGAGACACCCTTACTCTATGTACCTGGGAATCACTGACACCAGGTCTAGAGAGAGACACCCTCACTCTCTGTATCTGGGAATCACCAACAGCAGCTCTAGAGAGAGACACCCTCACTCTCTGTATCTGGGAATCACCAACAGCAGCTCTAGAGAGAGACAACCTCACTCTCTGTATCTGGGAATCACCAACATCAGCTTACCTAATCTCTTCCACAGGGACAAGGCAGGAGGGGCCCGACACCACCTGAATCACTGACAGCAGGTCTAGTGAGAGACCCCATCACTCTCTGTATCTGGAAATATTAAGAATATCTCTGGATGTAGGGAACTACATAATGTATGTACCTGTGCAACACTGATACTAAACTCTAGAGGGTGAGACTCTCACACTGTCTGTAACTGTGGATGAGTGATAATAAACTCTAGAGGGTGAGACCCTCATACCTCTATACCTGTACATCAGTGACAATAACCTTTAGAGTGTGAGATCCTCACACTCTCCAAAAATAAATAGATTCTAGACTCTAGAGTGAGAGACCCTCACACACTCTGTACCTGTGCATCACTGATAATAAACTCTGGCGGAAGAGACCCTCACACTGTCTGTACCTGTGCATCACTCATAATAAACTCTACAGTGTGAGACCCTCACACTCTGTACCTGTGTGTCAGTGATAATAAACTCTGGTGGGAGAGGCCCTCACACTGTCTGTACATATGCGTCATTGATAATAAACTTTAGAGGGTGAGACTCTCACACTGTCTGTACCTGTGCATCAGTGATTTAAACCCAAGAGTGAGAGACCCTCACACTCTCTATATCTGTGCATCACTGATAATAAACTCTAGAGGGAGAGACCCTCACAATGTCTTTACTTGTGTATCAGTAATAATAAACCCTAGAGAGTGAGACCCTCACACTCTGTACCTTTGCATCAGTGATAATAAACTTTAGTGAGACACCCTAACACACTCTGTGTCTGTGCAGCACGCGTAATAAACTCTAGAGTTAGAGACCTTCACACTGTCTGTACCTGTGCATCAGTGATAATAAACGCTAGAGAGTGAGACCCTCACACTCTCTACCTGTGCATCACTCATAATAAACTCGAGAGGGTGAGACCCTCACACTCTGTACCTGTGCATCACTCCTAATAAACTCTAGAGGGTGAGACCCTCACACTCTGTACCTGTACAACAGTGATAATAAACTCTAGAAGGAGAGACCCTCACACTGTCTGTACCTGTCCATCAGTGACAATAAACACTAGAGTGAGAGACCGTCACACTCTGTACCTGTGCATCAGTGATAATAAACTCTGGCATGAGAGGCCTTTTCACTTTCTGTACGTGTACATCAGTGATAATACACTCTAGAGAGTGAGACCCTCACACAGTTTGTATCTGTACATCAGTGATAATAAACTCTAGAGTGTGAGACACTCACACTGTCTGTACCTGTACAACAGTGATAATAAACTCTAGAGTGAGAGACCCTCACACTGTCTGTACCTGTGCATCAGTGATAATAAACTCTAGAAGAAGAGACCCTCACACTGTCTGTACCTGTACATCAGTGACAATAAACACTAGAGTGAGAGACCGTCACACTGTCTCTACCTGTGCATCACTCAAACTCCAGAGGGGGATGCCCTTATATTGTCTGTACCTGTACAACAGTGATAATAACCTCTAGAGTGAGAGGCCCTCACACACTCTGTACCTGTGCATCAGTGATAATAAACTCTGGCATGAGAGGCCTTTTCACTTTCTGTACGTGTACATCAGTGATAATACACTCTAGAGTGAGACCCTCACACAGTTTGTATCTGTACATCAGTGATAATAAACTCTAGAGTGTGAGACACTCACACTGTCTGTACCTGTACAACAGTGATAATAAACTCTAGAATGAGAGACCCTCACACTGTCTCTACCTGTGCATCACTCATAAACTCCAGATGGAGATGCCCTTATATTGTCTGTACCTATACATCACTGATAATAACCTCCAGAGGGTGAAACCCTCACACTCTCTGTACCTGCACATCAGTGATGATAACCTTTTGAGGATGAGACCCTCACGCTCCCTGTACCTGTGCATCACTCATAATAAACTCTAGAGGGTGAGACCCTCACAGTCTGTACCTGTGCATCAGTGATATTAAACTCTAGAGTGAGAGACCCTCACACTCTGCACCTGTGCATCAGTGAAAATAAACTCTGGCGTGAGAGGCCCTTGCACTGTCTGTGCCTGTACATCACTGATAATAACCTCCAGAGGGTGAAACCCTCACACTCTCTGTACCTGTGCATCACACATGATAAACTCTAGAGGGTGAGACCCTCACAGTCTGTACCTGTGCATCAGTGATAATAAACTCTAGATGGTGAGACCCTCACAGTCTGTACCTGTGCATCAGTGATAATAAACTCTAGAGTGAGAGACCCTCACACTCTCTATACCTGTACATCAGTGATGATAACCTTTAGAGGGTGAGACCCTCACACTCTCTGTACTTGACCATCAGTGATAATAAACTCTGGCGTGAGAGGCCCTTGCACTCTCTGTGCCTGTGCATCATTGATAATAAACTCTATAAGGAGAGACCCTCTCACTGTCTGTACCTGTACAACAGTGATAATAAACTCTAGAAGGAGAGACCCTCACACTCTCTATATCTGTGCATCAGTGACAATAAACACTAGAGTGAGAGACCCTCACACTCTGCACCTGTGCATCAGTGATAATAAACTCTGGCGTGAGAGGCCCGTGCACTGTCTGTGCATCAGTGATAATAAACTCTAGAGGGTGAGACCCTCACACTCTCTGTACCTGTGCATCACTCATGATAAACTCTAGAGGGTGAGACCCTCACAGTCTGTACCTGTGCATCAGTGATAATAAACTCTAGAGTGAGAGACCCTCACACTCTGCACCTGTGCATCAGTGATAATAAACTCTGGCTTGAGAGGCCCTTGCACTGTCTGTGCCTGTACATCACTGATAATAACCTCCCGAGGGTGAAACCCTCACACTCTCTGTACCTGTGCATCACTCATGATAAACTCTAGAGGGTGAGACCCTCACAGTCTGTACCTGTGCATCAGTGATAATAAACTCTAGATGGTGAGACCCTCACAGTCTGTACCTGTGCATCAGTGATAATAAACTCTAGAGTGAGAGACCCTCACACTCTCTATACCTGTACATCAGTGATGATAACCTTTAGAGGGTGAGACCCTCACACTCTCTGTACCTGTGCATCACTCATAATAAACTCTAGAGGGTGAGACCCTCACACTGTCTGTACCTGTACAACAGTGATAATAAACTCTAAAGGGAGAGGCCCTTGCACTGTCTGTGTCTGTGCATCATTGATAATAAACTCTAGAAGAAGAGACCCTCACACTGTCTGTACCTGTCCATCAGTGACAATAAACACTAGAGTGAGAGACCCTCACACTCTGTACCTGTGCATCAGTGATAATAAACTCTGGTGTGAGAGGCCCTTGCACAGTCTGTACCTGTACTGTAGTGTAGCTCCTATTTCCCAAATAGGCTCTGCGCATTGGAATAATATATCCTATAGGTTTGACATAGGACTAAGGTCAGTATGTCCCTATTGAGTATATTAAACTTAATTACTTGTGCCAGCTAGCTCAGAGGCCACTAGAAACTCCTTGACAACAAGAAGGGAGTAGTTTCTGGCAGCCGCAAAACATGACCACTATGTTTCCCTTTAGAAGCAGAACGTGTCCCAGAGTCGTGGAAACAATAGATAACTATTTCACTCAGCTCAATCGTGCATGCTTAGTTTTCTCCAAGTTTACACAGAAAGAAATAGACGGGCGTTTCAATAAAAGGTTTATTGAACAGTCTTGTTTCTGGTGTAAGTAAGATGTGCTGTTACGATCACAAGACTGTATGCGAGATAAATAATGTACAGTGTGAGCAGTAGAAATAAATAATACTGCGTTAGCATTATCTTTTAGTACATATGATGTTACATAAATAACACACACTAAAAATGGGAGTACTCATACGATGCGTTGCTAAGCTAGTTCTACCCCTATGTACCTAAACTACCCTAGGTGTAGGACGAGGTATGAAGTAGGTGAAGTATTCCTTACTATGGTATACTAAGAGTATGTTAAGTCTAGTATGCCTAGTATGCCAAGAGTCCCTCTAGGTTCTAGTCAGTTCCATACCTGAAGAATGAGAGAGGTAGGAATCTCTTTGCCGGACTCGAACTCCAACACCCCGCAAGGGAAGTCAGATCACTGGAAGCTGGACTCTCTGCGTGCAGGGATGACAGCGTCTTCTCAGTGCGTCAGGCCGGGATACGGGCTCCTCTGAAGTCGAGGTCTCCTCTGATTTACAGGGGCTAGGGAAGGTATATTTATACCTTAGAAGTACCTCACAATGTTAGCATTGACGTGAATTGGACAGCGAAAGACGTCATGGATGAACCCCTAAGGAATAACGGTTCATACATAATATATGAGTCCTTGAAGAAATCAATAGTCCTGGACTAGGGAAACTCCCGCAGCCTAAGGGTCTGTTCTTCATGAACTCGTTGTGACGTTAGGGTGGATGGATGTCGGAGACCATGCCTGTATTTGGAGTTCATGGTTTAATGCCTAAATAAGGCCTGGGATTTTATGCCTATATAAGGGCAGGGCGAATTGTGCCTATATAAGGACATGATACTGGAAAGCCCGTTTATGGACACCCTAAGAGGAATACAACACCCACTCCACTTTCGTGTATACGATAATACAAAAATGCTAAACATTTAAAATGCTAAACATAAAATGGAGTACCGCATATTTCTAAAATATTTCATAAAACCATTTAAAAAGGCATATAAAAAACGTATTAGAATGCAAAAGGTACTGTACATTTAAAGCATTGCTTATCATTTCAGGCATAAAGGTTCGAAAAGAAATGCAATTGGAATGAAATAAGCAGTAGTATTTACATGTGACAGAAAATGATCGAAAAAGTCATCAAAAATCAAAGTCATTTTATGCCATGAAAATTAATGAACTGTTTTTAGACACATAAGATGACTAAATGTCTGTGGAAGGACCGCCAAGTCTGTACTATAAGGCTAGTTCTACTTTAAGCAGATTGCAGTGCCATTTTCGTTCGAAAAATGGGAAAAAAGTTCAATTTTGGGAGAGTTCCAAGTTTTTGTAAAAATGAAGGCCAAATTGCCACTGCATCTCTGGAACACTGTATGCTGAATCAGAGTCAGTTCACGGGTCTGGTGTAAACATGAGATCATCTATTTCGATAGACAAAACATCACCACTGTAGTCGGCGTCAGTTGCAACACCTCGAATAGCAGGTCAATTGCACAGAGATGGGAAGCATCGCTTTCAGCATAGGTTGCAGCAGCGATGTTCGCATCCGTTGTTACCTGTGTGCCTGTAGATCTTTCTCGTACCTCAGCAGCAGCCGGAAGCGTCTGTGAGATCTCAATTAATGCTGACATCAGGATAGGAAGCCTCTGGGGACAACACAGAGCATGGGCCGTTATCGGGTCCAGCAGAGTATCGACATCCTTTGGCGTTGCTGATGGAAATGTTAGACAGGTGTCCAACACGCATTCTTCACCGCATAGCAGGCATCGTAGAACAGGTAAGATGCAATCTTGCCAGATTGGTCGGAATGACAGGAACCAAGTTGTATTAAGGTCCCGAAGACGATGTATGCCAATAAGCTTTACTATTTGCTCACAGCACTTTCGTTCAAGGAGAGCTTTCTCCATTTCGCTCGGAGTGATGTCGGCGAATAGGCTGGCCATAGCGCAAAAGCAGGAAGAGAAATAGAATTCCGGCAACAAGTGCTAGAATTAATGGTATGCCACCAAACACCGAATGTGCAAAGTTCGGGATGATTCCGAGTATTGCCTGGAAAGGTGCTAACAGACCGGAGCAGATGCTCTTAAATACATGTACAATTCCTGTTGTATCAGACATGTTGAAGATACGTGATATCATTTCTACGAAATGTATAGGGCAGTTTGTACGTATTAAAGTCTGTATCTCAGCCGAAGTCCTTGCAATTTGTAGATCATAGGTTTCTTTGGCCGAGGTCAAAGGCACTGTTTGCTGTAAAAGCATGGCTTTCATTCTGCTTAAAGTATCAAATCTTATAAAAGAGACGTTCAGCGAAGGCCATAGAGGCTGACTGTGTCTATTGGGGGAAACAATACTTGCATACAGCAAGTGACCCTGGAGTTGACCGTTACCAGATATGGGATGCCTGGCAGCATGCCACAGCAACTCTGATCATTCAACATGAGGTAACTCCCATTAGAAAGTTGTCCAAACGTTGGATTAATCACAGCAGCTGGTGTACCCTGCAGATGGCAAGACAAGTTTGCCACAGAACCATTACAAGCTCCGTGCAAGGAAATGTCCTGACATATAAGCGAACCGCTTAGTGCATGTTTACAGTTTGTACCGCTCAAAAACACTTCACGATCCCCGCTCCAACATCTATATGTATACGGCAAAGCCCAAGATGTCTTAATGTATTCCTTACCCAACCTTTCATATTTGCCTGCTTGCATTTGTCTGAGGCAATACTGAAACTGAAAAGTACTCACAGGTAATGTTATTTTGCCATGAATAAGCCATTCTGTAGCTGGTTTTTCTGCCACAGTGAATGGTAACTTGTCCAGTTTTTCAATGCTCAGCACTGTATACTTTGCTCCTCTTTGTGCCAATTTGATCTGTTTATCAGTTAGATTGTATTCTGCAAACAGAGCCGTTGTGTTGATAAAACGCCAAGGCACATAGCCCGCTCGCAAAGATTGCAGCGTCCAGCTTAATAACACAATAGAACGCAATTGAGATTGGCCTTGTTGTAACATCGCCAAATCTTGTTCTAGTATGTCGATAGCAGAGGATACAATGCCATCCAATGAATATATTCTGGAGGACAAAGTTGTTAACCCATTGTCGACCACAGAGAGTGTTTTCTCTAAATTAATACGATCAAGTTCACGTATTCGTTCTGCGGCCTCTATCTGTGATACTTTCCATGCTTCATTGTAGGCAGCATAAATGCCGGCATATATGAAACGTTTTTGACATGGTTTTCTTGGTCCAAGAAAGAAATCCCTAAGGTCTGCGTCCTCTTTAAGTAAGGTTAAGTGTTGTTTCACATCCTGTAGTGTAGATTTATGCAGCCAATCGAGGCATAATTTTCCTACACTGTATGTTGTTACTACCCCCGGATGTTGTCTTTGGACGTATCTTGGGTCTGGCCTATGAATGGTAAAACCCTGAGTTTTATTCAGGAATCTTTCCTGACAGTTATTCGTGTCTGTGGGCCAGATCAACTATTTTTTCCAATCAGGATTAGATCTGTTGAGTTGTAGTATATTGTCAACTGTCACCACTGCCTTTGTATTATTATCACTGGCAGGTGTTGGTACAGAAGGTTTGTTCATCTCCTTAATCTTGGCTAGTCCAAGACAAGATGTTTGTTGGACAGTTTCATTCAAAAACATTATTTGTTCAGGGATGATGCAGGCTCTAAATAAAGCTTCTATCCCCTGTACTTGCCAATCTTTAGTACCCCAGACAGTTTTTGTGTCTATTGTGTCTTTCCAAAAGTCGAAACCCTGTCTAGACAGTTGGGCATTAAATAATGCAGAGTAAATCTGTTTTGTATTTGTTAACATAATTTTCAGTCCTGTCTGGTTTACATTTTTATAGTAAAACATTTCTGGATCAGATGTATTGTATCCTGAAAAATATGGAAATTTGTTAGCAAATGTTTTTGAACTACCGTATGGTGGTGTAGGACAATGTTCCCATTGGTTAAACATAAACACATTTCTTGGATATGCAGTTTTATGCAAATAATGATGACCATAGTGGTTATAACAATAAAGTTGTTCGTAGTCTGATGAACCCTCTAAATATTCATTTTTAGAAAATGCAGCAGATTTTTCTAGGTCAAGCATTATATCATTGACAGTCTCAAAGTCCCAATCATCAGAATAGGTACTGGACGAGATTAGATCACTCAGTGAAATTTTAAACAAATGTGGAATGTTCAATTCTTCTGTCGGGCCGAAGATTTCATAATCTGTTTTGTCCCACACTATACCATCATGTATAGGAACAGCTGTGATGTTCACTGATGACAAGTCTCTTGCTTCACGATGGGATGATTTATGAGGTTTCAAAAGTACGTTTACGCCTTTTCCTTCAGTGTTCACATGGATGTATCTGCCACTTATAAGCATGCTCACAGTTGTTACCAAAGCTAGCCAGAGCAGGAAAACAAAAAGTCCAGATGTAATCCAGAGTTCAATCCATGGAGAAACCAAATAAGTCTTTTTCAGAAAGTGAAGAAAGTCTTGTACTTGCTGCTTGAATTTGAATGATGCTGGCGTCGTTTCAGGTTCACTCGGATCTTCTGAGAACGTATCAAAGTTAATGAAATAGCCAGAAGCAGTTCTATCAATTGTTGGAATTGCATCAGGATTTGTAGAAATCACTGGAACCAGTTGATCACGTGCTACGTTGGTGTAGACAGGTGTATTTGTACGAACTGTTAGTTGGTGTTCAAGAGGGATGAGTTCCATTGCATTGTTGCTTAGTCCTCCGTCTGTTTCTGAATTCTCGATTGTGATCAGTCTTTCAGTCTGAACCTCTTGGATAGTAGCGAGAGGAGTGCGTTTGCTACTAGGTCAGAGTCCACGAGGCCTACTATTTAGTATTGGCCACATACTGTGGTTTGATGAGGTCGATGGACACAAATCTTTTCTCCTTTCTTCCAGCAAGGGGCGGCAGAAGCACTGTCCTTGTTCCTTGAACTGCTAGGACAGGTACTGGTTGTCTGTAAGAAGGTCCAAATTCCTTCTTGTCCGCAATCTTTTCTCTGACTAGATCCCCAACTTTTGGAATCCAGACAGGCCTTGCTGGGACAGCCGGTTGATCCCCAGTGGTGGTTTGCTGTAGGAACACGTTGCTTTGTTTCGTTCTTAATTTGTTTAAGTCCTGTAAAACAGCCAAACGATCTTTGATATCAAAGGGTTTATTTTCCACCACTGTGCCTACGTGTTCAAGGTCTGGCACCCACATTCTTGTCCCAAACAGGACCTCATATGGAGTGACCCCCCCTAGAGAACTTCTTGGCAGGTTGTTTAAAGCACGTTGAACCCCACTAAGGTGTTTGACCCACCCATCACCCGAACCTAATACTCTAGCTGTTATAGACTGATTTATGTCTCGGTTTTTCCTTTCCACAACCGAATTTCCCTCAGGATGGAATGGAGAGGAGTACCGCAATGCAACGCCCAGACTGGCCATGGCTTCTTTGTAAGCCCGAGAGCTAAACGCAGGACCCTGGTCAGAATGTAGCGTGCCTATTGCGTATATGCCGATAAAGACTCGCAAATCTTTTATAACAGTTCGAGCGTCAGCTGAGCGCTGTGGCCATAACCATAGGAACCTAGATTCAGTATTTGTGGGAATGCCTTTGTCCAGTAGGACGCAGGTGCGTAAATAGTCTAATGCTGTCTAACAATGGTGTCTGCACTGGGTTGCCGCATTCGCGGCACGGTGTCTGGTGGCTCTCTCGCTGTAATTTACAGTCTAAGCAGTTGTTGATGAATATGTGAATTTCTGTATTCATTCCAGGCCACCAGTACATCTCTTTTAACGTCAAGATTGTTTTAGAGATCCCTTGGTGTGACAGACCCTCCCCCAAATGTGTTTCATAAATCAAGGCTGTTCTACGTTCCATGTTTGGAATTACCCTATCCCCCATTCCAGGGATTCGAGCAAAAGGAACGTTGTTCGCATCAATTACATAAGAGTACTTGAGTGGAAACTTTTTTGGTAACGCTGCACTGCTGCCTTTGCTTGAAGCTTTGACAGCCAACATTATCTCACCGTCTATTTTTGTTTTGGAACGAGTGATCGCAGCTACGGAAGCCGTTTGCACAGCCCCCTTTGCGGCTTCATCAGCCAATGAATTCCCTGCAACGTGAACGCCATCACATTGATGACTCAGAGTGTGAATCACGTGAGCCTTTGGTAGTTCGTTTTTCAACTGAACTACTTGTTCCCAAAGCAATTTGTGCTTTATTGTGCCACCTTTCACATCTTTGAAACCATTGTCAAGCCAGTTTTGTATATATTCATTATACGACTGTACACAGTAAAAAGAATCGCACACGTTTAGTGTGGGGAATTCGCGATCTGTAGTTTCAAGTGCCAGTTTGAATGCTTGTAGCACAGCTCGCTGAGCTGTACAATCCCCTAGAGATTGTGTTTTAGTGACCATAGGTCTGAAGATGCCATCTCGCATGCGACCTTTAACGATAGCACACGCTGCACTGTAAGCTTTCTTACTCCCGATTGCGGGTTGTGCGGATCCGTCAGTGTAAATTATAAATTCGTACTGATCTAGAGGCAGAATTTCAGTAGGCAGAGGACATTCATGTTCATATTGCAGGAATGCTTGTATTTTTAATTCGGGATCAAAAACATATTCAACATCTGTTGCAGCAAGAGAATTAACCCATTGTATCCATCTCGGATGTAATGCTTTAGCATTTGGAATGCTTGCTTTTGTGACTGCTTCTAAAGCTGGTACTGGGGTTACGACTATAATGCGTTTCCCTTGGGCTAAGGCTCTTTCTTTTGCTACAGCGGTTTGAACTGCTGTCAGAATTTTTTCAATTGAACTGAAGCGCATTTCCGCTTGTGTGTACAAGTGGGATTTGTATGCAATTGGGATTTTGTCACCTTCATTGAAAGTTAAGTATGTGAATCCACATTGACCCGAAATTATTCGGATCACCAAATTACGTTGACTTGCACGTGTTTGTAAGTGATTTGTTGCTAACATGTTAGCTTGAAGTGAACGCAAGATTTCTGTGTGTTCTTGTGTCCAGTTTTTGATTGAAAAATCAGGTTTGATTAATGCGTAGAGAGGTTTAACCCTTTCTGCATAATTTAGAATGTAAATTCTTCGAAAATTTAGGAAACCCAGGATGGATTGTACATTTTTTAGCGTCTTTGGAGGTTGGAGCAGCGCACACTTTTCTAAAAAGTTAGCTGCCAAGCTCTTGCCTTCACTTGAAAGCTCATATCCTAGAAATAGGACATTGAGATGGGCAATTCTGGACTTTTTAAAGTTGAACTTGTAGCCCTCAGAGGCGAAACCCAATATAATGGTGCTCACCCTGTTCAAGTGTTTGTCCAGGTCATCGTCTGTCAGATATATGTCATCGACATAGGACAATGCCTCATTGTCATAAATTTGTAGTAACTCCATTACCCTCGCTGAGAATAAACCGGGGCTATTCTTGAACCCTTGTGGGAGTCGACAAAAGTGACGCTGGGTCCCCATTATGGAGAATGCTGTTAAGTACCTGCTTTCAGGTGCTATGTTTTGACAAAAGAAACCATTTGAGATATCTAATGTGGTTTTATATTTTTTACGCACAATGTTATTCATTAATGCTGTGCTATGTGCATTTTGTACTGCAAAAGTTTTAGAACAAGTGTTTAGGTGTCTGTAATCCAAAACTAGACGATATGTATTGTCTGGTTTGGAGACAGGAAACAAAGGATTGTTCATTGAGGAGGTGCATGTTTCAATCACCCCTTGGTATTCAAGTTGATCTAAGATCTCCCTGACCTGTTTTTTAGCTTCTTGCTTTATTGGGTACTGCCTTTGTGCAGTAGGTTCATGTTTCAGATGTATTTTATGGTGAGGTGAGTCCTCATCCCATCCTACATGATTTTTATATAATGCTGGGTCCTGGGCTACTGCCCATTTCCTGGCATATGTATATTTTAGATGAATTGGAATATGGTTGGAGAAGGCAGGCATAATAATGTCCTCGCCATGTGGGCACTCCCTGACAAATTGTGGTGGCCAGTCCTTTTCTGCTAGAAGTATGTCATAGCCTCTTGATAGTCTTTCCCAAAAAAGTGCTTTCACCTGTCTAGGTTTGTCTCCCTCCATCCGGAGTGTTATTTCAAATAACCTTTGTGGAGTACTAACCCTGGTGTCTACAGTCTCAACTGTGATGTACTCATTCAAGTCCACTATCTCCAGAAGTTCCTTCACGTTCTGGCGAACTATTGTGACTAGGGGTGGGCGGAATTTGCGTAATCGCGCTACGCAAAGCTCCGCGAAACGGTAAAAAATCTCCGCGAGCACGCAAAAGTTCCGCGAACACGCGGAATTGCTTGTTCCGCCCGTTCGCGATGCTTTTTTCCTGTTTGCGAACGCTGTTTGCGTGCTCGGGGAGAAATATCTCGCGAACACGCATTTTGAAAGTGCGAACAAGCAAAAAACTCCGCGAAGCCGCGGATCGCGGAATTTTTGCCAATTTCGCGTTCTCCGCGGAACGCGAAATTACCCAAATTCCGCAAATTCCGCGAGCGGAACGGAATTTACCGCCCAGGCCTAATTGTGACTTCTGCTGCACTGTCCAGCATGGTCTGAGCCCATTCTCCGTTCTTGAGTTGTGATCTCAGTATTCTCGGCATGTCTGATCTTTAGACCTGCTACTTTCTTTTTGGCGAATTGAAGTTTAGCCTTAGTTTTTGGAGCGTGTTTGTCGTCTTTCGATTTCACGCGTTCTTCTCTGTGTTCCGTCCGTCCTCTTCTTTCCGAAGTCTGTGGTGAGATCTGAAAGGGACGAGAGGAACGTGTATCAATATCTTGATACCTGTCAGGCTTTCTCAAATTATCCCTGTTCCTGAGGTTATACCTCCTTTCAGAGGGCTCCTTTTGAGGAGACCTACCTCGAGATTGAGAACGCTTCTCATTTGAGTTTTGTTTATTAGTCTCCCACTTCTTTTTAGAAGATGTAGGAGTTTGTTTAATTGAGTCCTTCTCAGGACTTTCAGATAGTTTCGGCTTCACTGGTCTTCCACCCAAACTATCTCAGCCTAATTCTGCATAAGATTGTTCTATAATTCTGGGTAGCTCTGTTTGATGTTCTGTAACATCGAATTCCCTTAATTTTTGTCGGATCGCAACTGCTGCTGCCTCTCCTTTAATATTAGATAATATTATTGTTGAGACCTGGTCGAAATTTTTCAGTAATTTCATACCTAAATTTAGAGCAGGCTCTGCCCAGTATTCATTTTGAATTTGTTTGAGGACATCAGGTATTACCGCAATTGACGGAATGCCATGTGTTTTTGTGTAGATAGCAGCAAAAACTGAGCCCCAAGTGGTGCAGTCTTCTAGTTGTGGTGTGATCCCCATTGGTAAACTGATTGTCAGTATTCTGTGTTTCTCATACGGGCTAGTATTTGGAAATACTGCTTCGATTTGAGTAATTTTTTGAGCTATCCAAAACGGAATTTGCTCACGTTTTGTGGGCATTTTACCCATGACTGAGTTGAGAGTCTGTGGTGTAATTTTTAGAGTAGTCCCCTGATGAGGGGTCTGATTTTGAAGTGTGAATGGGGGTTGGACTGTGAGAGTCCGCATGACATATTGGACCAATTGTCTGTAAATTTTTATTAACTCTGTGAGTTGAGTAAGTAAATCCTCATCTGACATTTCTTCAATGTCAGGATGAGGTGTGTAGCCGGCTAAAATTGGCCATGTTGCTCCTGGTCGACCTAGTGGACCGAGCCTGGTAATGTTTTTGTGATGTTTTAGGGCGCCTTTAAACCAGAGCTGATGCTCTTGGTATGTTAGTGGAATTTCTATATCCTCGAAAGGAATGTATTCCTCTGGTAGATCATCTTCTTTGTAGAAGTGAAATGTCTGTGATATTGCATTGCATTCAGGAAGTATTACCCATGAATAGAATACCTCTGTCTGAAAGGATTCATGTGCCTCTATCACGAAAACTGCTCTACCTCCTCTTGGCGGTAGGCCATGTTTTATAAGTTTTAGAGTGATGGCTCTTCTTAAGTTTTGATGGATGTGTATAACACCCTCCTCAGTTTCATTTAAACCCGTAAGGTTAAAAACTGTTGCTTGGGCTGGATCAGCCGCAGCTCCACCGTTTTCAGTGTCGTTGTCAGGCATTTTGTTTTTTGAAAAATGTAGAACAAGTTTCAAGGAAACAAAGATAAGGTGCACAATATTTTGGAACACTGTATCCTTCAACGTTGAGCAAACCAAACAGGTAATATATAGGGTACTGCCCTATGTAGCCTTGGTGGATATTTAACCCTGCCCACTCCAGACGTCTTTTGGAGTATATGGGTAGGGGTCTTGAGAGAAAAAGCACGGCTGAGTTACTCAGTATCTAACGTTGAATTACCGCCTTACCAAACCGTTGGGCGCCATGTAGTGTAGCTCCTATTTCCCTAATAGGCTCTGCGCATTGGAATAATATATCCTATAGGTTTGACATAGGACTAAGGTCAGTATGTCCCTATCGAGTATATTAAACTTAATTACTTGTGCCAGCTAGCTCAGAGGCCACTAGAAACTCCTTGACAACAAGAAGGGAGTAGTTTCTGGCAGCCGCAAAACATGACCACTATGTTTCCCTTTAGAATCAGAACGTGTCCCAGAGTCGTGGAAACAATAGATAACTATTTCACTCAGCTCAATCGTGCATGCTTAGTTTTCTCCAAGTTTACACAGAAAGAAATAGACGGGCGTTTCAATAAAAGGTTTATTGAACAGTCTTGTTTCTGGTGTAAGTAAGATGTGCTGTTACGATCACAAGACAGTATGCGAGATAAATAATGTACAGTGTGAGCAGTAGAAATAAATAATACTGCGTTAGCATTATCATTTAGTACATATGCTGTTACATAAATAACACAGACTAAAAATGCGAGTACTCATACGATGCGTTGCTAAGCTAGTTCTACCCCAATGTACCTAACCTAACCTAGGTGTAGGACGAGGTATGAAGTAGGTGAAGTATTCCTTACTATGGTATACTAAGAGTATGTTAAGTCTAGTATGCCAAGAGTCCCTCTAGGTTCTAGTCAGTTCCATACCTGAAGAATGAGAGAGGTAGGAATCTCTTTGCCGGACTCGAACTCCAACACCCCGCAAGGGAAGTCAGATCACTGGAAGCTGGACTCTGCGTGCAGGGATGACAGCGTCTTCTCAGTGCGTCAGGCCGGGATACGGGCTCCTCTGAAGTCGAGGTCTCCTCTGATTTACAGGGGCTAGGGAAGGTATATTTATACCTTAGAAGTACCTCACAATGTTAGCATTGACGTGAATTGGACAGCGAAAGACGTCATGGATGAACCCCTAAGGAATAACGGTTCATACATAATATATGAGTCCTTGAAGAAATCAATAGTCCTGGACTAGGGAAACTCCAGCAGCCTAAGGGTCTGTTCTTCATGAACTCGTTGTGACGTTAGGGTGGATGGATGTCGGAGACCATGCCTGTATTTGGAGTGCATGGTTTAATGCCTAAATAAGGCCTGGGATTTTATGCCTATATAAGGGCAGGGCGAATTGTGCCTATATAAGGACATGATACTGGAAAGCCCGTTTATGGACACCCTAAGAGGAATACAACAGTACATCAGTGATAAACTCTAAAGTGAGAGACCCTCACACTCCCCGTACCTGTACATCAGAGATGATAACATCTAGAGTGAGAGACCCTCACACTCTCTGCACCCGTGCATCAGTGATAATAAACCCTAGATTGAGAGACCCTTACACACCCTGTACCTGTCCATCTGTGATAATAATCTCTAGAGGGAGAGACCCTCACTCTGTCTCTACCTGTGCATCACTCATAAACTCCAGAGGGAGAGGCCCTCGCATTGTCTGTACCTGTACACCAGTGATGACAAGCTCTAGAGTGAGAGCCTCACACTGCCTGAACCTGTACATCACTGATAATAACTCCAGAGGGTGAAACCCTCCCACTCTCTGTACCTGTGCACCAGTGATAATAAAGACTAGAGGGTGACACCCTCACACTGTCTGTACCTGTGCATCAGTGATAAACTCTAGAGTGTGAGACCCTCCCACTCTCTGTACCTGTGCACCAGTGATAATGAAGACTAGATGGTGACACTCTCACACTGTCTGTAACTGTGGATCAGTGATAATTAACTCTAGAGGCTGAGACCCTCCTACTCTCCAATAATAAATAGATTCTAGACTCTAGATTGAGAGACCCTCACACATTCTGTACCTGTGCATCACCGATAATAGACTCTAGAGAACTCTAGAGGAAGAGACTCTCACAATGTCTGCACCTGTGCATCAGTGATTAACTATAGAGTGAGAGACCCTCACACTCCCTATACCTGTACATCACTGATAGTAAACTCTAGCGGAAGAGACCCTCACACTGTCTGTACCTTTGCATCAGTGATAAACTCTAGAGTGAGAGACCCTCACACTCTCTGTACCTGTTCATCTGTGATAATGAACTCTAGAGTGAGAGACCCTCACTCTGTCTCTACCTGTGCATCACTCATAAACTCCAGCGGGAGATGCCCTTATATTGTCTGTACCTGTACAACAGTGATAATAACCTCTAGAGTGAGAGACCCTCACACACTCTGTACCTGTGCATCAGTGATAATAAACTCTGGCATGAGAGGCCCTTTCACTTTCTGTACATGTACATCAGTGATAATACACTCTAGAGAGTGAGACCCTCACACAGTTTGTATCTGTACATCAGTGATAATAAACTCTAGAGTGTGAGACACTCACACACTCTGTACCTGTGCATCACTGATAATAGCCTCCAGAGAACTGTAGAGGAAGAGACCCTCACTCTGTCTCTACCTGTGCATCAGTGATAAACTCTAGAGTGAGAGACCCTCATACTCTCTGTACCTGTGCATCAGTGATAAACTCTAGACTGAGAGAACCTCACACTCTCTGTACCTGTACATCAGTGATTATAACCTTTAGAGGGTGAGACCCTCACACTGTCTGTACCTGTACATCACTGATAATAACCTCCAGAGGGTGAAACCCTCCCACTCTCTGTACCTGTGCACCAGTAATAATGAAGACTAGAGGGTGACACCCTCACACTGTCTGTACCTGTGCATCAGTGATAAACTCTAGAGTGAGAGACCCTCACACAGTCTGTACCTGTGCATCAGTGATAAACTCTAGAGTAAGAGACCCTCACACTCTCTGTACCTGTGCATCATTGATAATAAACTCTAGAGATTGAGACCCTCACATTGTCTCTACCTGTACAACAGTGATAATAAACCCTAGACGGTGAGACCCTCACGCTCTGTACCTGTGCTTCAGTGATAATAAACTCTAGAAGGAGAGACCCTCACACTGTCTGTACCTGTACATCAGTGATAATAAACTCTAGAAGGAGAGACCCTCACACTGTCTGTACCGGTACATCACTGATAATAACCTCCAGAGGGTGAAACCCTCACACTGTCTGTGCCTGTGCATCAGTGATAAACTCTAGAAGGAGAGACCCTCACACAGTCTGTACCTGTGCATCAGTGATAATAACCTCCAGAGAGTGAAACCCTCCCACTCTCTGTACCTGTGCACCAGTGATACTAAAGACTAGAGGGTGACACCCTCACACTGTCTGTACCTGTGCATCAGTGATAAACTCTAGAGTGTGAGACCCTCCCACTCTCTGCACCTGTGCACCAGTGATAATGAAGACTAGATGGTGACACTCTCACACTGTCTGTAACTGTACATCACTGATAATAACCTCCAGAGGGTGAGACCCTCACACTGTCTGTACCTGTACATCACTGATAATAACCTCCAGAGGGTGAAACCCTCACACTGTCTGTACCTGTGCATCAGTGATAAACTCTAGAGTGAGAGACCCTCACACAGTCTGTACCTGTGCATCAGTGATAAACTCTAGAATGAGAGACCCTCACACTCTCTGTATCTATGCATCACTCATAAACTCCAGAGGGAGAGGCCCTCACACACTCTGTACCTGTGCATCACTGATAATAAACTCTAGAGAACTGTAGAGTTCCACTCCCAGCAGCAAATGCCATAACAAAGACATTTCACTACTATTTAAGAGGAGATGCACCACATGAATATGCCCCATTTGAGGACATAGAGATTCCACTCACTTACCAGGAGCATTATTACTGGTTTAATGGCGCCCTACCCCACGTACGAAGAAGAGTAAGATTTGGCCCGCTCGGAGGAGACGGGGCCACATGGCCAATACAAGTGGCTTACACACCGCACCCTGACATTGGAACAATGCCACAGCCAGAATTACTCGTACAACACAGAGATTTAATTAAAATCTACAGAAACCTGACACAATTCGTCATGAGGACTTTAACAATCCAACCTGCACCAGGTGCAGCAAATAGTACTCCAGCTCAGTGTACAGGAAATACAATTACTCCTCAAACATTACATGCGGTAATGGGCAAAATGCCCGCAAAATGAGAACAAATCCCATTCTGGATAGTTCAGAAAATAACTCAGCTTGAGGCAGTATTCCCGAATACTACCACCTATGAAAAACACAGAATTCTAACAATCTGCTTGCCCATGGGGATCACACCACAAGTAGAGGATTGCACCTCTTGGGGTTCAGTCTTTGCTGCCATATATACCAGAACAAATGGTATCCCGTACTTAGCAGTAGTGCCAGACGTATTGAGACAGATACAAAATGAGTACGGAGCAGAGCCTGCCCTAAACTTAGGGATGAAGTTACTAAACAACTTTGATCAGGTATCAGCCAAAATACTAGCTAACATTAAGGGGGAAGCAGCTTCAGTGGCGATCCGCCAAAGCCTAAGGGACTGAACGTCCAATAGAACAACACCACGAACTACCCAAAATAATTGAAACTGCATATGCAGAACTAGGCAGAGACAGTCTAGGTGGGAAAGCATTAAAACCACAACTGGTGGGCAGTCCTGAAAAGGACACTACAAAGCAGACACCTACTTCTTCTAAAATAAAGTGGGAAAATAAAAAGCAACAAAAACCGAAAGACAGCAGATCTCAATCCCGAGGCAGGTCTCCTCAACGAGCCCTCTGAAAGGAGGTATAACCTCAGGAATAGGGATAATATTAAAAAACCTGACAGGTATCAGGATACTGATACACGTTCCTCTCGTTCCTTTCAGGCTTCGTCAAGAAACTCAGAGAGGGAAGGACGGTCAGAACACAGACAAGAGGAGCGTACAAAGTCCAGAGACACGCAACGCGCTGCGGACCACGCACCTAAAAAAGAGGATAAACAAAAACCTCAGTTCAAAAAGAAGGAGGTAGCAGGTCTCAAGATCAGACATGCCCAGAATTCTGAGGACACAGCTTCTGAGCGGGGAATGGGCTCTGACGATGCTAGACAGCGCGGCAGAAGTAACAATAGCTCACCAGAACCTGAAGGAATTTCTGGTGACAGCGGAGTTGAGTGAGTATATCACAGTGGAAACACCTGATACTCGGGTAAGTGTCCCACATAAGTTACATGAGATAACACTCCGGATGGAGGGGGACAAGCCCAGAAAAGTTAAAGGTCTATTTTGGGAAAATTTGTCATCTGGATATGACATCCTATTAGCAGAGCAAGACTGGCCGGCAGCATTCGTCATAGAGTGCCCAAAGGGAGAAAAGGTAATTTTTCCACCATTTTCCGAACCTCGTTCCCATACATCTTAAATATGCATATGCGCAGGAGTGGGCGGTTGCCCTAGCTCCAGCATTGTACAAAAATCATGCTGGTTGGGATGAGGATTCAACCCACCACGTGATCCCGTTAAAAGTTTCCCCAAATGCGCAAAGGCAATACCCTATAAAGCAGGAAGCTAAAAAACAAGTCAGGGAGATCCTAGATCAACTTGAATACCAGGGGGTGATTGAAAATTGCACTTCACCTATGAACAATCCTTTGTTCCCCGTAGCAAAACCTAACAACACATATCGTCTAGTTTTAGATTACAGACATTTAAACACTTGCACAAAGACATTTGCAGTTCAAAATGCACACAGTGCCGCATTAATGAATAACATTGTGCGACAAAAATACAAAACAACACTTGATATCTCAAATGGATTTTTCTGCCAAAATATAGCGCCTGAAAGCAGGTATCTGACCGCATTCTCAGCGCTGGGGTCCCAACTGCAATTTTGTGGACTCCCCCAAGGGTATAAGAATAGCCCGGGGTTGTTTTCAGCAAGGATAACAGAGTTACTCCAAAATTTGGATGAAGAAGCATTGTCCTATGTGGATGATATTTATCTAATGGACAATGACTTACTGAGGCACTTGACCAGGGTGAGCACCATTATTATGGGATTTGCCTCTGAGGGCTATAAATTTAATGTCAAAAAATAAAAAATTGCCCATCTCAATGTCCTATTTTTAGGGTATGAGCTGTCAAGTGAAGGAAAAGCCTAGCAGCTAACTTTTTAGAAAAGTGTGCGCTGCTCCAACCTCCAAAATCATTAAAGAATTTACAATCAATTCTGGGATTCCTAAATTTTGGCCGAACATACATTTTGGATTACACAGAAAGAGTAAAACCTTTCTACGACTTAATAAAACCTGATTTTTCAATCAGACAATGGACACAGGAACATACAAATATCCTACGTTCACTACAGGAAGACATGATAGCTTCAAAACATTTACAGACACGCGTAAACGTACGCAACTTAGTGATCCGAGTAATAGCGGGTCAATGCGGGTACACTTATTTGACTTTCAATGAAGGCGAAACGGTACCAATCGCATACAAATCACACCTGTACACAAACCCAGAAATGCGTTTCACTTCAACAGAAAAAATCCTGACAGCAGTGCAGACCGCTGTAGCAAGAGAAAGAGCTCTGGCTCAGGGTAAACGCATAATTGTCATGACCCCAGTACCAGCTTTAGAAGCTGTTACAAAAGCTAGCATTCCAAATGCGAAAGCCTTACATCCCAGAAGGATACAATGGGCTAATTCTCTTACTGCAACGGATGTTGAATACAGATTTGATCCAAGTTTAAAAACACAAGCATTTCTGCAATACGAACAAGAATATCCTCTACCAAATGAGATTTTGCCTCTAGATCAGTATGAATACATTATTTACACTGACGGATCTGCTCAACCGGCCATAGGGAGTAAGCAAGCTTACAGCGCGGCGTGTGCAATCGTTAAAGGTCGCATGCGCAATGGAAAGTTCCATCCCAGTAGCACTAAAACGCAATCTCTAGGAGACTGCACAGCTCAGCTAGCAGAATTAAAAGCACTGATACTGGCACTTGTAAATACGGAAGACGAATTCCCCACACTAATTGTGTGTGATTCCTTTTACTGTGTACAGTCGTACAATGAATATTTACATCATTGGGAACAAAACGGGTTCAAAGATGCGAAAGGTGGCACAATTAAGCATAAAATGCTATGGGAACAGGTAGTGGAGTTGAGAAACGAACTACCAAGGGCTCACGTGATACATACACTGAGTCATCAGCGTGATGGCGTTCACGTTGAAGGGAATTCATTGGCTGATGAAGCCACAAAGGGGGCTGTACGCACAGCGTCCATAGCTGCAATCACTCGTTCCATAACGAGAATAGACGGCGAGATTATGGTAGTTGTCAATGCTTCGCGCAAAGGCAGCACAGCAGTGCCAAAGAAATTTCCACTCAAGTAGTCCTACAAGTTAGATGCACAAAACATTCCATATGCTCAGATTCCTGGAGTGGGGGATAGAGTAATACCAAATATGGATCGTAGGTTAGGCTTAATTGTGGCAGCACACAAAGGGAAAGGTTCTGTACATAAGGGACTTAGGGAGACTGTTTCTTCGTGGAAACAACGCTACTGGTGGATCGTGATGAGAAGGCAGATTAGAGACTATGTCTGGAACTGCGACATCTGCAAGCAGATGGAAGGGTCCACTGCAACACGTCCAGTAAAGATACCATTATTAGACAGCATTAGGTTGTCCGTTCGTGTACGTCCAGCTCAAGTTTCCTCAAGGTCTGGCCTCAGCGCTCGGCTGATGCTCGAACTGTTATAAAAGATTTGCGAGTCTTTATCGGCACATGCGCAGTTGGCACGTTACATTCTGACCGTGGCCCGGCGTTTAGCTCTCGGGCTTACAAAGAGGCCATGGAAGGAATGGGCGTAGCATTGCTGTACTCCTCTCCGTACCATCCCGAGGTAAATTCGGTTGTGGAGAGGAAAAACCGGGACTTAAAGCAATCTTTAACAGCTAGGGTATTAGGCAAGGGCGGTAGATGGGTCGATCACCTTTATGGGGTACAACGAGCGATTAACAATCAGCCAAGAAGCTCTCTAGGGGGTGTCACTCCTTACGAGGTCCTATTTGGGACAAGAATGTGGGTACCTGATCTTGATTGTGAAGGCGCAGTGGCGGATGAAAAACAATTTGATATCCATGATCGTTTGGCTGTTTTACAGGATCTAAATTAATCCAGAACACAACAAAGTAACATGCTCCAGAAACAGACTGCCACTGAGGAAGTCAAGGCAGTAACGGCAAGACCTGCCTGGATCCCAAAAGTCGGGGATCTGGTCAGAGAGAAGATTGCTGACAAGAAAGAATTTGGGCCATCCTACAGAAAGCCTGTACCGGTCCTAGCAATCCAAGGCACAAAAACTGTACTTCTGCCGCCTCTTGCCGGGAAAAAGGAGAAAAGATTTGTCTCAATCAAACCACACTATGTGGCCGATACTAAACAGTAGGCCTCGTGGACTCCACAGTAGCAGACACCCTCCTCTCACTACAATCCAAGAAGTTCAGACAGAAAGACTCATCACATTTGAAGAGCCACCTGTACGGAATGAAGGACTAAGCAACAATGCTATGGAACTCGTTCCACTTCAACAAGAAGAAAACCAACTTAACAACCAAGTTGCAATCAGACCGACAACAGACATTTACGTCAACGTGCCTCGTCAAGAGCAAAATCCGATTTCAACAAATCCCGAAGCAATTCCAACAATTGATCGAACTGCTTCTGGCTATTTCATGAACTTTGATACGTTTTCACTGGACCCAAGTGAGCCGGAAACGACGCCAGCCAAAAAATCACTCAAACAGAAACTCACTGACTTTTTGAACTTTTTTAGAAAGACTTACCTGGTGTCACCTTGGATTGAACTATGGTATATCACTGGGATTTTATTATTTCTTTTCTGGCTAGGTTTAATAATAACGTTTAGTATGCTTATTAATGGACAATACCTTCAGCAAAGCTCGACAGCCCAAAGAGTCAATTTGATTTTAAAACCACACCAGTCTTCACATCGTGAACCATGAGACTTGTCTTCAGTGAACATCACAGCAGTTCCTATACCAGACGGTATAGTATGGGACAAGATTGATTATGATATATTCGGTCCGACTGAACTTTTAAAGCTTAAACATGTATTTAAAATTTCTTTAAGTGATATCATTACCTCCAGTACATTTTCTGATGATTGGGACACTGAAACTATAAACAATTTAATGTCTGATCTAGAAAAACAGCAGCATTTCCGAACAATGAAATGTTAGAAGGTACTTCAGACTATGATACATTGTACTGTTATCAACACTATGGTCATCATTTCTTGCATAAATCTATAACACCTAGAAATGTATTTGAATACCACCAGTGGGAACACTGCCCAACTCCTCCAAAAGGTAGTTTGCAAACTTTTGCACAGAAATTCACATACTTTTCAGGGTTCAACACATCTGACCCAAAGTCATTTTATTACAAAGTGGCAACAACAGCAGCACAGAAAATTATGTTGACTAACACCAAACAGATTTCCTCTGCTTCCTTTATGGCCCAGTTGTCTACACAGGGTTTCGACCTATGGAAGGACACTATAGATTCAAAATCAATCTGGGGTTCTAGGGACTGGAAAGTCCAGGGAACAGAAGCACGTTTTAGAGCATGCCTCATTCCACAACAGATAATATTTCTGAATGAAACTGTGCAACAGACATCCTGTCTTGGACTAGCCAAGAACAAGGAAATGAACACACCTGGGTTTCCGACACCATCACAGATGGGTGGGGGGCAGAATTCAACTACACATGGGGTAAGATTAGATGACATTCTCCAATACAACAGGTCCGATCCCAATTGGACAGGATGGATGATTTGGCCCATTGACATGAACACTTGTCAACAGAGATTCCTAGGTACACCTGAGGGATTTATTATCCATAGGCCAGATCCTCGCTATGTACAGAGACAACACCCAGGGGTAGTGACATCCTATAGTGTTGGGAAGCTGTGCCTTGATTGGCTAGAAACCTCAACACTTGCAGAAGTGAAACATCATTTGACCTTACTCACACCTGATGTAGACCTTACGGATTTTTTACAAGGCCCCAGGAAAACACGTCAGAAACGTTTTATATATGCTGGCCTTTATGCCTATTATAATGAAACTGGAAAATATCCCAACAGGAGGCCGCAGAAAGAATACGGGAAATAGACCGTATTAACTTAGAGAAGGCATTAGCTGTAGTGGATAATGGGTTAACAACTTTGACCTCCAGGATTTACTCCTTAGGCAACATTGTGTCTTTGGCAATCGACATATTAGAACAAGATCTGGCCTTGTTACAACACGGGCAATCTCAGCTACGTTCTATTATGATGTTAAGCTGGACGCCGCAATCTTTGCGTGCAGGCTACGTGCCCTGGCGTTTTATAAACACCATGTCTCTGTTCTCAGAATACAATCTAACAGATAAACAGACAGAAATGGCACAAAGAGGAGCCAAATATACAATGCTGCGTATTGAGAAACTGGAAAGGTTACCATTCACTGTAGCCGAATCACCATCAACAGTATGGCTAATTCATGGCCCAATCACTCTGCCGGTCACCACGTTTCAGTTTCAATATTGCCTTGAGCAAAGGCAGGCAGGCAAATATGAAAAGATGGGTAAGGGATACATCAAGGAAACTTGGGAGTTACCATATAGATATCGATGCCGGAATGGGGATCGAGAAGTGTATCTGAGTGGTACAAACTGCAAGAACGCTTTGAGCGGTTCTCTCATGTGTCAGGATATTTCTCTACACGGAGAATGTAGTGGTTCGGTAGCGAACTTATCATTTCACATGTCAGGGACCCCAGCGGCCATGATCACACCGGTTTTCCAGCTGCTCTCGAATGAGAGTTACTTAATGCTAAATGATCAAGGTTGCTGTGGGATGCTTCCGGGTGTCGCCTATCTGGTCACTGTTAACTCCAGGGTTACTTGCTGTATTCAAGTATTGTTTCCACCACTGAACACAGTATGGGCACAGGACCCTAAAATATTGTGGACATTAAAATTGAGGTGCCAAACATATAGTCAGCTGCAGTTTTGTTACATTTCAGTTGTTTGGATTGACTGTTTGAGCACTCTTTTTCCTGTAACTTAATTTATACATTATGCCGAAATACAATGATGGACGTGAAGAAATGGCACTAAATCTATTCGGAGCAAATAGCTCAAAACATGTAACAAATGCTGAACCATCAGCCAAAGCTAGTTTGAAAACGTTATTTATAAGACTAGAAAGATTGAGAAAACAAGAACTGAGTAGATGGTGGGATGGGGTAACCCTCAAACAATACATGGAGAACGGTAAAGTTCCCAGGGGGTTACGCATACTTATTTTCCCCACTTTTGAGGACCTCAGCGAAAAACTATTGAAGGAGTGGGAAGGAAATCTTGAGGGAGCCTCAAGGATAATGATGGAAATCTTAGTGAAACATTCTATTGAAAAAGGAGACAGGTTACAGGAGGAGATAGAAGTAGTAGAGAGGGAAATTAATGAGATGGGTGAAAAGGAACTCATAGAAAAAAACTATGCTATCCTCAAGCAAGTGATGGATAATCATCAAGTTTATCTTAAGGACAAGAAATTGAGAAAAATTAAAAGAGACGAC
The DNA here is from genome assembly GCA_963921515.1 of Calotriton arnoldi. Classification (NCBI taxonomy): domain Eukaryota; kingdom Metazoa; phylum Chordata; class Amphibia; order Caudata; family Salamandridae; genus Calotriton; species Calotriton arnoldi. The sequence goes on along the minus strand of CAWUFW010011226.1, from coordinate 559,010 downwards.
CGTGATTACAGGGACGGGCGAATATACACGTTTGCCAAAAAATTTGATAGTCTACAGGGTGCTGATGACAAGAAAAGAAACAGGGATGGAGGGGAGGACAATGACGATAGTCGCTCCAACAGTAGTGTTTCTTTTGCTTCAGTGAGTAGTGTAGCATCCTCGGTCACTACTCAGGAGATCCCTTTAGGGGAAGGGGCCTCCTCTTTCCAAAAAGAACTACCAAAATTGAGAATATCAAACCGACTCCAACAGAAAAGAGAACAACCAAAACTAGGAGGGGAGGTCGGAGGTGGAAGAGGAGGCGCCAAAGGGACGGGAGGGAAGATGGATGCGTCAGTCAGGTCCAAGAGAATATAGATGATTTAGGAATTGGCTCGAATATCCAGTGTGCCCAGAGTGGGGGGGATTACGATTTGAAAATTGTCAACCTCTCCAATAAAGTCCTTGATATTGAAGAAATAAAACTTCTGAGTAAGGGTCTCAATTTCTGTCCCACACAAAGTGGTGATTTTGCAAATGTTCATGTTGATCTTTTTAAATTTACTAGGAATCTAAAACTTAAAGATTTCTTTTATAATAGACCACCAGTACATGTAAGACCTGCACTTGTTAGGGGCGAAAGCACACATACAATTGCGGATGTGCGTAATGTCCAGTGTCTCTTGTCGATAGGTGAGGAGGAATGCTCTGACATTCCTGCCCTACTGAGGGAACTTGACATTGCCCAGGGAGCATCAGGTGATAGTGGCCTGCGGCCAAAATCCAAATTTGTGCCCACCTGTGGATATCACCCTAACATTGATGCCTTTCATAAGAGGGTGGAGGAGGATCTACGCAGATTGGAAAGTCCTAAAAAGTATAAACCGAGTACTAAGATGAACTTAACACATCTAGAGCGACAGGCGTTACACCTGAGATTGTTATTCGTGAAGCAGACAAAGGCGGCAATGTTGTCGTTATGAACCGTCTGGATTATTTAAACGAAATTAATCGACAACTTAGCAATAGTAGGTGCTAGAGGGAAATCAAGGACAATCCCATTCCAGGCGTTGCAAATAAAATCAATGCAATGCTATGTGAATGGAGAGACACTTGTTTGATCACGGATGATGAATACAAATACCTACGGGTGGACTGTCCCTCCTATCCATGTATATATATTCTACCGAAAGTACATAAGGGGGGACAGTTCCCCCCAGGCAGACCAATAATATCGGGGGTGGGCTCACCCACCGAAAAGTTGAGTATGTGGATCTGAAATTACAAAAATATGTCCTGGGCCTTCCTTCTTACATCAGAGATAGCAAGGACATATTAGTTAAACTTAAGGATTTCGAATGGTCAGAGGAATTGGTCTTTGTCACGCTTGACGTGGAAAGTTTATATACTTGCATAGATAGGAAATATGGCATTATGGCAGCACGCTCCTTCTTGGATAGGGAGGATGCAGAACTTTATGCCCATAATGAAATGATTGTCCAGATGATTGACCTTATACTGTTGAACAACTTCTTCTTGTTTGACCACCGCTGGTTTGAACAGATCAATGGAACCGCAATGGGCTCCAGGTTTGCTCCCTCTTATGCCTGCCTCTTTATGGGGTGGTATGAGAGGGAGCATGTCTGGGCCAGATGTGCCTCCCCCTGGACCAAATACATCGTGTACTGGGGGAGGTACATCGATGATGTGATATGTCTGTGGTCGGGGTCCATTGAACATTTGGAACAGTACTTTGCATATTTGAATAGCAATTCTTTTAATGTTAAGTTTACCATGTCCTATCATAAGGAAAGTATTAACTTTCTGGACATAAGATTCTATATAGAACATGGCACTATTCAGAGTACTTTATACCGGAAGGAGACATCATGTAATTCTGTCCTGCATGCGTCAAGTGCGCATGCAAGTTCTGTAATTAGGAATATACCTTTTGGAGAACTAACCCGCGTCAGGAGGAATTGTAGTGATCAAGCAAGTTTCCGTACAAATGTTATGGAGACCAAAACAAGATTCCTCAAACGTGGCTATGATGCTAAAGTCTTGGACAAGGCTGAGGCTAGAATTGGTCGGATTGACAGGGACACTACTTTATGTGATGAACCACCATTAAGTAAATCACGACAGGATGTGGTTAAAGCGAGGTTCATTACACAATACACCATGCACAGTGATAAAATCTTCAATGTGTTTCGCAAAAATTGGCACTTACTCACTGTGATCCCAGGATTAAAAGAACATGTAGGGGACTCTCCTTTGATCACTTATAGGAGGGGCACATCTTTACGGAACCAGCTATGTCCAAGTTATGTAACAACAACTCCCAGAGGTGGTACTTGGCTCCCTACAGCACTGAAAGGTTTTTACACCTGTGGAACCTGTAATGTTTGTGCCATGGGGAAGAACAAGACACTTTCTTTCTCCTACAATAATGACAGAATTTATGTCATTGATCAGTTTAGCAATTGTAATACAACACATGTCGTCTATGTTCTTGGATGCGAGTGTGGAAAGATCTACGTGGGCAGTATCATACGCCCTTTAAAACTTTGCATCCAGGAACATCGCAGGGCGATAATTGGGAGAGATTCCAGATATCCCATTACTGAGCATTATAACATCACACACTCAGGGGATCATACATTTTGGTTTCATGCGATAGAACACGTCCCCCCTAATAAGAGGGGTGGCAATAGGGAACTACGGCTGAGACAGGCTGAGTCAAAATGGATCTGTCGTTTGCAATCTATAAAGTTTGGTCATAACACCGATGACGAAATGCACTACTTTTTGTAAGTTTATATGCATGGGAATTTCCAGATTTGTTTTGGGTATGTTGGCTACTGTAATATGAAGATCTGTAGAGCAATGTGCATGGTGTGTTGTATTTATGACCCTTTATGCACCTGTCATCTATTCTATGCTTTATTGCCTTCTCTACTCATTAAGGTCTTGAGGCTAACAAATGGGCACTTGTAAATATTTATTGCATCCTCGACTCATTAAAATCTTGAGGATAACAAACAGGCACTTGCAAATATGCTTTTCACAATTGTACTTATGGCCTAATCATGGGCCTTGCCAAGCCACATTAGACAAATTTGGTCTTTTAGCCCCTCATATACGACGGTTTAATAACTGACGTCTTTGGTTGTTTCAGCCCATTGGTAATACTGTTTTTAAGCACATCATTCCATTATAAGATGGTGACTTCAGTGTATGTGCAGTTGGCCTTTTGCCACACCCACTCAATTGCCAATATATTTGCCGCTGGGTGATGTTCTCTACCCATGCAATAGATGATTTGGTTTATTGGCCCCTCAAACATGGCGTTGAAACACTCGCCGCTGGGTAATGTTCTCTACCTATTGCAGAAATATTGGACATCTCCGACTGATCCAGCACTTTGGTAACACTTCTCATGAGCATTTCATTGCCACTTTAAGATGGCGCCCTTAGCGTAATTGTTATATGTCATCTCGGCACCATTTGTCATTCAAAGATGGCGACCGTGGAGCATGCGCAGTATGGTGAATACGATTGAGATGTCGAGTAACACGGAAAGTCGCAATTGCGTGTATAGGCAAAATATAGTTTGGTTTGGCTTATTTTTATATTTAAATGGAATGCTGTTTTTAACTACATGCCTTGAGCTTTTCAAATCTAACAACCTAAGTATTGCCGATATTTTGTGCCACTCTAAGATGGCGCCAATATTTGTCACGGAGAACTAATTCTCCCAATTAACCTATTACCGCGTCTGAAGTCACACGCGAACGACGTACCCTGTCCCCGATGATTTTTAAACATGCCGGGAACTTCTCAAGGCACTGGTTGCTTTCCTGCATCACGGACCCGGGCGTACTCTTGGCTGTCGCAACATGAAGCGCTTCTGGTAAGTGCTCTGGGAGGGTTGAAACTACGGGAGTACGCTGGGGGTGATAATCGAGGCTGGGGAATGTTGTATACTTACGTTGTCTAGGGAGTGTGGAGCGTGACTTGCTTTTCTTAAATCCGGGGGTGGTACGAGCCAGTAATGCAGGTGGTTCGTATTTTGGGATCAGTCGACGATATATGTATATACGTTATATATCATGACGGCACATGCTCATTAAAAGACTATGCCCTGGATGTAAATCTAGTGCCCTAGACTCTGCGATTGAGGATGCTTGTTTTTTATACTTCACAAACTGTAGTATATTAGCGCATTGATGTACTTTGTATTTCTCTATGCATTGATGGAGCCAATGGACAAATTGGAGGCTGACTTTGGAACCTGGGTCCAGCAATAATATTTGGCTTCTTTGTATGTCTGCTAAGTATGGTACGTCGATGTATTGGGAAATTTCAAACTCCTGGTTCCAATGGAGGGATTTCTTGTAGGGCAGGCCGACCCTGTATAAAGGGTCCAATAATTGTGGCTGGGCCCTTGAGATATACCGAAAGAGACATGCTCTGGGACTGACTAATATATGTTGTTTGGATGATTGAATTAACTGTGATTCATTGCATTACAGATTGTTACAACTGGAGTGGATTCTGACTCCATTTGTCTAGGGGCGACGCAGTAGCTAAACACTACTGCCTTCTGATTTCTTAAAATTACTCTTTGCCCAAGTGGGATTCCTTAGACTACATTAGCATGTTTAAAGATATATTTCTTAGATGATCGCCAATTAGACATCTTTTTTAATAACCTTTAACCAGAAATCTGTGCACTTTTTCAGATCTCTATGGACGTACGCCTTTTAGAAATTAACGTGTGTATTCCGGCAGGTGTGATACTCTAACTGCAATCACAAGTAAGCAGATTTTTCTCGGGATGAAACAAAATATGTTGTATCTTGGGACTTTAATAAAGAAACCCAGATCTTTGTATATTTGGTCCTGGCAGATACATTGAACAAGGGGCCCCTCCCCCCCCCCTTTTTTTAGTCATCTACAATTTGCTTTGAATTCACGTGGGACGGCGCGATAAATGGATCGCAGTCAGTAATAAGTGGAATTGCCCATGGGGGACTCATTATATCCTCTGATCTAACACACATAGGCCATGGTAACGTGCCATTTGGACAGATTAGAATTATGTTTTCCGTTTTTCACAATTGTTTTTCTTCTAGATCTATGTGTTGGGATCCGTCCGCTTTTGTAACCACGTGGTACTCCTTTTGATACTTGTGAGGGGGTTATCACGTGCAATTGAAACCGTTCGGATTATCATACTGATACTTCATAGGTGAGTCGCGAATACTCTATGCAAACCCATTTAGATAAATGGAATACGGCCCTTTGTGAGTCATGTACAACTTATATGTAGTCCCCTATAATTCGATTTGATTTGGGACCTTAAGCACTTATATATATATATATATATATATTTTTTTTTTTACTTACGTTAAATGCAGGGATACTCACGTGCTTCGGCCGGAATTTGACATTCAACTTACTACATCTGAGCTGACCTTCGCCTTGTTGATGAAAGTGGGACCTGTCTGGTACAGAAGTCTCTTGGTGAGGTTTTAGAATTTATATATAAACAAACTGCTGTAGAGTTATTCATGGGTATGCGTTTGTTACTATATTTAGCACACCACTATTCTCTCTTGTATGGGTTATCTTTCATTACTTTGAGTATACTGTTTCTCCTTTCTCATTATTACTATCTCCTATCTCTTTTTTCCTAAATTCCTCATTTCTAATAACTTGAATATCGAGTATTACAGAGTATATGCTATAATTATAAAAGTTTGATTGGGGTATATCCCCATCGATATGAGAATATGACATGGTGATGTCTTGACTTAAGGGCGTCTGCCCGAAAGACATTGATATGGTCCTTTCTTCTCCCCTTCTTCCTTCCCCAGGTTTATATGTTCATGATTGTATATATATATATGCACGTGTTTTGATGTATATGTATATTTGTATGGCTATGTTGGATGGATTACTTTATCCAATCACAAACAAAATGTGTTGAGTATTGTGATGGTTTACCGTAAGTGACCTGTGGGACAGATAGGATCACCACTAATAGATTGTGAGTTTTGTCCATGTAGTGTTAGTGCCATATGGTATTAGAGAACGTGCTTCTTGATCTCTTTTTTAAGATGTCTGTCAATATTTGTTTGTCACGATGAGTAAATGTTTATCTGTTTGTAATTGATTTTATGTATTTTAATTGTGGCTATTTATTTGTTGTTTTATGTTGCTTTCAGCCCTGACGAAGTTCCTATAAAAGGAACGAAACGCGTTGGCTGTTGTCCTGTTGTTTTAACCTAAGAAGAATAAAGATATTTGAGTAGAACATTTTGGCTGTTGTGACTCCATCCCTGGTGCTGCCTCCACACTTCTTCAAACTGCAAGAACGCTTTGAGCGGTTCTCTCATGTGTCAGGATATTTCTCTACACGGAGCATGTAGTGGTTCGGTAGCGAACTTATCATTTCACATGTCAGGGACCCCAGCGGCCATGATCACGCCGGTTTTCCAGCTGCTCTCGAATGAGAGTTACTTAATGCTAAATGATCAAGGTTGCTGTGGGATGCTTCCGGGCGTCGCCTCTCTGGTCACTGTTAACTCCAGGGTTACTTGCTGTATTCAAGTATTGTTTCCACCACTGAACACAGTCATGGAGGCGCCGTTATGGCCTTCGTTGAATGTTTCCTTTATACACTTTGATACTTTGAGCAGACTGAAAGCCATGCTTTTACAGCAACCCGTGCCCTTAACCTCCGCTCGAGAAATCTTTGAACTTCAAGTTGCAAGGACCTCGACTGAGATACAAGCGCTTATACGTACAAACTGCCCCTTTCATTTCGCAGAAATGGTGAGTCGTATCTTTAACATGTCTGATACAAGCGGTATTGTACACCTATTTAAGACCATAGGGTCAGGACTATTAAGCACCTTTCAGACAGTCCTCGGAGTAATCCAAAATTTTATACACTCCGTATTGGGAAGCGTCTTTGGAGGTCTCCCGCTTATCCTGTTCCTAATTGCAGGAGTCCTGATTGTAATATTACTGCTACGCAATGGACGGCCCCATTTCCGAGGAAATGGCGAACACGCTCATGGAACGGAAATATCATGAACGCATGGTGCAGCTTCTGGGCATACCCTGCCTAAGAGAACTGAACGCCTCTTGGTTTCTATCATTTAGACCAGTCTGGGTGGACTGCATCTTACCTGTTCTTCGATGCCTGTTCTGCGGAGAAGAATGCACGTTGGATCTCTGTCTAACGTTTCCATCGGATACGCCACTGGACCTAGATGCTATGCTGGACCCCCTAAAGGCCCATGCTCTGCGTTGTCCCCAGCATCTTCCAATTCTGATGAATGCATTCCTTGAGAATCCACAGGTGCCGTATGCTCCTGCTGGGTTAGGTGGCTCCTCCAGAGGCACCGAGGTAACAATTGCCGCACAAGCTGCCGCAGCAACGACTGTTGGCAGTGCCGAATTCCATCTATGTGCGATTGACGTTCTCTGTGAAGCGTTGGATTTGTCGTCTGTAGTAGCTAACACCGATAATGCTGTATCTCCCAGCCAGTACACTTAATCTTGAATTGGCCCATCACGTCCTGGGAAAGAATTCGGCTTCTCCACTACGTTTCATAAATAAACGAACAAAATTTGGAACATTTCCTAAATTGACACTTTTACTTGGAAAAGCATGGCCTTCTTCAGCTTATAGTGATGCAACTTTTATAAATGGGACAGAATTGACTTTTTCAAGTGGTAACTAAAAAATAGCTATTTTTTAACATTTTTAACTTTTTATAGTGTTTTTAAAACTCACGTTTTAGCTGTTTTTAAGTGAATATTTTTAAATTGTCCAGATTTTAGGTATGGTCATTGTCATCCAATTCGGAAGTGGAGTGGGTGTTATGTTTCGTATATAGGCCCTAATGTAGACCCGTTCATATATGCCATAATGTAGAAATACTCGTATATGCCCTATTATGGTCATACTCGTATATGCCCTATTTTGGTCATACTCGTATATGCCCTATTATGGTCATACTCGTACATGCCCTATTATAGTCGTGGCTCCTAATATAGGCATGATCTTTCACCTACATTAGTTCCTTACCGTACACAACGAGCTCTGAGGGCTGAACGTTATCTAGTCTGTGGTTAGAACACTGCAAGGTCTTTCCAGAACACATGCCTACAATGTACTCATAAATTATGCATGAGCATTCACCAGCTACATCTCCCGCATAATATGTATGTACAAAGTTCACCCCTGATGTCTTCCTCATGTCCAACAAAGACCAATACAAACCATACTGAGGGACGAGACACTTTAGGGTATAAATACACCACATCTTGCCACGGTAAGATAGAGGGAACCGAGACTTCCATGCTGACACACTGACCAGAGACGCTGAGGCTCCTGCATGTAGTCGCTCCTGCTGACAGCGGTCTAACACAGCCCTTGCGGGGTGTCCAGCTCGAGACCAGGACGGGGTCCCACACTCTCTCTATTCAGGCATGGGGGTTCGACTAAATCCTAGAAGGATTCTTGGCTCCTAGGCTTTTAGACCTACACATATGCTAGGTACACTCAGGTACATCTAGTTAGGCATTGTAGGAGTACGCACACTTTCATAATGCTTTTCATATTCATGTATGTATTCATGATTATTGCAATATGGTAGAACTGTTCTATCCTTTCACTTTGATCGTGCTGCTGATAATATATCTCTGCTATTGTCTGCTGGTTACTGCAGCACATATATTTTACACTAGAATAACAACTGTTCAATAAATACTTATTGAAACGCCCAGACTGTTTATTCTGTGTAACTCTCTGAGACAAACCGAATAAGTAAGCACGAGTGACTGAGCGAAAGGTAGTACATTGTTTCCACGATTATGAGGAATTTGGGTTGTCATGATCTATGGTTGCCAGAAACTAATCTCTCCCCGATAAGAGGAGATTCTAGTGGCACTGTGAGCTAGCTAATGCAAATCCGGCTAACATATGCGGTGGGGGTGCACGGAGTCAGTCTAACACCAAGCCCACGGTTTATGTTATCCAAACGCGCAGGTCCTGCAGGGGTACTATAGGAACTACATGACACTACCTGATGCTGAACATCCTGATAACATAATGTGTCCAGTCTCAAGTACAATAATGCTGTCATACCATGAGGTCTGTTGTCATTGCAGGTGATACTCACATCTACCCAGTGAACTTCTAGTGTCATCATATCAGCAAGAGAGCTCTCTGTGTTCTAGGGGGAGCTGATGCAGTTGCTTTTGGGCACAGGGAGTGCCAAAGCACTGTTGGATCTATAATAAACAGAAGTTAAGAAACAATACATGGACCTGCTTCTGGTCCCTTTGAGTGTGCCTGCCAGCTAATCTGCCCCTGCCAGTGCTTGTGGAGTGGAAACCACACAGAGTGAGGTGAGGGCCTTTTCTACAACCTACTACAGTATAACATTGGGTGATGAGTTAAGAACTTGGGGCCAGATTTAGTAAGGTTTCACACAACACAAAGCAGCAAGACAACCTGCTGCACTGTGTGAAAGTGAGAGGGAATGAATGCACAATATTTACCAATATATGGTGCATTCCTGCTCTCTTCCTGCGCTGGGGCACAATCTGCTGCTTATCGCCAATATACGCACCCTTGCGTCATGGTGCAAGGGTGCTCTGTTGCAGGCAGTATCGTTTTTGTGCATGAAGGGACACCTTCCTGCACAAAAACAATACTCTGAGTCTTTTTCCTCTTACTAAATGTGCTGCAGAATGCAGCACACTTAGAAAGACAAAACGACAAGGACAAATAGTAATATTTCTCCTCGTTGCGCCACTCCTGGGATGGCGTAGCATTTTGATGCCTTCCCAGGCTTACCAATGTTGGTCAATCTGGGAATGCTACAAATTCCATACGTGGATGTGTGGAACACGCACTCTCCACCCATGGAGCGCCTTCCCAGGGCAGACTAACACAAGGCAGTGACTTGCTCTGCCTTGCGTTACTCCAGATTTGCCAATCTGACTTAGGGACTGTGTTGTCCTTGCGACACCCTGCGTGACGCAAGAGCATCACAATCCATTGATAAATCTGGAACATGAAGTCTATGCCTAAGGTCAACTGGAGCTACTGCTAGCTAGCTGAGGGACACCACAAGCGAACTCTGGCCTTCAAAATAATTTTGATGGCCAGGGTTCGATGATGCGTTGAAGGAACGGGATGACGTACAGCTTGTGCCTTGAGATTGAAGGCAGGTTGAAGGCCGAACGTATAACTCTTCGGAGGTGGCAGAGGACAAGATTTGCCTGGACATCATTCTACTAATGTAGTAACTCTTAAATTGTGGTCCTTGGACCCCTGGGGGTCTGCCACTCCTACTCAGGAGGTCCACGACTGTTTATAACATTAAATAAAAATCTGCAGAATAATAAAGTTCCTATGGATAAAAACATCAAAACTGAAAGTCAAAAGTTTTAAACTGCCCTGTAATTGTGATAATTTGAAATTGGAATCATAAAATTAAGTTGGTATGCTTATCTTGATTTGGGGGAGCAGCGCAGGTACAGCAAACAGAATTTAATATTGAGCATTGGTGGCCTTAATTGAAGGAGCACTGGTATGTACAGACAAAAAGAGAGCATGCTATGGAGCACAAAAGATATTGACACGCAAGAGTCTAGCAGATTGCTTTGTCTTTGACAAATAAAACAAAAATTTGAAAAGTGCCAACTTTTCCATTAAAATTGAAATTTTCGCCTATTTTTGTTTGTGAACTATAAATATTGCCTAATGCCTAATGTGTGTCTGTATATAGTTGTTTGTGTAATGATTTGAGGATCAAATTATAGAAATTGCTTAGGCCTGGTCCCCAACTTCCAGTAGCAATTGATTGGGATTCCACAGATGTAAAAAGGTTGAGAACCAATGGACTAATGGTCCATCGTTGTAGTAGATGTGTTTTTGTGCTGATTAGAAACATAATTTGTGAAGAATGTGAATACTGAGTCAACCATCTGAGTCTGCAGAGGGTATTTCTCAGAAACAGTTACCTGATGCATTTAGTCATGGATAATGGCTTGTAACTTACCTCCAATGTGCTGCAAAACGTTCTGAGCGCTCATTGCATAAGCAGCGGTTCCTAACCTTTTTACTTATGTGGACCTCCACGGAATCCTTACTGGAATTTGGGCACTCCCTCTGAGTCTTTGTTAGAAGCTTGGGACCCCCAGCCTAATCAGGTTAAGTGATTTGCACCTCAAAACAAAATACAAAAACAAGCATACACAAAATAAAGGTTCAAATATTTAAATATTTATTTTAATTTACAATCAGATGTAGAAAAGTTTTTTTTAAAATTTTATTACGATTTAATTTTGTAAAACAGCTGTGGATCCCCAGAGTAGTCCTCACAGACCCACATGTTAGGACATCCTTGTACACCATGAAAGGGATGGTGTGGTGGAACGCGCCAATTGTATGGTCAAAGGCATAATCTAGAGGACAATCAGAGGAAGGATGCATATGAGGAATTTGGTGAATAAAATGGGGGCTTACCTCACTACCTGATGTAGAAAAATGGCACTGACACCATTTGAGAGGATGAGAACTAGGGAGGGGAAAATAATGTTGACGCCACAGTGGATGGTAGTAAATAAAGAGACAGTTTTAAGTGAAAGGTGATAGTTTTGGTGGCATGTGGGTGGTTTTGTAAAAGCCATGTTGAGTGAGGGGGAAGATGGGGAGAATAAGTTTTCAGAACCATATTGTATTCTAGAAAAGACGAGAGAGATGAGAAGGATGGACGCAGGGGAAATTCGGCTGGAGGAAAAAAATGCAGTTGTTTCATGATGATGCCAAGATGCTAGAGGAGACATGGAGTGAGAGCATTATCCAGTGAGATTTCAGAATTACATTCTGTCATAGTTTTTAGTTATCTTGTTTTATAGTTGTTGTTACATTGGTAAAAAAGGGAGATATTTTATTCCATGAGAGGGTGTGTGTGTGTCTGTGTGCGTGCGTGCATGCGCCTGTGTGTGTGGACAATACCCTTTCAGGCTTAGAGTGCTGCATAAATTATGCATAAAGGGAAGCAGGGAATTCTGGGTAGTTCCCACATTTAGGCGGGTTCCCAGGTTTAGGTGGAGAGCAGATCCTTTATATAGAGCACCCTGCAACACCTGAAACACTCTGAATCGGCTCACCTCAATTGTTTTTATAGTAGGTCACGCTTGTTTCCTTTCACTTTTTTGCCGTTCATGTACAATAAGGTATTTCACCTTAATAAAGACTCCAGATTATTGTGGACAAAATATCTAGAACCAGAATATCAACAAGGTAACTATATATTGGTAAGTATAGGTTTACTGTACTTAACAGCACATATTTTTACCTTTTCTCTCTCTCTCGCTTTCTCTCCGTCACTCTGTAGTGATAACTAGGATGGTGATTCCATAGGAAATGCCTTTTTGGTTTGCTAATAACTTTGGCACTGTTTAGCAAATGTTCACAAAACTTTCCAAAAAAGTTTGCATTTTTACTTAGTTGGTTCATGGAAAGTTTTGGGGTAATCCATCAAGCAGAGGCTGAGAAAAAGGGGTCCCAAAATGTAAAGTCCCCATGCATTTTCCATAGACTTTTTAAAAAAAAGGGCTACAACAAAAATAGCTGAAACTGAATTACAACAAATTTGGCAAGAAGCTAGATCTTGGTCCAGAAAGCATGCTTTTTGTTATCTGGTGTAAATCCATTCAGTAGTTTTTGAGAAATTAAAGTTTAAAATATTTGTATATCTTGAATGTTGGGTTTGCGAGATTCTCGCGAGCATCACGTGAGTTAAAAAAAAAAAGGAGCCATCTATTTTGTTGAGTGGGCTTTTTTTCCCATCAGCCATCATGCTCCAGCAAAACCAAGAGGCTCCTGTGAGTCCCGGGGGACCTCACACTCCGATTGGCTGGCCGCAACATGAAGATAAATATTGCTACCACCATTTCAGGAAATGAGGACTCGGTCCTCGTATCCTGAAAATGTAAAACTTTCAAAAAAATAAAGTATAAGGGGGCAGAGTAGGGGTACCATGACCCACTAGGCCATGCATGGGGGCTCACAGAGGGATCACTCATAGGCCCAAATGTAAAATAAAACATTTTGTGGGGTTCTTGTGATTCTGCAGGTGTTCCACAGGAGCCAGTGAGACTCCTGAACTCCCATGGGAGTGTGCTTTATTCATGGGACACCTGTGGACATAAAACAATATATAAAAATTAAAGGGCATCCATGGTGCGGGGTAGGCCAGGCACTGTGGCCAAACCCATGCCATGCATGGTCAAAGGCTGTGCATTGCAGACAAGGAGTTGGCTGCCTGCGTCCAACCCCATGCTGCGCACAGCACTGTATGGGGTTGGCTTTGTGTATCGTAATAAAGTATTACATTACATTAGAAATATCCTTGAGATCTCAATTAACTATAACTGGTGCATAACTGATACCCTTGCCACAGCACTGCAAATTACTTCTATATTACATCACTCATGACATGTTCTATGACATCACTAATAACATCACTGCACCATCTGAAGTGGCGTAATTGATAACAACGCTGTGCATGGCGGGGATCCGAGTTATAGTTACTTTACTGCATGAATATTCATTGAAAACCCCAAAGGTTAAAGTAACATCATAGTTAGGTGAAGTGTTCAGTAACAACGTAATGTTTTAAACTGCCAGTCATAGTTATCTCAAGTAACTCTACCTCGGGTCCTAGGGTAACGATAACTCGTGCCCTTGCTAAGCACAGTTTTCCCATCAATACCTTCACTGCAAATGTTGCAGTGATATTATCAACGATGTCATAGAAGATGTCATGAGTGATGTAATATGTGGAGTAATTAGCGGTGCATGGCGGGGGCGCAAGTTATAGTCACCTCAGGGCACAAGTTAGAGTTACTTGAGATATCTGTAACTGGTGAATTTCACCCTCTTGCGGGTGGTCTGGTGCCTCGAGTCCTTCAGTTGCAGCTTCTCAACGCTATAAGGTCTTATTGAGGCAAGGCACTGCTGAGCATCCAAGGTCACCGAGCCCCACAATGTCCCAGTGGGGCACCAGGGCTTTGGTGCACCGTCTCAGACATGCACTGGGATTAGCTACACTCCCAGTTTACTTTATGTGTTCTATATCCCATATGATGAAACTTGGCACCCAGTAGCCTGTGTAACTAAGAGGAAGGCATTATGAACGAGTCAGCTCTTCCACAAAGTCACAAAATTCGAAGAGAGCTTTCTCTTTACAGGTAAAAATAGAATCTTGTGATCTTACGGAAGGAGACTTCTTAAGTCACGTTCAGATTTTTTGAGTAAAGAAGACTATTCGGGTGACAAATATTATTTTGGCAGGATGGAAGAGCTTTTGCCAGGGAGGAGCTAATGAACCCCCTTTGGAATATCTCCAGCTAGGAGCCTGCCATCTCCGTACTCTTTCTCCCCGCAAACTACTCAGAATATTCTAGAAGCCACCAGTTAAGACGAATACCTCTCGTTACTCCTCGGGTGGTCTCAAGAGAGAGCTAATGTAATTAAAAGGGATCTGGGTGGGGAGCCGGAAGCGTCTTTCACTTTCTTGGTAGCGTTTATAAAACCAAGAAGTAAATACACACCCGAGGATTAGCTTAACTGTGGGCTTATAAAAATGGCATTAAAAAAACAGATTTGCCATCTGCATCCATGTCTAATCCTCACTTGCATTCATGCCAATTTACGTTGTGAAAAGACAATCGCTGTGGCCAAAAGCGTTGTAAGGTTTTGAGAAGTGCAACACTTAACTATGCAGCATTTTACAACGTCGATAGGAAAATCAGTGCCCCACATCTGGAAAGGACAGGTTTAGAGAAACGGTAACCAAATAAAAAGAGCAATATTCCCGTCCCACGAAGAACGCAGCCAGCGGTGGGCAGCCTAAATACCATTACATTAAATTAATCGAATTTACCAACAGAACCACTTTGAAGCAAAGGCTGCCTGTGCGGATGGTTGCTTGGATCCTGCTGGCTGTGCTGGGAGAGAAATAAAGCAGGCCTCGTGCTACATGTGGACCTGTGGCAATTATAACAGACTGAGGCACCCCACTCATCATTAAATGACCTGCGATTGGCTAAGAGCCACAGGTGACGTCAGAAAGGGTTCAGACCCTGCAAGGGGATCTGTGCTACCACAGGGCATGACAATATGTTAAGATAAAATAAAAATATCCTTTATGTTTAGAGGTTTTTTTTTTACTTTCAATAAAAAATATTCATATCCTGAACAATATTAAATAATTTATCACCAATAACATTATTTCCTATGGGTTATTATTTTAAGTTGCTAGCTCCACTATTTTCTATGGGATGGTGTTGCAGTACCAGTGGTTGGCCATGTGTGGTGCTGGACGTATTCCAGCTTTGAGTTGCAGTACATTTACAACTGTTTTGGGTCCTTTTAGGCTGTGGTAATAGTAGAAGTGCAGTTTGTGAATAGGAATGGGTTTGCGGATGGGTGCACGCCCCTCCATTAAACCCCTCTCTAACCCTTGTTTAACCCCGCCTTACTCCGCCTTTAAACAGTTCTTATTTTGTAAAAAAAGAAGTGCCAGTGCCCTTCTCAGGAGGCCGCTGCTGCTCGCACCACACATTGCTCCCTCTAGCACTGCCAATGACAGAACTATCACTACCAGCCACCACACTCATACAAGTGTGAGAATTCAGACTTTAAATATATATTAAAATGACTGATGCCACCCAAGCTACTCTTATAGTCTTGGGTGGTAGGTATTAGTGATTTAATGTATATTTAATTATTAAACAACAGCTGTTGTGCTCCTCAAAAAATAAGACAAACAGCACCACCATGTGGCAGGCTGTCATAAGAGCTGGTTTTGACAATAAAGTGCTGGTGCTGAGCACCAGAAACCACCGGCTAAAATTAAGCATTGCCTTTAACCTTTACCCTTTGGAAGTAAGTATTCCCCATTTTCCAGCCACTCCGCCTGTCACATTAAAGCCTATGTGGGCAGAGACTCCACAGACGGGTAAAGATCTCAGCACAGAACATGTATGTTAGTGAATAGCATTTTTAGTATATGTTAGTAGTACTATTGTAGCACTGCTGAATGTACTACAAAATGAAGTTTGTGAATAGATCCCACAATGTGTACAGTACCCCAATTACCTGACTGTCTTCATGCGCTTGTGAAATAGGTGTTTTCCTTGATTTAACTCAAAGCTGACTGGACAAAGCCCCTCCTTAACATGGTGTCCTGTCGCTTAACACACTGCATCTGCGAGGTATGCACTACCTAATGTGATACCACAACCCCTGGTAGCATGATTAAGAAACCAGGCAATAACACATGGAGTCCAATTAGTACAGCTGCTGAAGGCACTGTTAATAGGCCACAGAATATTAAAAGGAATTCACTCAGGGGTGAAAAGGCACAACCCCTAAGGCATGAATGATCAAACATAGAATACTAAGTGAAGAACACACAGGAATGGCAGAGGAGTAACTATTGCACAAGAGACACAGCACAGCTGTAAGAAGACTACTCCAGAGCAGCAGGAACAGGTCATGGTAATGAGCTGGATATATTCAGCTGTATTACACAGGCTGAGAGATCCTGCCAGGAGTCTTTCTCGCCCAACCCATCAGGATGGGTGAAGTTAAAGAGACTGAAGAGAGAGGGACCAATCACAGACTTCAAGGAGAAACATATTTAGGTTAATTTACAAAAGTAACAGAGACCTAATGGAAGGACGCTCTCAAAACCAACCATCCTGATACCGCAACCAACCTGGAACAGGATGTCCAGAACTATCCTAGTTAACCATCTTCACCAACAGAGTCACCACCATCAAGCCCGCAAAGACCAGCAGATCCACCAAAGAAGACAGGTGTTACACACCAGAACTCTGGACAATGAAATGCAAATGACTAGAAAGAAGATGGTATACCAGTAAATATCCCACAGACCGAGCCACCTTCAAGACAGCCCTCATCAAATACCAACAATGCCTGAAAGACACAAAAAGATTCACCCTGGCAGACTGTATTGAAGCAAGCTCAAAACAGATCAAGGAACTCTTCAGCATCGTCAGAGAGTTCTGCCCATCAGCCACCGAGCGCATGATCCTCCCTTCCCAGGAACTCCATGACACCCTGGTGGACTACTTCCACAATAAGATATCAACCATCTACAGTAACTTCACAACCCAACTCACCAACCTCCACAACCTCCTCACACCAACTGATGCAACTGATGCCACCCACAACTGCCCACTCACTGCATGGGAGAAGCTCACCACTCAGAACACTGCAGCCATCATGAACCCCATCCACTCCAGAGCACCTGTAGATCCCTGCCCCCACCATGTCTTCAACCTCGTGAGCAATGAAATGAGCTGTGAACTCACCGCCATTCTCTGCTCATCTATCACCACAGTTGCCTTCCCAGACAGATTGAAACATGCAGAGGTCAGACCCCTCCTCAAGAAACTAACCCTGGGCGGTAAACTCCGCTCCGCTCCGCTCGCGGAGTTTGCGGAGTTTTCTGCACTCTGCGTTACGCGGAGATCGCGGAATTCCCCAAAACTCCGCTTCGCATTGCGGAGTGGAGTTTTTTCCTCGCTTGCGTTCGTCAACGTCAAGTTGGTGATCGCAAGCGAGGAAAATCAACCTCCCGGCGAGATTTTTCCTCGTTCGCAATCATCAACATCAAGGTGGCGAGCGCGAGCGTGGAAAATCAACATCCCGGTGAGATTTCTCAATGCGGGGGGGGGTCAGGTTTCTCATTGCGAGTGGTCGCGTATGCTCGCGACAGCTCGCGTTGAGAAACTGCCCGTTCGCGTTGAGAAAGCTGCTGCTCGAGTAAAAATCTACTCGAGCGGCAGAAAAGGAAACCAGGGACCGCTTGCACTGTGCATGGTGCCGTTCGCAATGATTGACCAGTACGGACAAGCATCCGGCACTGTGTAATCACCGCGAACGGCATTTTTCTATCAAACTCTGCCGCTCGCGGAGCTCCGCGTAGTGCGACTGAGATTTTTTTGCACTTTGCGGTGTTCCGCATAGTGCAACTCCGCGAACACCGCCCAGGGTTACAAGAAACCCTACGCCAACCCCAGGGAACTCAAGAACTACTGCCCCATCTCTCTGCTCTCCTTCTCCTCCAAAGGCCTCGAGAAGGTCATCAACCGCCAACTCGCCTAACACCTAGAAAGAAACATACTGCTGGACACCTCCCAATCCTGCTACCGCACCAACCACAGTGCAGAGGGCCCTCTGATGACTGCCACCGATAACATCAGAATCCTCCTTGACCAAGTAGAAACAGCGGCCCTGATTCTCCTTGACCTCTCAGCAGCATTCATTACCGTATCCCACAACACACTCATCAAGATACTCCACCACATCGGGAACCAGGGTGATGCCCTCAAATGGATTGCATCATTCCTCACAGAATGAACACAGAGAATCCGCATACCACCCTTCACCTCAGAACCAAAGAGCATCATCTGTTGCGATATCTCAAGGTTCATACCTCAGCCCCACACTGTTCAACACTTACATGATGCCCCTGGCCAACATCGTCAGAACCCATGGCCTCAACATCATAGTGGGTGACACCCAACTCATCCTTTCGCTCTCAGAAGATCCCTTCACCACTAGGACAAACTTCTACAACTGCATGATGAGCATCCCAGACTGAAAGAAAATCAACTGCCTGAAGCTCAATACGGACAAGACAGAAGTGCTGATTTTAGGGAACAACACCTAACCATGGAAGTACACCTGGTGGCCCTCTGAACTGAGACCCACACCCACACCGACAGACCATGCCCGCAACCTTGGCATCATCCTGGATAGCAACTCACCATGAAGTGCCAGATCAATGCAGTCTCCTCTGCCTGCTTCCACACACTCCGCATGCCCAGAAAGATCTTCAGATGGCTCCCCACTGACAGCAGAAAAACCATCACTCAATCCCTAGTCATCAGCTGGCTGGACTATGGCAACACACTCTACACAGGAATCACAACACAATTCCTGAAGAGACTCCAGATAATAAAGAAATCAGCTGCCAGACTCATCATTGACTTCCCCAGACAGACCCACATCATCCCCCACCTCAGGAACCTCCACTGGCTCCCCATCCAGAAAAGATGCCAATTCAAGATGCTTACACACGCCTACAAGGCCCTTCATGATTAAGGACCAGCATACATCAACCACCGCCTGAACTTTCACAAACCCTCCAGACACCTGCGCTCCTCCTCCCTCACCCACGCACAACTCCCCCACATCCGCCGAAGTCACAGTGGAAGGCGATCCTTCGCCTACCTTGCTGCCAAGTGCTGGAATGACCTTCCCCTCCACCTCTGAACAGCATCCTCGCTATCGGAATTCAGAAAGGAACTCAAGACCTGGCTTTTCGACTAATCCCAGCTGGAACCTAGCATCTGGATACCCTCGGGGTGATTAGCCGCTTTTGACAAATCTGAGTTGATTGATTACAAGAGAGAGGAAGAAAGGCAGTGGGTCAAAAAAGTATGTATTGGAGTAAAACATGGCAAGAGTTCTGGCCCTGGACCCTTTCAGGCCTGAAATGGCCAAAAAAGGAAATCTATGTGGAAAGCTGCCTTGAAACTCTCTGCTGCTGGGCTGCTCACTTGGGCTGCATGACCAGGAAAGAGTGGTTTAAAGGGTTTACGGTAGGGGATAGGCCTAGTGGGGAGTACCAATGACTAGCGACAAGGTGCCCAAACTCCAGTTGGTTCAATGGAAGAAGAGAGAGGGTGGAAGCCATTGTGGAGATAAGAGTATAGGAGAAGTCAACTAAGAGTGAAGACGCTGGGCCAGGTTTCAAACTCAGGAGAGTTTTAGAGAGATCCGGGATGGGGCATCCTGTCTTATGGTCTTAGACTGTGGGCTCGAGCAGGGAAAAAGCTGACCAAAATCAGCACTTGAGCCAAACAAAAGCCAAAATATTTGCAATAAAATTAAAGACAGTAGCTGTAGTAGGAGCTACTTAATATGGGATAAACCTTCTCACTTGTCCTAGAGTTAAATGGGCGAATACTTTTGCCTGCCTTCCGAAATCCTAGATCTTCACCCCTGGGCACTTAAGAGCCAGTGACTGGCTTCTGAATACCAGGCCAGGGGCCTGATTTAGATCTCGGTGGATGGGTTACTCCGTCATAATGGTGACGGATAACCTGTCTGCCAAAATATAAATTCCATTATATCCTATAGCATTTATATTTCGGCAAACAGGATATCTGTCACCATTGTGACGTATTAACCCATCTGCAAGATCTAAATCAGGCCCTATGTTTTGGGCACACAAGAGTAGGTCTTGGATTAATTCCTGCCAAAACTCCTGGTTTAGGTGAAAAGATCATGGTTTTTGTTTAAAAATACTTTTAGTTTTGTTCAACTTAAAATAGGTGGCACTCCAAGGATTGGAAATTGGGAAAGAAAAATCCCTTGATTTCTCTAAATCTCCCACCTCGTTGTTCCCAAATGTTAGCATGTTCAGGGTAAAAGGTCTTGCATCCCTCTTCCCCCAGTCAGGACAACTCCAAAATTCAAATTTTGGTCTCTGCACCTGTATCCTAGTACATGTCACCCCAAAATGAGGTGCCTGCTCCTTCCCCACCTGAAGGACTAATAGCTAATAGGACTAATAGTAACTCTTGTTACACAAAATTTCCAAAATTATGCCATGGTGCAACTTTGCCCAATCATGCCCCATTTCGGTAAAAATTTATAGAGAATGCACCATTCCCTGTAAACATTTAGAGCAAACCCATGAGAATAGCACAATGGAAGCGGCTGTTGCTCACAGTGCTTTTGTTTTTGCACTATTGTTTAGTGCGAAATGCATCCTTGCATCAAAAACTGACGCAAGGATGCATTTCACACTATAAAATAGTGCGCAACGACGGATCTGAATTTCACATATCTCGGCGTAATTTCACACAATTTTGCTGAAATGTTTGAATATTTATGTGAATTTCGCACACCCCTAAAGTTGAAACCCCTGGACCAGGTGACCTCCAAACCGACTCCGAAGTCCCCTAGCCCAGCAGTGCCAGTCGGGCATCAGCACCTCTGTGTCGTAGGATGACCCCATTCCCCCAACACACTGCACTAGCGCTGTTGGGGAGCAGACCCTGGGCTCTTTTGGCGAGGCTCATGCTATAGAAATACCACCAACCTACATACATACACAGCCCTTTCCTCACTGCTTTGCTTGCTTCAGTGGATTAGTACATGGCATCTGTAGTTTGGTCATTACCTGCTGCCGCGCTGCGGTACAATGCACATGTTTTAAGGGGTGTCTGCAAATTAAACATTTTATTTTATGTAATATATATTATTTCACCCAAAAATAATCAAATTACACACTATGCAAAATGGAGGTGGCCATTATTTTGCGTGAAAATCACATAAAAACTTTACTCTAGGGCAAACCTCATGTACAAAAGTCAAGCAAAATATCCTCAAGAGACTGGGTAGTGGTAAAAGAATCTTGTTCAAGGAGCAAAAGTCTATCGGTAAGAGGACAAAATCACGCAAAAATGCATGTTATGCGAAATGGCAACATTGAATTATTTTCGCAGAATGCAAAATTCTGTAATTATACAAGACTATGCCTGTAAGACACAATGTGTGCACAGGTGTGGTTATCACTACCTTATTTACTACATACATTAGTAAACATGTGCTGCCTACATTCACAGTGTCGTGCTGCAGCACACTGCATATGTTATGCTAAATTTACCTGCTGCATCACACTTATTATGTTAAACTTACATTCCTGGTGGTCTCATACAGGACACTGCACCTATTCCTATAATCCCTGCATTACCTGCTGTCCTGCTGCATTACAATCTATATGTTATGCTAAAATTAACTGTGTTATGCTGAATCACACTGTATATGTTATGCTAACATTACCAGGTGTTCTGCTGCATCACACTGTATATGTTATGCTAACATTACCAGGTGTTCTGCTGCATCACACTGCATATGTTATGCTAACATTACCAGGTGTTCTGCTGAATCACACTGTATATGTTATGCTAACATTACCAGGTGTTCTGCTGCATCACACTGTATATGTTATGCTAACATTACCAGGTGTTCTGCTGCATCACACTGTATGTTATGCTAACATTACCAGGTGTTCTGCTGCATCACACTGTATATGTTATGCTAACATTACCAGGTGTTCTGCTGCATCACACTGTATGTTATGCTAACATTACCAGGTGTTCTGCTGCATCACACTGTATATGTTATGCTAACATTACCAGGTGTTCTGTTGCATCACACTGTATATGGTATGCTAACATTACCAGGTGTTCTGCTGCATCACACTGTATATGTTATGCTAACATTACCAGGTGTTCTGCTGCATCACACTGTATATGTTATGCTAACATTACCAGGTGTTCTGCTGCATCACACTGTATGTAATGCTAACATTACCAGGTGTTCTGCTGCATCACACTGTATATGTTATGCTAACATTACCAGGTGTTCTGCTGCATCACACTGCATATGGTATGCTAACATTACCAGGTGTTCTGCTGCATCACACTGTATGTTATGCTAACATTACCAGGTGTTCTGCTGCATCACACTGTATATGTTATGCTAACATTACCAGGTGTTCTGCTGCATCACACTGTATATGTTATGCTAACATTACCAGGTGTTCTGCTGCATCACACTGTATATGTTATGCTAACATTACCAGGTGTTCTGCTGCATCACACTGTATATGTTATGCTAACATTACCAGGTGTTCTGCTGCATCACACTGTATATGTTATGCTAACATTACCAGGTGTTCTGCTGCATCACACTGTATATGTTATGCTAACATTACCAGGTGTTCTGCTGCATCACACTGTATGTTATGCTAACATTACCAGGTGTTCTGCTGCATCACACTGTATATGTTATGCTAACATTACCAGGTGTTCTGCTGCATCACACTGTATATGTTATGCTAACATTACCAGGTGTTCTGCTGCATCACACTGTATATGGTATGCTAACATTACCTGTGTTCTCCTGCATCTCACTGTATATGTTATGCTAACATTACCAGGTGTTCTGCTGCATCACACTGTATATGTTGTGCTAACATTATCAGGTGTTCTGCTGCATCACACTGTATATGTTGTGCTAACATTTCCAGGTTTCCTGCTGCATCACACTGTATATGTTGTGCTAACATTATCAGGTGTTCTGCTGCATCACACTGTATATGTTGTGCTAACATTACCAGGTGTCCTGCTGCACCACACTGCATATGTTATGCTAACAATACCAGGTGTTCTGCTGCATCACACTGCATATGTTATGCTAATATCACCTGGTGTCCTCCTGATTAACACTGCATATGTTATGCTAATATCACCTGGTGTCCTCCTGATTAACACTGTATATGTTATGCTATCATGACCTGTGTTCTGCTGCACCACACTGTATATGTTATGCTAACAGTACCTGGCGTCCTGCTGCTTCACACTGTATATGTTATGCTAACATTCCCAGTGTCCTGCTGCACCACACTGTATATGTTATGCTAACAGTACCTGGCGTCCTCCTGCATCACACTGTATATGTTATGCTAACATTCCCAGCGTCCTGCTGCATCACACTGTAGTGTGATGCAGCAGGAAACAGGTAATGTTAGCATAACATATCCAGTGTGATGCAGCAGAACAGAATCTGTCCCCCCCTGTCAGCCCAGTTACCACCGTAAAAAACCTCGGGGTGAAACTAGACGCGGATATGTCCATGAAGTCCCCGGTCCAATCCGTGGCCGGCACCTGTTTTGGGCTGTTAAAAATGATGAGGAATTTCCTCCCTTTGCTTCCTATCTCGCATAGGAAAACAGTGGTCCAAGCCTTGATTACGTCAAGGTTGGACTACGTCAATGTGCTATACCTGGGCCTCCCTGAATACCTACTTGGCCACCTACAGGTGGTACAAAACGCGGCGGCTAGGGCCGTACTTAGGGTCGGATCTAGGACACACATGACCCCCTGCCTAAAGTCCCTGCACTGGCTCTCAGTGAAAAAAGGGTTAATTTGAAAGCCCTGGTGCTAGCCTTTAAGGCTTTCCACAACATTGGAGCTCCCTATATCAGGAATAAAATTCAGCCCTATACTCCATCCAGAACTTTGCGGTCTTCGACACAGCACCTGCTGCATAACACTGTATATGCTATGCTAACATTACCTGCTGTCCTCCTGCATAACACTGTGTATGTTGTGCTAACATTACCTATGTCCTGCTGCATCACAGTGTATATGTTATGCTGACATTACCTGGTGTCCTGCTGCATAACACTGAATATGTTATGCTAACATTACCTGGTGTCCTGCTGCATCACACTGTATATGTTATGCTAACATTACCTGCTGTCCTCCTGCATAACACTGTGTAAGTTATGCTAACATTACCTGTGTTCTGCTGCATCACAGTGTATATGTTATGCTGACATTACCTGGTGTCCTGCTGCATAACACTGAATATGTTATGCTGACATTACCTGGTGTCCTGCTGCATAACCCCGAATATGTTATGCTGACATTACCTGGTGTCCTGCCGCATCCCACTGTATATGTTATGCTAACATTACCTGCTGTCCTGTTGCATCACACTGTATATGTTATGCTAACATTGCCTGCTGCCCTGCTGCATCACACTGAATATGCCATGAAAATATTACCTGTGTCCTCCTGCATCACACTGTATATCTTATGCTAACATTCCCAGCGTCCTGCTGCATAACACTGTATATGTTATGCTAACATTACCTGCTGTCCTGCTGCATCACACTGTATATGTTATATTAACGTTACCCTGTGTTCTGCTGCATAGCACTGTATATGTTATGCTAACATGACCTGTGTTCTGCTGCATAACACTGTATATGTTATGATAACATAACCTGTGTTCTGCTGCATAGCACTGTATATGTTATGCTAACATGACCTGTGTTCTGCTGCATAACACTGTATATGTTATGCTAACATGACCTGTGTTCTGCTGCATAGCACTGTGTATGTTATGCCAACATTCCCAGCATCCTGCTGCATCACACTGTATATGCTATGCTAACATTACCTGCTGTCCTCCTGCATAACACTGTGTATGTTATGCTAACATGACCTGTGTTCTGCTGCATCACACTGTATATGTTATGCTAACATGACTTGTGTTCTGCTGCATAGCACGGTATATGTAATGCTAACATGACCTGAGTTCTGCTGCATCACACTGTATATGTTATGCTAACATGACCTGCGTTCTGATGCATAACACTGTATATGTTATGCTAACATTACCTGGTGTCCTGCTGCTTCACACTGTATATGTTATGCTAACATGACCTGTATTCTGCTGCATAACACTGTATATGGTATGCTAACATTACCAGGTGTTCTGCTGCATCACACTGTATGTTATGCTAACATTACCAGGTGTTCTGCTGCATCACACTGCATATGTTATGCTAACATTACCTGGTGTTCTGCTGCATCACACTGTATATGTTATGCTAACATTACCAGGTGTTCTGCTGCATCACACTGTATGTTATGCTAACATTGCCAGGTATTCTGCTGCATCACACTGTATGTTATGCTAACATTACCAGGTGTCCTGCTGCATAACACTGTATATGTTATGCTAACATTACCTGGTGTCCTGCTGCTTCACACTGTATATGTTATGCTAACATGACCTGTGTTCTGCTGCATCACACTGTATATGTTATGCTAATATGACCTGTGTTCTGCTGCCGAATATTGCACTTGAGGTGCCTCCATTATCTGCTTTTATTCTGCAGCATTTTGCACCTGTTGAGCCTGCATGACATGCTGTCATTGGGCAGCACGATGCACCTTTTGTTACTGCGTGGCCTACCCTCATGCTGCAATGCGCTGCACCGATGGCCCTGATATAATCTGATACGTGCTGCAGCGGACTGTCAGTATGCTTGCCTTACCCAGTATCCTGCTGTAACACACTCCCTCTACTGCCCCCCACAGCTACTGGTATGCTGCATTACAAATCACCTCCAGATATGCAGTGGCCCACTGCGTCACTGGTGTGTACATTTCTGTCTGCAGTGCTGTATTACATTTACACGTGACCAATGCATTACCTGATTCCATATCAAGCACACTGCATCTGTGTCCTCAGCAGTATGTGCAAATGTTTACTGCATAATCTGGTGTCATACTCCTCCTCATTGCAATATCTTACCTGCTGCAATCCTGCAGCAACATGCTCCCTTTAGAATGCAATACCTGCCGTTATCCTGCTGCACACTGTACTAGTGTCCTTGCAGGCCCTGATGTCATCATAATGCGTCACTGGATAAGTAGTCCATGCAGCAAAATGTGCCATCTTTTTTTACATCTCAGACATTGTTCCTGCCTGCACATCTGGTGTGTTGTAGGTGTCGGTATGTGGCTTATGCTGTGCTGTATCTCGTATCACCCTGTGGTACTTTACCTATACTCCCTGAAGGACCTGGTGAAATCTTGATGTACACTGCACATGTACTCCCCGCAGAACATGGTGAACTCTCGATGCACACAACACATGCAGTCACTGCAGGACCTGGTGAAATCTTGATGCAAACTGCACATGCAGTCCCTGCAGGACCTGGTGAAATCTTGATGCACACTGCAGATGTTGACCCTGCAGTACTTGGTGAAATCTTGATGTGCACTGCACATGTAGTGCCTGGATGACCTGGTGCATTCTTGATGCACAGTGCACATGTACTCCCTGCAGGACCTGGTGAACTCTCTTGATGCACACTGCACATACAGTGCCTGCAGGACCTGGTGAAATCTTGATGCAAACTGCACATTCAGTCCCAGCAGGACCTCGTGAAATCTCTTGATGCACACTGCACATGCAGTCCCTGCATGACCTGGTGAAATCTTGATGCACACTGCAGATGTAGACCCTGCAGAACTTAGTGAAATCTTGATGTACACTGCACATGTAGTGCCTGCAGGACCTGGTGAAATCTTGATGCACACTGCACATGCAGTCCCTGCAGGACCTGGTGAAATATTGATGAACACTGCACATGCAGTCCCTGCAGGACCTGGTGAAATGTTGATGCACACTGCATATGTAGTTCCTGCAAGACCTAATGAAATCTTGATGCAGACTGCACATGTAGTCACTGCAGTACCTGGTGAAATCTTGAAGCACACTGCACATGCAGTCCCTGCAGGACCTGGTGAAATATTGATGAACACTGCACATGCAGTCCCTGCAGGACCTGGTGAAATCACTTGATGCACACTGCCCATGCAGTCCCTGCATGACCTGGTGAAATGTTGATGCACACTGCATATGTAGTTCCTGCAAGACCTAATGGAAGCTTGATGCACACTGCACATGCAGTCCCTGCAGGACCTGGTGAAATATTGATGAACACTGCACATGCAGTCCCTGCAGGACCTGGTGAAATCACTTGATGCACACTGCCCATGCAGTCCCTGCATGACCTGGTGAAATGTTGATGCACACTGCATATGTAGTTCCTGCAAGACCTAATGAAAGCTTGATGCACACTGCACATGCAGTCCCTGCAGGACCTGGTGAAATATTGATGAACACTGCACATGCAGTCCCTGCAGGACCTGGTGAAATCACTTGATGCACACTGCCCATGCAGTCCCTGCATGACCTGGTGAAATGTTGATGCACACTGCATATGTAGTTCCTGCAAGACCTAATTAAATCTTGATGCAGACTGCACATGTAGTCACTGCAGTACCTGGTGAAATCTTGAAGCACACTGCACATGCAGTCCCTGCAGGACCTGGTGAAATATTGATGAACACTGCACATGCAGTCCCTGCATGACCTGTTGAAATCACTTGATGCACACTGCCCATGCAGTCCCTGCATGACCTGGTGAAATGTTGATGCACACTGCATATGTAGTTCCTGCAAGACCTAATGAAATCTTGATGCAGACTGCACATGTAGTCCCTGCAGGGCCTGGTGAAATCTTGATGCACACTGCATATGTAGTCCCTGCAGGACCTACTGAAATCTTGATGCACACTGCACATGTAGTCCCTACAGGACCGAGTGAAATCTTGATGCACACTGCACATGTAGCCCCTGCAGGACCTGCTGAAATCTTCGTGTACACTGCAAATGCAGTCCCTGCAGGACCTAGTGAAAACTTGATGTACACTGCACATGTAGTCGCTGCAGTACCTGGTGAAATCTTGATGCACACTGCACATGCAGTGGCTGCAGGACGATGAAATCTTGATATACACTGCACATGCAGACCCTGCAGTACTTAGTGAAATCTTGATGCACACTGCCCATGCAGTCCCTGCAGGATCTGGTGAAATCTTGATGTACACTACACATGCAGTCCCTGCAGGACCTGGTGAAAACTTGATGCACACTGCACATGCACTCCCTGCAGGACCTGGTGAAATCTTGATGCACACTGCACATGCAGACCCTGCAGGACCTGGTCAAATGTTGATGTACACTACACATACAGTCCATGCAGGACCTACGGAAAACTTGATGCACGCTTCACATGTAGTCGCTGCAGGACCTGGTGAAATATTGATGCACACTGCACATGTAGCCGCTGCAGAACCTGGTGAAATCTTGAGGCACACTGCACATTCAGTCGCTGCAGCACCTGGTGAAATCTTGATACACACTGCACATGCAGTCCCTGCAGGACCTGGTGAAATCGTGATGCACACTGCATGTGTTGTACCTGCAAGACCTGGTGAAATCTCTTGATGCACATTGCACATGTAGTTCCTGCAGGACCTGCTGAAATATCCAGATGCACACTGCACATGTGGTTACTGCATGAATAGGTGTCTTGCAGTATCACAGCATACGTGGTCTCTGCAGGACCTGGTGTAATTCTTTAGAACATGTTGTCTCTACATTACCTGGGGAAATCGTGAGGCACACGACACATGTAGTCCCTGAAGAAACTGGTGAAATCTTGATATCCACTCCATGTGCAGTGCAAGCAGGGCCTGGCATTATGCTGTAGATTGAACAGATGTTCCCTGCAGGCCCTGATGGAATCGTGGTGCACGGTGCACATTGACTTCCTGCAGGACCTGGTGAAATCATGGTGCACGCTGCACATGGAGTCCCTGCATGGCCTTGTGCCATTCAGAATGATTGGAGACGTGGGCACTGCTGTCCCTCGAGAAACGTTGATGCACAATGTACATGTTGTCCCTCTGGGACCTGGTGTCAGGCTGTAGAATTGAATATGTGGACCCTGCAGGAAACGGTGTAATGCTGTACCTTGAAGAGGAAGTCCCTGTAGGATCTGGTCAAATATTTACGCACACAGCATGTGTAGTACCTGTAGGGTCTGCTGTCATGCTGTACAACTGGACATGTGGTCCCTGCAGGACCTGGTAAAATCCGCTTGTTCAGTGATGTGTTACAGAACCCTTCAGTTATGCCATGCCTTTTAATTTGGTGAGGTTTGTTTTTTTGGCTGTACACTGAGTGCCTGTGATGGACAATCTTCATAGCAAATATGTCTAATGAAAATTTAATAGATAAACAGTATAATGTGTTGCTGACCTCCATGTATTATGGTTTTAGTGTTATTGCAGGCCATAACTGTAGTGTTATATAAGGAAGTCCATAACTATATAATGCCACGGTAAACCATAGGTCAGCCCTTTTTTGCTTATCTGCATAATAAAAGCACTTGGTTGTTTGCAATTTCTGGGTTGTAAGCTGAGGATTGTGCTTGAAGATGTGAATGTTTTCAGGGCTCAGTTCCCAGGATATGGGCGGTGGGGTTATCTAGGAAATAGCCAGTTTTGACTTGTCTTCTGAGGTGTATATGTTCCTCGATGCTTCTAATGCTGGCTGGTAGTGAGTTCTGACCTTAGCAGCTTGTACTGAGAAAGCAGGGCCTCCGATGGATTTCTTATGGTAAGGTGGTATGATGGTAAGTGGTATAAGCCTGGAGTACAGTGTTCTTTTTGGTTTGTATTGCGTGAATTTAACTTGTGGGTATAGCAGACCTTTCCCTTGGAAGGCTCTGTGAGAATGCAGAGAGCCTTGAACATTGCCCTTCTTGCTATAGGTAGCCAATGGAGCGGCTGCAGGACTGCAGTCATGCCTTCTCTTGGGTGAAGGTGGAGAGGAAGCATTCCCCCAACATTTTGGATGAGCAGTATTTTGCATATGATGAATGTGGTTGTGCCAAGGTATAGGCTGTTGGCATAGTCAAGCTTGGAGATTATTAGCATGACGATGACTTGCAGTTGATATTGGTATGCAAGGTATGGGAAGATGCAAAGCAGTGTTTTCATTGTGTAGGAGGGGCCTCATGTTTCTTAGGACAGAGGGCAGTAAGCAGGTACTTTTGCCATTGTCCGCATGTTATAATATCTGTTTATGTGGCATTGAGCTCTAAATGGTTATTTATCATCCATGTGTCTATGGAATGAAGACAGTCATCGAGTTTTGAATTGTATAGGCCTTTGGGGCTCTCCATTTCTCAAATGATTTGGGTGTCATCTGCATAGTTGTAACAGGGGAGGTTTTATGATTTAATCAGATTTGTTAAAGGGCTTCGGTAGATATTGAATACTAGAGGGGATATGATGGACCTCTGATGAACGCCACAGTGCTGGGTGTGAGGAGGTGATGTGAAAGGGGGTAGGGTGACTACACGTTGTCTGTCTGTGAGACAAGAAGTAATCCATTTTGAAGTATTTTCATGGATTCAGATGTTGTGAAGTCTTAGCAGTAGTGTGTGGTGGTGGACAGTGTCAAATGGAGCTGATAGATCCAGAAGTAATGAGGCAGCTACCCTGTTTTTGTCCACTGTAAGTTTCAGATCATCTCAGATGGATCTGATGTCTGACTCTGTGCCTCTCCCTGGTCTGAAACTGCACTGCTGGTCTGACAGTAGCCACAATGTTCAATAAAGTTAGAGAGTTGAGTAAACACAGCTTTGTCCCATTGTTTGCCTAAGGATGTTCCATTTGATATGGGCCTGTAGTTGGCTGGATCAGATAAGTCGAGGCATTTCCCTTTTTGAGAATAGGTCTGATGTAGGAGGTTTTGAGCTCAGGTGGGAATTAACCTTTTTCCAGGGACTTCATGAGTAGGCATCTGGCTACCTCTCCTGCACAGGTTGAGCAAAGGATATCTTTGAAAAACCTGGCAATGATGGGTCTGATGGTAATCCTGATGGTCTGGCTGCAACGATAATATTGAGGAAACCTTTTGTGACAGGGTATTGAAGGCATGCATTCATGGACGATTATTGGTGTCTCTTTCTGTGGTGGTTTGGTCATATAATTGTTGTGGTGTTGTCCAGGTTCTCCTTCAGGTAATTTTCAATCTTTGTAACTTTTTAGATTAATTCAATCGAGATTTTGTCACAGATGTCTAGCGATCCTGGTGTTTCTGTGTTTTGCCACTCTGGATTGGGGAAAGCTGTAAAGTTGTTAGAAGGGCAGTCTGCTTCAGTTACGCATGTGGAGTAGTGGTGTCTTTTTGTGGTTCTGGTGGATCATTTGTAGGCTCTTTTATAGTGCTGTAGTGTGCTTTTGTCTGTGTTGTATTATATTGAGTTGTGTTTTCATTCATTTGATGTTGCCATTATCCCATGTGGTGCTCTATTTGTAGTCAACTCTGAATGTGGTTTTAATTGAATAGGTGGCGCCTGCAAGACGTGGTGTAATTTGATGCCCAATGCACTTGTCCGTTCAGGACCTGCTGCCATGCTGTATCACGGCACATGTGATCCCTGCAGAACCTGGTGAAATCTTGGTGCACACTGCACATGCAGTCCCTGCAGGGTCTGGTGAAATCTTGATGCTCACTGCACGTGTAGTCCCTGCAAGACCTGGTGAAATCTTGATGCACACTGCATGTGTAGTCCCTGCAAGACCTGGTGAAATCTTGATGCTCGCTGCATGTGTAGTCCCTGCAAGACCTGGTGAAATCTTGATGCTCGCTGCATGTGTAGTCCCTGCAAGACCTGGTGAAATCTTGATGCACACTGCATGTGTACTCCCTGCAAGACGTGGTGAAAGCTTGATGCTCACTGCATATGTAGTCCCTGCAGGACCTGGTGAAATCTTGATGCACACTGCATGTGTAGTCCCTGCAAGACCTGGTGAAATCTTGATGCTCACTGCATGTGTCGTCCCTGCAAGACCTGGTGAAATCTTGATGCACACTGCATGTTAGTCCCTGCAGGACCTAGTGAAATCTTGATGCACACTGCATGTGTAGTCCCTGCAAGACCTGGTGAAATCTTGATGCACACTGCATGTATAGTCCCTGCAAGACCTGGTGAAATCTTGATGCACACTGCATGTGTAGTCCCTGCAAGACCTGGTGACATCTTGATGCACACTGCATGTATAGTCCCTGCAAGACCTGGTGAAATCTTGATGCACACTGCATGTGTAGTCCCTGCAAGACCTGGTGAAATCTTGATGCACACTACATGTGTAGTCCCTGCAAGACCTGGTGAAGTCTTGATGCACACTACATGTGTAGTCCCTGCAAGACCTGGTGAAATCTTGATGCACACTGCATGTGTAGTCCCTGCAAGACCTGGTGAAATCTTGATGCACAATGCACTTGTCAGTTCAGGACCTGCTGCCATGCTGTATCACGGCACATATGGTCCCTGCAGAACCTGGTGAAATCTTGGTGCACACTGCACATGCAGTCCCTGCAGGACCTGCTGCCATGCTGTATCACCGCACATGTTTTACCGTTCAGAACCTGGTGCAATCTTGGTGTGCACTGCTCTTGTCCCTTCAGGAGCTGATGCCATGCTGTATCATGGCACATGTGGTCCCTGCAGAACCTGGTGAAATCTTGGTGCGCACTTCACAAGTAGTCCCTGCAGGACCTGGTGTCATGCTGGGGGTTGAGACATGTGGTTCCTGTAGGACAGGGTGTCATGCTGTGAAATTGGGCATATATTGTCCGTTCAGAACCTGATGTCATGCTATACCATGGCACATGTGGTACCCGCAGGACCTTGTGCAATCTTGACGTGGTCCCTACAGGACCTTGTGTTATGCTGTATCACGTCACAGATGGTTCCCGGAGGACCTGGTGAAAGTTGAACCTTGATGCACACCGCACGTGCGGTCCCTACAGGACCTGGTGCCATGCTGTATCACGCCAGGTCCTGCAGGGTCACATATCGTGATACAGCATGGCATCAGGTCGTGTAGGGACAGCACGTGCGGTGTGCATCAAAGGTTCAACTTTCACCAGGTCCTCCGGGAACCATCTGTGAGAAGTGAGAGCCCCCTCACATCGTTGTGCCTGCTGTCACTGCAGTCCGGGAAAAAACGGACCGCCCGTGCCAGGGCACAAACAGAGCACGATAGAGACCAGTTTCGAGGCCTCCTTTTAAAAAACTGCTGGTGCTCAGCACTGGTTAGACCCGGCCCACTTAAAGACCTGTCCTCACTGCACATGTAGTCCCTGCAGGATCTGGCGTTATGGTACATCATGGCCAGGCGCGCAACGCCCATTGGGCTCAAAGGGCTTCAGCCCCCCCCACGTCGTGTGTGTCAGCCCGGGCTGAGACATCTTCCCGGGCACACACACAGCCGCACCCGAGAACTTCACAGGTCTTTAAAAGTCCATT
Source organism: Calotriton arnoldi (assembly GCA_963921515.1). NCBI lineage: Eukaryota > Metazoa > Chordata > Amphibia > Caudata > Salamandridae > Calotriton > Calotriton arnoldi. Next base: position 525,273 of record CAWUFW010011226.1, on the reverse strand, counting down.
TGCTTGTTAACGAGACTTTGTTGTGTTTTCACCCCTTCTTAGAGCCCCTGCATCCCCACTCTGACTATCACTGGAAGAATTAGCCCCCCCGAAATTTTTTCTTAGCCCCCCCCCCCGAAATTTGGCTCTAGTTGCGCCTCTGACCATGGCTATTGTTTTCCTGGGAATATACAACCCCTGTGAGGCCCTCATATGTCCCTGTGTCACGGCACATGTGGTGCCTGCAGGGTCATGCCCTGGCGAGGTGGGACAGGGGGCCCTACCTCCCACACTCTTTCCTGCCCATCAGGCGCACGTGTAATTAAAGTGGGAAGGGCAGGAAAGGCTTCATTTCAAGGCCATGAATGATGCCGGCCACTGGGGAACAGTTTCGCGACAGTAAATGTCTGCATTTCCTCCACGGATCCTGCAGCGGAGAGGGAAGAGGCAGTGATGGATTTAAAGGGATAGGCACACCGCTTGGTAGAAAGGAGCGCGCAAAGCATTGGAGCGTCAGACCGGCCCAGTGCTTCACGGACTCGTGCCTCCGCTCCCTGGGCGTGTTACACGCTCATTGTGGAGCTCATTAGGAGCGTGTCTCACGCGCAGCATCCGAACAATGCAGGGTACCTCGTAGAAATCCCCGGTGTCTGGTTATCCTGTGAGGGTCCCCCGCAGGCGCGCGCTCTCTCTCTCTCTATCGAGCGCGCGCACACCATACAGAAGCACCCCTTGCTGTAGTGCACGCACACCCTGCAGCCGTGATCTGAGAGGTCCGCATTGGCGCCCCCACCGCAGTCTTAATGCATTCTGGGAGCTGTAGTCTTGGTTTGCTCCTGAGTAATTTGACTAATTGAATGAAATCATTTTTTAGCAAAAAGGTCAGGACTGGAAACAGTGTCCGTGATGACACGTTTACCTTTCACCCATTACCATCGTCACATTCAGACTATTTTGACACAAAGACCGTTCATTTAAATGACGCAAGTGGTAGAACAACTGGGCCCAGAGTCCCCAGACATTTTCCTGGATTTATATTCAATGTATTGCACACATCTGCGTCCCACTTTCCTGAAGATGCGTTTATACCTGTAGGTCTGGACTCGTGCTGTCCAAACCTGGAGTTCATTATCTCGTGTTACCACCGCACGGACCGAAATTATGACTCTAGCTTTATTTTATCTAATCCAGTAAAAACAGGCACAATTAGAACCGCAATTCTGGGGACATTTCGGCAGTTCAAACGCGCAGATATTTAATGGGGCAAACATTTTGGAGCAGCGAGCCCAAAAATCCAAGTTAATTTCCATTTTCGGGGGTGGGGGTGTAATAGGGGCTATTTATTTTGCCCTCTGAATAACGTACCCCTTAGTGTTGTTAGTTTTCATGTGCAATAAGTATCACACTTAACTAGAGCTCCCGGTTTTATGGTATTTTTTTTTTTTTTTACATTTCCGTGTGTATTTATCCATATTTATTTTTTGGCAATTTTATCTATATTTATCCATATTTATTTAGTGTTATGCTGATAAATGAAGTTGTAAAACTGTACATTTCCATATTTATTTAACTGATAGACACGCTGTCATACTTTGATGTCTGTCGTGTTTTAGCTATTTAAGCTGCCAAATATTACATAACAATACTTCCACAGGTAAATATTAGCATTATACCACAAATGTATGTTGACATATACCATTATTTAAAGAAATTTCATCCTCTTTTCTTACCTTCCCGTGCTGTCCATCTGCTCAGCTGTTGGGCTATAATTCATGAAAGACAGCAAGGAGAGTCACTTAAAAGTAGCTCAGTTTTCTGTATTTATCCACTTTTAAAAATAAATGCAGACAGAAAACATATTGCTCTCTGTCTGTATTTCTCTGTAAAACTCTATAAAAACGGAAAACCGGGAGCCTTACACATAACACACAGCTATTGTAATGAGAGTCTTAGTGCATTCCACAAGTACACAGACAGATTGACTGATTTATTGACTACACGTGTGTCACTTGTACCTTGGCGTGCCTGTCTTTGGTCTGACTCCAGTCAAGATAAAATATTAAACCCTTTCTGTTATCTATGTGTTGTACACACCATCATCCTATTACTCATGACCTATAACCCATAGTTGGAGCATTACACACTTCTTCCTCAGCTCGCTGTCAGGGCACTGTGCATCTTCACCCCGCTATCTTGTGGTATGGCACAATTCTGAGTGTTTTATCCACTTCACACAGGCCACCATCGTAGTGACGCACACCTTTCCAAGAGTCCATGTTGAGATCATTGTAGGCACATCTCTAACCTAATCTTTAGGCTGTGCAGACACTGCAGCTCATTGGTCCGGGTAAGTGCCCCCCTCCGGTCTATTATCTATTAGTGTTGAACAAAAGGCACAAGAAAAACTTAAATTATGTTGGCGTAACTCACGTTTTGGCTAAATTTGTGTTACGCTTGTTACGTGAAACTCCCAAAATGACACCATTCATGACACCATTCATAGTGGCGAGATAGAGCAAGAGCACGCTAGCAATGTGAACAACCAGAGCACACGCAGCTGTTGTTTGCACCAACTATATTTTTCATTCTTTTTTTGCATGACATTAGGGGTGGGTGGTAATCTTCCCTCCTCCAGCCATGTTCACTGAGTTTTGCCTACTTCATGTACTGCTTGGAGCGTGGAGTTCGGCAAAAACTCTGCCAACCGCAGCGTGGCAGAGTTTTTCTTGTGTGCAGCTCACCAATGCTAAGCTGGCGAGCGAGAAAAAACAAGCGCTAGACTGCCTCACAGTGAGGTTTCTCAATGAGGGCGGTTGCTGCAGGTCGCTAATGCTCGTGTTGAGAAAGTTGCCACTCACGCTGCGAAAGCTGCCGCTCGCATAGAAAATTTATGCAAGTGGCAGAAAGAAGCAGCGCCCTCTGGTGCACCACGTGGTGCAGTTTGCGCTCCTGGTGCTAAAAATCAGTGCGAGCAGCACAACAGGCTGGAATTCCACCATTTGTGGAACTCTGCGGAATCTCGTGGAGTTTTTAAGTAACTCTTCAGAATTCCACGGAGTAAAACTCAGCGAGTTCAGCCTACCCCAATGTGAAATGTGTTCTTGCATCAAAAATTGAAGGACTTGCATTTTACATAAATAAAAGAAAGCAAATTATAGGAATTTCTAGACCCCATAAATGTACACTAATGCAGCTCACCGTTGCTTGCATTGCATACTCTCCTCCAGCAGGTCATTATGTATTGCTGTAGCACATCCACTGCCGTGTATTTGTCTGCTTAGCGCACAACCCCTTCTGCATGTTGTAATCTGCTGTGTCTCATTGTTGCGTGTAGTGGAAACTGCCTGCAGTCCATCACTTATAACGTTTGCACCCCAGGGGTCATATTACAGAAAGTGCACAGGGGGTGCAACGGGCATGTGAGCCCGCTTTGTGTGCTCTTGGGGCACTTTGGTATTACAGAAGGGGCTGCAGACGCTTGTGCGGCCCCTTCTGTAATACAGATAGCGCTGGTGCCAGTGCGTCCTCAAGAGGGTGTTCCCTCATTTGCATGGGGACGTGGTCCCATGCAAATGAGGGAATCTCTTTACCTTTGTGACCGTGCCATACTATGGAAGTGGGATAAAACAAGGGGGGTTTTGTCCAAATTCAGGCGCCAGGTAGGACATGTCAATGCGCGCAAAAGAGAAAAGGCCTGGCTACCATTTTATATCGCTGCTATTTATTTAGGCAGACTATCAACCTAGACTCAATAGTTCATAGGCCTAATATGATACACTCACAAATAGTTTGTATTTCTTGGTACTATTACAAACATTTTGCTCATGTCTGTGTAGAATACACAACCAGTTAACATGATACGTTAAATAAGAAAATGTGAAAACAAAACAATAATAACATTCATACAAAATATGCAAGTATTAAACAATATTCAAAAATTACACTAGCAAATATAATTTACATAAAGCAATCTCTATAGCCCTACGCCTTGGCACTAGTTAAGGGATTGCTGTCACAGGGGTGGCATGCTTCTCTGTGGGGTTAATTTATGAAAATAAAACCTCCTCAGAGAAATACAACATTTTTTGAAAGACCCTTTGTGGAAAGAAGAGGAGAAGCCGACGGATTTTCATCAGGGCTGGGGCACGGTGTAACCTGTTGATTAAAATCAGTGAAACAACCGGTTATCTAAAATTAAAATTAAAGAGCTTTCTCGTGTTTTACATAGTAATCATGCGTGTTAAATTTGTAAGGTACCTCGAGTTGCAAGCAAGAACTTTCGAGTTTCTTATTGATGCTGTGTTCTTAATTTTTAAGACCTGAAACAACGCGAACATCTAGTGTCAGTGTCACACTATATGTGTTTCACACTTTATGTACCAAAGTCAAAGGAACATTTTGACTTACGGTTTTTTTGACGCGGAGGGGCGAGTGTTTATGCAGTTATGTATCTTCTAAACTCTATGGCTGTCTGTTTCTTATTGGCATACGTGATCTAAGGGTAAACAGAGGGAACCACCACATTTTAATAAGACGATGAATTCACACTATTTGGGGAGTTGCAGTGAGAGGAGTCTTTTTTGTGAGCAACTTACTTGAAAGCATGTGTTTGCTTATTCGTTTTTAGGATCCTTCAAGTTCGTCGTGTGTTTACCTCACTTCATCTAAAAATGGAATCAGGAGCATTTTAAGTATTTCATGAAAAACGGCAGCAAACTGACACATGTTGGATACGTTGTGTCTACTGACCCCGGGACACACTTACTTGAAACTGTGTCACCTCTGCGCAAGTATTATTCCAATCGCAAACTTGCTCCGCGGGAGCTAAAAAGTAGAACCCGCATTTAGTCTATTTAAGCAACCAGGCTTCTTCTAGTACGAAATTCATGCCTGTTAAATCACTTACTTTTGGATTTTACGTCTGAGTTTCAAAATGTGCCTCCTGTCGTATGATTCGATAAGTGGAGAAGGAAGTGTGTCTGTTTGAAATGTAGTCATTGGCAGGAAGTTGAAATGACGTACTTTCACAGAATTGTGGGAATTGAAGTTCCCCTAGTTACTATGGATGCTCTTGAGGGATTATGAGACATAGAGTTCACTATTACGTTTGCCTTAGTTAAATGCATGAGTAATGTTTGACACATATGAAAGCAGTATTGTCTACCGTCTCCTGCTAAATAGTGAAGTCTTACTTATTTACAGAAATGTGTTACTTGACACATAAACAATATGGTTTTTAAATAGGATTTTTACAGAGGACTCAGCGCAATGATTGGTGCAGTTCTGACATTTCGTTCAGCCCATCAGTCACGCAGTTGAATTTCAGTATTAAGTAGGCCTCCCGTTTTAAAAGTGATGTTTCAACATTTCCACCTCGAGATGAGGGTTTGATTCCTGAAAGTACAGTCCAGACAAAATCTTTTTCAGAGTGGTTCTTGTCAATAAAATGATGTACCATCGGTGCTGTTAGTATTTTTTGTTTTATTCTTGAACGATGTTGGGTGATTCTTTGATTGATTTGTTGATTGGTGAGCCCCAGATTCCAGCGTCAGTCGCCCTGGCCGTGTCGCCACACCTCTTCCCTAGTGAGAAGATGCCAGTTATTGAGGATAACCTTGCGGAATTTATTGGTGTGTGGGCCATAAGTTGACACACATACCAGTTTGTCCAAGGGTTTTTTTGTTTTTTTAACCAATAATTCCTCCCGTGGTGTGTACCATGCTCTCTTGGTTGCATATTTGAGCATTTTCTTGGGGTATCCTCTTGTTTTCAGTTGTTCGCACAGTATTTCTGCGTGTACTTCGAAGTCTTCCTTCCTGGCACAATTTCGCCTTATTCTTAACAGTTTACTGTAAGGTAGGTTATCTTTGAGACTTCGAGGATGGAAGCTTTGGTAGTGGAGGATTGTATTTCTGTCTGTGGGCTTACGATGAAGTGTCGTGGTTAACTTCTGGTCCTGAGCAAATATCTCAACATCTAAAAACGTTAGACGCGTCTTACTTTTTGTCATGCTGAACTTTATGTCCGCATGTCTCCTGTTCAACCATTCAAAGAACGTGAATAATTGTTCTTCCGTGCCTCCCCACAGACACCAGACATCGTCAATATAGCGGTACCTTGATTGTATACATTGAATGTACGGATTATTGTTGAAAATAAACCGATCCTCAAACAAGGCCATGAAGAGGACCGCCATCTCTGGAGCGTAAGGACACCCCATGGCGGTTCCCTTGACCTGCATGAAGAAAGTGTCATCAAATTTAAAGTAGTTTTTTTTCAAAGCCATTCTAGCCAAATCCAATATAAATTCAGTTGGAACTCTCTGTGGTTTGGGCCGTGTTTCTAGAAAAAATTCAATTGACTCTAATCCTTCGTCTTGGGGAATCTGAGTATATAGTGAGTTGATATCAAATGAGACCATCCATTGATGATTGGAATCAAATGGATGGCTTTCAATTTTATTGATAAAGTCGGTGGTATCTCTGAGGTATGATGGAACTTGATCCATAAATGGTTTCAGAAAAACATCCACTTATTTAGCTATCGGCTCCAGTACCGAATCACACCCCGATACAATTGGTCTCCCGGGTGGTTGCTGGAGATTCTTGTGGATTTTTGGGAGAAAATAAATTACTGGAATTCGCGGGTTCGTTTTATTCAAGAATTCAAATTCTTTCTGGCCTAAGATTCCTTGTTCCAGTCCCCATTTAAGCTTGCTGGTTATTTCACTCTCTATTTGAGTGGTGGGATCTTCTTGTGAGTATATCATATTAAGCCTATGAACTATTGAGTCTAGGTTGATAGTCTGCCTAAATAAATAGCAGCGATATAAAATGGTAGCCATACTATGGAAGTGGGCACGAAGGCAAAGACGTAGTCAGGAGGTGCACAGAAAGTGCGCCACAAAAAGGTGGCACACTATTAGGGCTTCCCCTGATGGCAGCCCTCTGGAGGGGGGGAAGGACCCCCCACACATCCCCTTGCTGACAGGTACAGTCACTCTAATTCCTCATCAAAATGCAGGTGGGTTGCCGCCTGTACAGTGAAACACTGAGCAGCTTTGAAGCAGCCGATCCGTATTTCACTTGAATGCAACCTATTACAGTGAATGCATTGCCCCTAGGCAGCACGGGTTAGCGGCTGCCCAGGAGTAATGCATTCACTGTAATAGGGTGCACTTTACCTGTTTGTGCACGGTACACCTATTTAAAGGTGCTTTGTGGTGCAAAAAGGAAAAGTGTGACCTATTTGCAATAGGATCCCTAGCTTGTCTCATTCTTGTGTGTAGTGCACCCACTTGCAGTCCCTTATCTATGACTGGTAACACCTATTGCATCTCACTGATGAATATAAATCAATCAATCAATCAATCAATATGTATTTGTAGAGTGTGACTATTTACCCGGAAAGGTATCCAGGCGCTATGTTGCTGGGCTGAGTCGAAAAGCCATGTCTTCAGTCTCTTCCTGAATTCCGCCAGAGAGCGCGCTGACCTGAGGTGGAGAGGAAGGCTGTATCAGGACTTGGTGGTGAGGTAGGAGAAGGAAGGGCCTCCACTGAAGCTTCAGCGGATGCGTGGTGTCTTTGCGACAGCAAGGGAGGTGGAGCAAAGGTCTCTGGAGGGTTTGTGGAAGTTCAGGCGGTGGTTGATGTATGCTGGTCCTATGTCGTGGAGGTTTTTGTAGGTGTATGTCAGCGTCTTGAACTGGCATCTTTTTTGGATGGGGAGCCAGTGTATAGTGTACATCCCTAGATCTGCAGTTCATTATGTATGGATGCTGCACACTCACTGCAGTTCATGGTGATGTGTAGTGCACACCTTCCTCCTGCAGTCAATTATCTATCATTGTTGCATATCCATCACAGTTCAATTCGTAGTGCACACCTCTACTGTCTGTAGTCTATTATCCATTACTGTTGCACACCTAGTGCGTCTCATTGTTGTGAGCAGTGCAGGATTCCCAGCAGTTCGTAACCCACGACTGTTATGCTGTGCACACCCTTCCTCCTGCATCCTATTATATCACTGAAGCGTGTTGTTGTATGTACTACTTACACCCATTCCCTTGCACTCCATTGTGGACTGGTACGGTACCCTGCTGTAGCTCCTTGTAATGCACACCTTTTCCACTGTAATCTGTTTTCTAACACTGTAGTATACCCACTGAATCTTTTTGTTGCATATAGTGCACACCTACCCCAACAGGTCATTATCTATGGGTGTGCTGTACCCGCTGTAGCGCACTGTTGTATGCAGTACACATCTTTGCCCTATGTTAGGTTTAATGCACCCCTCTTCTACTGTAATCTATTTTCTAACACTGTGGTATACCTACTGCACTATTTATTGTTATATGATGCTTAGTCTACCCCTTTACGCCATTACCTAAGTGTGCTGTACGCACACTGCACCTCATTGTTGTATGTAGTGCATGACCCTCCTCCTTCTCCATGTTATATATGGGTGTCACACACACATTGCTGCTCATTGCTGTGCGTAATACAAACCCATTCACCTGTAGCCTCTACGGGTGTTATAAACGCACTGCAGCTCATTGTTATATAGACAGTGCACACCCTTCTGCTGTATATCATTATCTATGGATGTCATACACCCACTGCAGTTCACTATTACACAGACAGTGCACACCCTTCTGCTGTATATCATTATCTATGGATGTCATACACCCACTGCAGTTCACTATTACACAGACAGTGCACACCCTTCTGCTGTATATCATTATCTATGGATGTCATACACCCACTGCAGTTCACTATTACACAGACAGTGCACACCCTTCTGCTGTATATCATTATCTATGGATGTCATACACCCACTGCAGTTCACTATTACACAGACAGTGCACACCCTTCTGCTGTATATCATTATCTATGGATGTCATACACCCACTGCAGTTCACTATTACACAGACAGTGCACACCCTTCTGCTGTATATCATTATCTATGGATGTCATACACCCACTGCAGTTCACTATTACACAGACAGTGCACACCCTTCTGCTGTATATCATTATCTATGGATGTCATACACCCACTGCAGTTCACTATTACACAGACAGTGCACACCCTTCTGCTGTATATCATTATCTATGGATGTCATACACCCACTGCAGTTCACTATTACACAGACAGTGCACACCCTTCTGCTGTATATCATTATCTATGGATGTCATACACCCACTGCAGTTCACTATTACACAGACAGTGCACACCCTTCTGCTGTATATCATTATCTATGGATGTCATACACCCACTGCAGTTCACTATTACACAGACAGTGCACACCCTTCTGCTGTATATCATTATCTATGGATGTCATACACCCACTGCAGTTCACTATTACACAGACAGTGCACACCCTTCTGCTGTATATCATTATCTATGGATGTCATACACCCACTGCAGTTCACTATTACACAGACAGTGCACACCCTTCTGCTGTATATCATTATCTATGGATGTCATACACCCACTGCAGTTCACTATTACACAGACAGTGCACACCCTTCTGCTGTATATCATTATCTATGGATGTCATACACCCACTGCAGTTCACTATTACACAGACAGTGCACACCCTTCTGCTGTATATCATTATCTATGGATGTCATACACCCACTGCAGTTCACTATTACACAGACAGTGCACACCCTTCTGCTGTATATCATTATCTATGGATGTCATACACCCACTGCAGTTCACTATTACACAGACAGTGCACACCCTTCTGCTGTATATCATTATCTATGGATGTCATACACCCACTGCAGTTCACTATTACACAGACAGTGCACACCCTTCTGCTGTATATCATTATCTATGGATGTCATACACCCACTGCAGTTCACTATTACACAGACAGTGCACACCCTTCTGCTGTATATCATTATCTATGGATGTCATACACCCACTGCAGTTCACTATTACACAGACAGTGCACACCCTTCTGCTGTATATCATTATCTATGGATGTCATACACCCACTGCAGTTCACTATTACACAGACAGTGCACACCCTTCTGCTGTATATCATTATCTATGGATGTCATACACCCACTGCAGTTCACTATTACACAGACAGTGCACACCCTTCTGCTGTATATCATTATCTATGGATGTCATACACCCACTGCAGTTCACTATTACACAGACAGTGCACACCCTTCTGCTGTATATCATTATCTATGGTTGCCGTACACCTGCGGCAGCTCATTCTATTATAGACAGTGTACACCTTGCTACTGTGCACCATCAATGGGTGTTGTACACCCACTGCAGCTCATTGTTATACAGATAGTGTACACCCTCCTGATGTACACTAGGGATGGACAGAACTCATGGAGTTTCACTCCAAGGAGTTCTACAGAGTCCCTCAAAAATTCAGCAAGATTCCGCGGAATTCCGCGAGCAGCAGAGGTGTGGTACGTCGCTCTACTCTCGCTGATTTTTAGCACCGGGAGCTTGTCCCATGCTATAAAATTAGCATGAATGGCACCACACCATGCACCAGAAGGCGCTTCTTCTTTCTGCTGTTTGAGTAGATTTTCCTCTCAAGCAGCAGATTTCTCACTGCGAGCGGCAGCTTTCTCAACGTGAGCTTTAGCGACCTGCCGCAACCGGCTGAGTTGAGAAATCTCACCGGGAGGCATTTTAGAGCTTGATTTTCTCGCTCGCCAACTTACCATTGGTGAGCAGTGTACGAGAAAAAACTCCGCCACGTGGAGGTTGGCAGAGTTTTTCTGAAACTCCATGCTCCAAGCCGAGCATGGAGTGGGCAAAACTTCGCAAACTCCACCGGAGGAGTGGAGTTTACCGCCCACCCATAGTGTACACCATTATTTATGGGTATTTTACACCCACTGCAGCTCATTGTTATGAAGACAGTGTGCACCCTCCTGCTGTACACCATCATTGGGTGATGTGCACCCACTGCCGCTCATTGTTATAAAGACAGTGTGCACCCTCCTGCTGTACACCATCATTGGGTGATGTGCACCCATTGCGGCTCATTGTTACATAGACAGTGCACGCCCTCCTGCTGTTCACTATCAATGGATGCTGTGCACCCATTGCACCTCATCGAAGTGTGCAATGCACACCCCTTCCACATGTAGTCTATTCTCTAGGACACCCACTGCTGCTCATTGGTTGGTTGTAGTTTACACTCCTCCCCATCTCCAAGTGTCTCAGTGATTCAGACAATGTTGTGTGAAGCCCCTTATAATGGGTGTGTGTCGTGAACACTACCTTCCTAAAGTTTGAGCAGGATGTAGACTCCCGTGCAGCACACTACCCAGGTGTTGCACACACATACACACACTTTTTTTTTACACTTTTTAAATTTATGGACGAATATATAAAAGCTCCATTAAAAATAAGTTTTAAAAACAAAAAGTGCTCCTTTCATGATTCCAGACCGATCTATAATTAAAGTTCTCACTGTACAATTTCATGCTCAGTTTCTAAATGTCCTCGTTCTTACCCGGAAAAATTTAGTTTTGTTAAAAATAGCCACATATTTAGTGGGAGTTAATATTTCAGTCCACAATTTAGCCAGACGCACCAGCATTTTGTGTTATTTATTTTTCGAGTTTATTAACACGCTGGTGAAACCAATCTTAACCTCTGCTGACCTTACCCAGTTTGGTAAAGAGTCTGTACAAGTGGGCGCAATATATGATTTCCAAAGAGCAGTGATGACGTAGCACACTATTAAAAATGAGATTTAAAAAAGAAAAAACAATCTTGACGTCCATTTTTCTAAAATGCCTGATTATAAAGTTTTGGGGCTCGAAAAAAAGAGACAGCTATATCGTGAATACAAAAATATAAAAATATCTGACCAAAATTCGCAGACAGCTTAACACTCCCTTAATTCATGTCTCCAAACCCCCTTTTGTTTATTGCCACTGCGAGGGCACCTGGGTGGGGTGCAGGAGGAACATGTGAAGTTTTAGCAGCAGGTAATATAGCTTCCGTTGCTCAAAACCAATCATGGATGAAAGTTAGACTCTCAACACTGAAGAAGTGAATCTCCTGACATTCGTCATTATACACAACGCAGGTTTGTTCCTCCCAAGTCACGTCTATTGGAGGTTCCCGAAGTAACTTCTTTTATCAAACCCCAACTTTGAAACTGGAGGGGTGGGAGAGTTAGCGAAATAAAGCAAACTCACTTCACCTGCGTAGCCAATGTGCCATGGACCCCTGTGCAAGGAAGGAAATGGGCCCCCTGGGTGCTGTTTGAATGACAAAATACAGCAGTAATCATCGTTCAGTGGCCTTGGGCCTCTGGGAACCGGTGCCACTGCACATGCTGCACAAACGGAAGTTACGCCCCCGACTCACTAGCGATCTTGGTCGTATCCAGGAACTGGGAGTGTCCTAAGCATCTGAGAGCTGAATTTGAAGCAACCCATATATTCCCCAGCTTTTTATCTGAAAAGTATAAAACTCTTTTAGGGTCTCGCCGGCAAAAAGGAGTCCTGTTTTAGAGATTCCAACTTCCTCCCAACTTTGAGCCCACGTAGCTTAAATGCCATGACACAAATGTGGTGCACCCACCCATGATCTGAGGGTTTCACACACTTTCGAGTGTATTTCCTGTGTGTGTTGCACTGCACATTGCTTGAAGACATTTACTGGGTGCTCAGCACATGCACCCAAAGACCTTTGCCAATTATTGTTGCATCCCCCCCCCCTGTTGTCTAGGTGTTGCACACGTGGATCATGAACTAGTTGTCGCTGCCTGGATGGCACTCTATGGCACTCAGACTTTCAGCCTATTACCTATTTGTAATTCAGCCAGTTACCTCAGTGTGGCATGAGGCTGGTTTGCACACTCACACCCGCATCCAGTCATAGGGGTGTGTGGCACACTCACGCACAACCACTGACTGAAGTGTCTTCAGACAGAGTCTAGAGCCCATCAGAGGAGTCCTCATTCCTCCTTCGCCCATCCGCAAATGCACACTCAGCTGAAGGCCATATGCTCAGTGTGGTGCGTGCTCACATGCAGTAACCCTCTCTGTAGAACATCTCTCGACTGTGTGTTGAACACTCACGTGTGGTAATTCCCTGAGCTGGTTGCACACGCATCTCCAGCCCAATGCCGTAAATCTTGCACATCCCACTAAACAATGACTTGATTGTATTGCTTAAATACTGGCATTGGTACAAACACACCTGCAATCCCCTACCTCAGTGTGCTGCACACTACCTGGCGGGCACTTACCTGCGTGTGTTGCACACTCCCTCAAAGCCACTTACCTGCGTGTGTTGCACACTCCCTTAAAGCCACTTACCTGCGTGTGTTGCACACTACCTGGCGGGCACTTACCTGCGTGTGTTGCACACTCCCTCAAAGCCACTTACCTGCGTGTGTTGCACACTCCCTTAAAGCCACTTACCTGCATGTGTTGCACACTCCCTCACAACCACTTAGCTGAGTGTATTGCACACTCCCTCACAGCCACTTAGCTGAGTGTGTTGCTAACTCATACGATCTTTTATCCTAGGGTGTTGCACACACACCTGCAGCTCTCTGCCTGTGTCAGGCACACCTCCTTTACCAGGTGTGTCGCCCACTCAGTTGCAGCTCATTGCCTGTGTGTTTCTCACTTCACTGCAATCAATTTCCTGATTGTGCTGCACACAAAAAGTGATGAACAGAGTGCTTAAATCAATGTCAGTCACTGGTATTTACTCTGATATTATCCCATCAATATTTAGCTTATTGGTGCCATCACAGGGACCAATCATAAACAAATCAGTCTGGCCAACCTCCCCCCACCCCCTGCCCCACAAAACATGACTGATCTGCCAGGCAAGGTCCTCTCTGAACGAGAATACGAGTAACCTAGGGGGCCTCGTTGGTGGGCTGCAGTGTGTGTCCTCTGGCACAGAACCCACCTCTGGGCAACCCCATTACAGCAACTGAAGGATGAAATGCTTCAGGTAATCTTAGTCACTGGCAAGTACTCAGGGCTGCATTCCATTCCATCAACCGTTGTCTCATCAGCGCCACACTAACTTACACAATACCTTAATGTGTTGCTCACTCACCTCCAAGCTTACACTTGACAGTGTGGCTCACTCCACTAGAACCCATTTCCTGAGTGTGTTACACCCTAATGTTCAGTTCATTATCTGAGTGTGTTACACACCAATATTCAGTTCATTATCTGAGTGTGTTACACACTAATGTTCAGTTCATTTTCTGAGTGTGTTACACACTAATGTTCGTCATTATCTGAGTGTGTTACACCCTAATGTTCAGTTCATTATCTGAGTGTGTTACACACCAATGTTCAGTTATTTCCTGAGTGTGTTACACACCAATGTTCAGTTAATTTCCTGAGTGTGTTACACACTAATGTTCAGTTCATTATCTGAGTGTGTTACACACTAATGTTCAGTTCATTTTTTGAGTGTGTTACACACTGATGTTCAGTTAATTATCTGAGTGTGTTACACACCAATGTTCAGTTCATTATCTGAGTGTGCTACACACCAATGTTCAGTTCATTATCTGAGTGTGCTACACACCAATGTTCAGTTCATTATCTGAGTTTGTTACACACTAATGTTCAGTTCATTATCTGAGTGTGTTACACACCAATATTCAGTTCATTGTCTGAGTGAGTTACACACCAATGTTCAGTTAAATTCCTGAGTGTGTTACACACTAATGTTCAGTCCATTATCTGAGTGTGTTACACACCAATGTTCAGTCCATTATCTGATTTTGTTACACACTAATGTTCAGTCCATTATCTGAGTATGTTACACACTAATGTTCAGTCCATTATCTGAGTGTGTTACACACTAATGTTCAGTTCATTATCTGAGTGTGTTACAAACTAATCTTCAGTCCATTATCTGAGTGTGTTACACACTAATGTTCAGTTCATTTTCTGAGTGTGTTACACACTAATGTTCGTCATTATCTGAGTGTGTTACACACTAATGTTCAGTTCATTATCTGAGTGTATTACACACCAATATTTGGTTCATTTCCTGAGTGTGTTACACACTAATGTTCCGTTCATTATCTGAGTCTATTACACACCAATATTCGGTTCATTTCCTGAGTGTGTTACACAGTAATGTTTGGTTGAGTATCTGAGCGTGTAACACACTAATGTTTGCTTCATTATCTGACTGTGTTACACACTAATGTTCAGTTCATTATCTGAGTGTATTACACACTAATGTTCAGTTCATTATCTGAGTGTGTTACACACTAATGTTCAGTTCATTATCTGAATGTGTTACACACTAATGTTCAGTTCATTATCTGAGTGTGTTACACACTAATGTTCAGTTCATTATCTGAGTGTGTTACACACTAATATTCGGTTAATTTCCTGAGTGTGTTACACAGTAATGTTTGGTTGAGTATCTGAGCATGTAACACACTAATGTTTGCTTCATTATCTGAGTGTGTTACATACCAATGTTCAGTTCATTATCTGAGTGTGTTACACACTAATGTTCAGTTCATTATCTGAGTGTGTTACACACTAATGTTCAGTTCATTATCTGAGTGTGTTGCTCATTTATCAAAGGTCATTTACTTGAATTTGTTGATCACTCACCAACAAGTCTATTCCTCTATGTTGTCTGTTAACTCTTTGATTTCTAACTCACCCCCATACATCACTAGAGTATTTTGCATAGTCACACACAGTCCATTACTTGGGAATATTGCACACTAACTCACTCACCTCAAGATCATTTCCTGAGTGTGCTGCTTACTCACGTGTGGTCTATTTATTGATTGTTTCACTCACTCATTTCCCATGCTTTATGTGAGACTCTTGCCCACTCAGCTTCCTGAGTGTGTTGCAGATTCCCCTGCAGTCAATTGCATCAGCGTGTTGCTCACTCAACCCCAGTCTGTTTACTGAATATTTTGCACACTAAATTAAGCATATCTTTAAAGTGTGACTCACTTAGATGCATGGCATTTCCGGAGTGGGTTGCACACTAAGCTACAGCTCATCACCTGAATGACCTACGCACTCACTTCAAGGTCACTACCTAAGTCTGCTGCTAACCCATCTTCACTTCCTTTCCTAAGTGCGGTGTGCATTTAACTGCAGCTCATCATTTGAAGGTCTCTCACTCTCACCTTCATTTCTTCACCTGAGTGGTTGCACCTTTGCTTGCAGCTCATTATCTGAAGGTCTTTCACTCTCACATTCATTTCTTCACCTGAGTGCTTGCACCTTTTCTTGCAGCTCATTATTTGAGTTTTTCACACATACTTGCAGCCCTTCATTGGCTCCCCATAATATTCAAACTCCTCTGCCTGACGCATAAAGCTTTGCCAGTCAATGGACTCAAATACCTACAGGTCAAACTGGTTCTCTACCTTCCTAGAAGAAATCTTAGATCAAGGAGTCAATTTCTTCTTTGTCTCTTGCGTATTTGCATGTCTAAGTATGGTGAACAAGCTTTTTCTTATCTTGCACCATACCACTGGAGCAAGCTTCCCTTGTTCATTAGGGCGTGCACTGAGTTCTCAGGCTTTACAAAACATCTTAAGACCTGGCTGTTCTAATGGATGCCTTTCTATTTGTTGCCTCAGTGCCGAGATGCCCCTCCGGGGGTGAGTTGTTGCGCTATACCAAGTATCCATTAACATAGCATAACTCTTTACTTTAGAGTGTTGCACACTCACCTACTCCTTATTACCTGAGCGTGTTGCACACTCTACTCACTACCTAGGTATGTTGCACACTCATCTGCTAGTCACAACCTGAGTGTGTTCGACACTCTCCTGCTACTCACTAGCTTGCTATGTTGCACACTCACACACTGCTCATTACCAGGGTGTGCTGCACACTCACATGCAGTTCATTACCTGAGTGTCTTGCATTACTTAGGTGCATTGCTCTCTTACCTGCATCGTATTACCCGAACACTCAGCTGTTGAGTGTGCTGCACTCTGGCATGTAGCTCATTACTTGGAGTGTTGCACACTCACGCACTGCTCATTACCTGTGAGTCTTGCACACTCACTTGAGGTGCTTTACTTGAGTGCATTGCTCACTTACCTGCATCTTATTCCCAGAGCACTCACCTGTTGCTCATTATCTGGGTGAGTTGCACTCTCATGTGCATCTCATTATCTGGGTGTGTTGCACTCTCACCTGCTGCTCATTATCTGGGTGTGTTGCACTCTCACCTGCTGCTCATTATCTGGGTGTGTTGCACTCTCACCTGCTGCTCATTATCTGGGTGCGTTGCACTCTCACCTGCTGCCCATTATATGGGTATGTTGCACTCTCACGTGCATCTCATACCCGGGTGTGTTGCACTCTCACCTGCTACTCATTATCTGGGTGTGTTGCACTATCACCTGCTGCCCATTATCTGAGTGTGTTGCACTCTCACCTGCTGATCATTATCTGCGTGTGTTGCGCTCTCACCTGCTTCTCATTATCTGGGTGTGTTGCACTCTCATGTGCATCTCATTTTCTGGGTGTGTTGCACTCTCACCTGCTGCTCATTACCTGATTGTGTTGCACCTTCACCTGCTGCTTATTATCTAGGTGTGTTGGACTCTCACCTGCTGCTCATTATCTGGGTGTGTTGCACTCTCACCTGCTGCTCATTATCTGGGTGTTTTGCACTCTCACCTGCAACTCATTATCTGGGTGTGTTGCACTCTCACATGCAGCTCATTGCCTGAGAGTCTTGCACTCTCACCTGCAACTCATTATCTGGGTGTGTTGCACTCTCACATGCAGCTCATTGCCTGAGAGTCTTGCACTCTCACCTGCAGCGCATTACTTGGGTGCATTGCTCACTTACCTGCATCTTATTTTCCGAGCACTCACCTGCTGCTCATTATCTGGGTGTGTTGCACTCTCGCGTGCATCTCATTATCTGGGTGTGTTGCACTCTCACCTGCTACTCATTATCTGGGTCTGTTGCACTCTTACCTGCTGCCCATTATCTGGGTGTCTTGCACTCTCACCTGCTGCTCATTATCTGGGAGTGTTGCACTTTCATGTGCATCTGATTATCTGGGTGTGTTGCAATCTCACCTGCTACTCATTATCTGGGTGTGTTGCACTCTCACCTGCTGCTCATTATCTGGGTGTGTTGCACTCTCACCTGCTGCTCATTATCCGGGTGTGTTGCACTCTCACGTGCATCTCGTTATCTGGGTGTTTTGCACTCTCACCTGCTGCTCATTATCTGGGTGTGTTGCACTCTCACCCGCTGCTCATTATCTGGGTATTTTGCACTCTCACCTTCTGCTCATTATCTGGGTGTTTTGCACTCTCACCTGCTGCTCATTATCTGGGTGTGTTGCACTCTCATGTGCATCTCATTATCTGGGTGTGTTGCTCTCTCACCTGCTGCTCATTATCTGGGTATGTTGCACTCTCACCTGTTACCCATTATCCGGGTGTGCTGCACTCTCACGTGCATCTCATTATCTGGGTGTGTTGTACTCTCATGTGCATCTCGTTATTTGGGTGTGCTGCACTCTCACGTGCATCTCATTATCCGGGTGTGTTGCACTCTCACGTGCATCTCGTTATTTGGGTGTTTTGTACTCTCACGTGCATCTCATTATCTGGGTGTGTTACACTCTCACCTGCTGCTCATTATCTGGGCGTGTTGCACTCTCACCTGCTGCCCATTATCTGGGTGTGTTGCACTCTCACCTGCTGCTCATTATCTGGGTGTGTTGCACTCTCACCTGCTGCTCATTATCTGGGTGTGTTGCTCTCTCACCTGCTACTCATTATCTGGGTGTGTTGTACTATCACCTGCTGCCCATTATCTGAGTGTGTTGCACTCTCACCTGCTGCTCATTATCTGGGTGTGTTGCTCTCTCACCTGCTACTCATTATCTGGGTGTGTTGTACTATCACCTGCTGCCCATTATCTGAGTGTGTTGCAATCTCACCTGCTACTCATTATCTGGGTGTGTTGCACTCTCACCTGCTGCTCATTATCTGGGTGTGTTGCACTCTCACCTGCTGCTCATTATCCGGGTGTGTTGCACTCTCACGTGCATCTTGTTATCTGGGTGTTTTGCACTCTCACCTGCTGCTCATTATCTGGGTGTTTTGCACTCTCACCTGCTGCTCATTATCTGGGTGTGTTGCTCTCTCACCTGCTGCTCATTATCTGGGTGTTTTGCACTCTCACCTTCTGCTCATTATCTGGGAGTGTTGCCCTCTCACCTGCTGCTCATTATCTGGGTGTGTTGCACTCTCACCTGCTGCTCATTATCTGGGTGTGTTGCACTCTCACCTGCTGCTCATTATCCGGGTGTGTTGCACTCTCACGTGCATCTCGTTATCTGGGTGTTTTGCACACTCACCTGCTGCTCATTATCTGGGTGTGTTGCACTCTCACCCGCTGCTCATTATCTGGGTATTTTGCACTCTCACCTTCTGCTCATTATCTGGGTGTTTTGCACTCTCACCTTCTGCTCATTATCTGGGAGTGTTGCCCTCTCACCTGCTGCTCATTATCTGGGTGTGTTGCACTCTCATGTGCATCTCATTATCTGGGTGTGTTGCTCTCTCACCTGCTGCTCATTATATGGGTATGTTGCACTCTCACCTGTTACCCATTATCCGGGTGTGCTGCACTCTCACGTGCATCTCATTATCTGGGTGTGTTGTACTCTCATGTGCATCTCGTTATTTGGGTGTGCTGCACTCTCACGTGCATCTCATTATCTGGGTGTGTTGCACTCTCACCTGCTGCTCATTATCTGGGTGTGTTGCACTCTCACCCGCTGCTCATTATCTGGGTATTTTGCACTCTCACCTTCTGCTCATTATCTGGGTGTTTTGCACTCTCACCTGCTGCTCATTATCTGGGTGTGTTGCACTCTCACCCGCTGCTCATTATCTGGGTATTTTGCACTCTCACCTTCTGCTCATTATCTGGGTGTTTTGCACTCTCACCTTCTGCTCATTATCTGGGAGTGTTGCCCTCTCACCTTCTGCTCATTATCTGGGTGTGTTGCACTCTCATGTGCATCTCATTATCTGGGTGTGTTGCTCTCTCACCTGCTGCTCATTATCTGGGTATGTTGCACTCTCACCTGTTACCCATTATCCGGGTGTGCTGCACTCTCACGTGCATCTCATTATCTGGGTGTGTTGTACTCTCATGTGCATCTCGTTATTTGGGTGTGCTGCACTCTCACGTGCATCTCATTATCTGGGTGTGTTGCACTCTCACGTGCATCTCGTTATTTGTGTGTTTTGTACTCTCACGTGCATCTCATTATCTGGGTGTGTTGCACTCTCACCTGCTGCTCATTATCTGTGCGTGTTGCACTCTCACCTGCTGCCCATTATCTGGGTGTGTTGCACTGTCGCGTGCTGCTCATTACTTGTGCAAGCCGCACACTGTAGTATTTGCACAGGCACACCTCGCTGCCTGAATAATGACCTCGTTCACGGTCGGTAGGGAGAAGTGGGGCAGACAGAGACCCGGTAACCCGGATTAAAACCAATCACTCTATTACCCTGTAATCTGGTGTCTGCGCCTTTCCTTTTTTTTTTCACTGCCCAGGAATATGATGAAAAAGTAAAAGCCGGGGCTGGGCTGGCTTCCAGGCAGCGTCACGTGACGCAGGCAGCAGCACGAGTACTTAAAGGCAGCTTACAGCCAGCGAGGTCTAAATCCAAGCGTGTCCGCCGAGACGGAGCACCCACCCCCGGCTCAGCCCGAAATAGGAGGCTTTACGGCGATCACAGTCCGGGAGCTCCGAGGAGAGGCTGATGTCCTCAGTAGCTCACCCTGAGTGAGGGAAGGCAGGTCTGCTGGGGTCAGGCAAGGAACCGGACCACCTGCCCCTGAGGTAGGCTGCTGGGGTCAGGCAAGGAATCGGGCCATCTGCCCCTGAGAGAGGCTGCTGGGGCCAGACAAGAAACCCTGCCCCTGAGAGAGGCTGCTGGGGTCAGACGAGGAACCCTGCGTCTGAGAGAGGCTGCCGAGGTCAGACAAGGAACCCTGACCCCGAGAGAGGCTGCTGGGGTCTGGTAAAGAACTCTGACCCCTGAGAAAGACTGCTGGAGCCAGACAAGGAACCCTGCCCCTGAGAGATGCTGCTGGGGTAAGACAACGAACCCAGCCCCCGAGAGAGGCTGCTGGGGTCAGCCAAGGAAGCCTGATCCCTGAGAGAGGCTGCTGGGGTGAGAAAAGGAACCCTGCCCCTGAGAGAGGTTGCTGGAGCCAGACAAGGAACCTTGGCCCTGAGAGATGCTGCTGGGGTGAGACAAGGAACCCTGTCCCTGAGAGAGGCTGCTGGGGCCAGACAAGAAACCCTGCCCCTCAAAGAGGCTGCTGGGGCCAGCCAAGGAACCCTGACCCCTGAGAAAGGCTGCTGGAGTCACCCAAGGAACTGTGCCACCTGCCCTTGAGAGAGACTGTTGGGGCCAGACAAGGAACCCTGATCCCTGAGAGAGGCTGCTGGGGTTAGATAAGGAGCCCAGCCCCTGAGAGAGGCTGCTGAGTTCAGACAAGGAACCTTGTTCCTGAGAGAGGCTGCTGGGCCCAAACAAGGAACCCGATCACCGTGCCCCTGAGAGAGGCTGCTGGGGTCAAGCAAGGAACCGGGCCACCTGCCCCTGACAGGCTGCTGGGGCCAGACAAGGACCCCTTCCCCCGGAGAGAGGCTGCGGGGGTCAGGCAAGTCAACCCTGCCCCTGTGAGAGGCTTCTGGGGTCAGCCAAGGAACGGACCACCTTCCTACTGAGACAGGCTGCTGGGGTCGGCCTGGGGTCACTCTGCTATCTGCCCTTGAGAAGGTCTACTGGGGATAGCAAATGAGCCAGGCTATCAGGAGAGGAGATTACGTGACCCCTGAGATGTTCAACCTGGGGCTCAGCTCTGCTGGTGCTGCTGAGAGCTCCTCGTGAGGATATCCCGGATCTAGGAGCTACTGAGACTGGGAGACCAGGGCTAGGAGGCCAGAACACCTGCCCCAGAGAGGGGTTGCTTAGGGTCAACCCTGGACTTAAATCTGCTATCTGACCCAGAAATGGGTGCCTGAGGGCAGCCAAGGAAACAAAAACCTGCCCTGGAGTGAGGGTACTGGAGTCAGCCAAGGACGAAGTTCACCTCCGCTTCTGGGGGCTCCCAAAGACCCCCGATATACAGAGCACGTGCTCTCTACCTCAGGAAGATACTGGTAAAGTCAGCATTGGGCAAAGCACCATTGACAGCTCAGGCAGTAACTGCTGACATCACCCAGGATATCTACCCGCTCCAGAGTGGGGCTAATACGTTTACCCACAATTACTGCATTCCTCAGGGAGGGGCAACTGATGCCACCCAAGGAAAAAGACTACTCCCTGCCACCAAGAGGACCAGCTGAGGTCAGCAAAGATCTCCCCTGGCCCCACAAGTAGAGAGTTCAGGACTCTGGACTACCAGGACCTCTGGGCTCAGCGTGCCCAGGAGAAGCCAGGACGGCATCGCCAACACGGGCAGGTCTCCGGATGAACCACGATGGGAGAATGGACCATCCTAGAGCGACTGCTGGAGGCTGCGGTCCAACAGCACTCGACGATGATCGGGAGGTAAGAGGGTGCAGGATGGAGCAGACACGAGTTACAAGGGGGGCGCTGCGGTCCAACAGCTGACAATGATGGACAAGAGGTAGGCAGGTGACCGGTGCCAAGTCGGCTAATGGGAGCCTAAAGAGGTGGGCAAGGATATCCACCAGCACACACTGGTGGATAGTCAGCATGGTAAGAATCCTGCAAAAGCTGCTCAGACGGTTACCAGAGGCATCGCGTAGCATTGTAGTACCAGGTTTGGTCATTTCCAGACTTGACTATGGGAATTCCTTGTACCTTGGCAGTCCAAAGTCCGTTATAGAAAGACTTCAAGTCATACAAAATGCTGCAGCGCATATCCTACTGAAAATTCCCAAATGTCCCTCTGCCACCAATGCCCTGGCAAGCCGTCATCGGCTGCAAGTGCTTAAAAGGATGTACTTTAAGGTACTGTGTATGGCTCACAAATCAATGCACAAAAGTGGTCCTTAACTGATTCAAAAGCTACTTATCATGTATAATCCCACAAGAATGCTGCAATCTAACACTCAGCAACTACTTGCACTCCCCAGAATAACGAGGACCAGGAGCGGAGGGAGATCCTTCGCTTTCCTGGTACTTAAACTTTGAAAAACACTCCCTCAGAACCTGAGGCAAACCATATCAGAACTAGAATTTAGGAAACTGCTAAAAACATTCCTTTTCTAACTGCAAACCCATCTGCTGGTTGTCATAGCGCTGGGAGGCCCTTCTGGGTAGCCATGCGCTCAAGAAATCCCAGTGAATAGAATAGAAATCCCCATGATGATCAAGAGGCAGGGAGGTGACCGGTGCCAAGGGTGCAAAGATGGGTTCCCTGATATCTAACAGCATCCAACAATGATTGGGAGGTAAAAGGGAACCGGCCAAGAGGAACAAAATGGTGCAAGGGTGGCACTGGACTAAAGAGTGATTGGAAGGTAAGAGCAGCCACGGAGGTCCAGGGAGTACAGTGGGTCAATGCAGCCCAGAAGCGCTCCATGGTATTCGGAGAGTAAAGGAATGGATGTCAGGGAGTGGTAAAGTAGATCAAAGAGGTTATACAGTCCCAGAACACCAAACTATGACCAGGCGGTGAGTATATGACTAGCCAGGGGTACACAGAGGTGCAACTAGGAGCAATGAAGCCCAAGATCACACATTAAGCCAAAGGGGGTATAAGGCGATGGTGTGGGGGGTCTGGGGCACTGCCATTCAAGAGTACTTATGAAGATTTAGGGGACTGAGAAAGATGTGACTGGCCTTGGAGCCAAACCGGGGCCAGGATGAGTTCCAGCACAGTTAAAATGCACTCAATGGTGACTTGGAGGTCAGGAGGTGGCTGGCCTGGGGCGGTAGTACAGACTACAACAACACTTAATTATGGCCATAAAATAAGAGGGTGACCATCTGAGGAACCCAGGAGAGAAGTGCGATTCAACCAGAGTAAGTGGTGATCAGGTTTTAACAGAGTGAAGAGCCTGAGGGAGAATGGGGGGAGGGGGCTGCCCAAAACTTACCAATGACCATGTGGTACGAGAGCGCCCTCCCTAAGCGAAAGGGAGCTAGCAGGCTGCACAGTGAAACAACATTCAATGAGAAACAGTAGTCAAAAGGGTGATGGGGTGAAGGAAGGGGGTTTCTGCAGCTTAGCCATAGTCATTAATAGTCATAGGGTGAGAGGGTAATCAAATGGAAGAACTGAGGCTAAACCCCCGTCATGAAGACTGGCAGGTTAGAGGGTGATCGGGCGAAGGGCCAATGGACACACTGCGTTCTGACCATAGTTATATATTGTCTGGAAGTGAGAAGGTGAGTGCATGTTGAGAGGTCATTGCAGTCTTAACACACTCAATCATGGCTGGCTCATAAAGGTGTGACTGGCCCTGCATAACTTGGGGCTTTAAAGTCCTAAAGCACTCAACAGTGATCAACAAGTAAGGGGGTGACGCCTGCTGTGAGGGCTTGGGGATCTGCAGCAGCACCCAGTGCTAATCAGGAAGAAAGGGGTGACTGGCCCTGGAAGACTTGGGGAAATAAAGTCCACCAGCACGCAAGAGGCATCACGAAGTAAGGGGTTGAGGAAGTGCAGTCCAATAACACTCAACAGTGATCAGGAACTTATTGGGTGACCTGCCAGGAGGACCTGGGGGAACTAAAGTTGACCAGCACTCAACTGTGATCAGGAAGTAAGGGGTCGATGGGCCTTTGAGAACTTGGAGAACTGGTGCCCACCAGCAGTCAATAGTATTCAGCAAGTAAGAGGATTACTGGCCCTGGAGGACCTGGGAGAACTAAAGTCCACCAGCACTCAACGGGGATGAGGAAGTCATTGGATGACTCCCCGGAAGGACTTGGGGCACCTAACGTCCTTAAACACTCAACTGTGATCAGGACGCTGGGGGCTGATTTGCCTTCGAGAGCTGGGGGAACTGCAGTCCACCAGCAGTCAACACGGATCAGGACGTAAGAGGATGACTGGGCCTGGAAGACTTGGGAAAATGCAGTTCAAGAGCACCCAGTAATGGTTAGGAGGTGAGTAGTAATCTGCCTGGGGACAGACAGGGACCACTGGGTCAATTAGCACGTAACAGTTATTGGCAGTTTAGGGGCGACTGGTTTGGGGGAAGGAAACCATAATCGAACAGCAGTCAATTATGATCACATAGTTAGTTGCGATTGACCTTGGGACCGAGGAGACTGCAGTTCAGCAATTCCCAATATTCATTAACATTGTGGGGGGGGCACATTGTAGCTGTCAGTGTGTATAGTTTCGACTTCTTTGCTGATAGTGTGTGAGTTAGAAAAGAATGCTGTATGTGTAATCCTACTGTTTGTACTTGTGTTAATGTGTCTGTGTGTCAATACTGTGGGCGTGTACTGGATATTGTTTTATATATTCCAAATGCAGGACTGCCCTAATAAAGAGTGTGTATATAATCTGGCCAGTGTTTATAGAGATATCAAAGGTTGTAACTGTAGCATGCTTATATACTGTATGCACGTGTGTGCTTACATATGTATGTATGTGTCCCTGTGTGTATAGGTATATTTCAGTACATGTGCATATAGGTGTGTACGTGTGTATATATAGACACACACACATATATATAGATATATATACAGAGACACACACACATATATGTACAAACACATACATATATATGTATATAAATGCATACATGCATCCATATGCACTTAAACCTATCTATCTATCTATCTAGCCATCTATCTATCTATCTATCTATCTATCTACCTACCTACACTGATACATATGCACATCACATATTATATATATATATATATATATATGTATATATATATATATATATATATATATACCTAATATGTTATGTGCATATGTATCAGTGTAGACAGCTAGATAGATAGATAGATTGATAGATAGATAGATAGATAGGTTTAAGTACATATGCACACACAAGTATCTATACATGCAAGCATATGGATGTATGTATGCATATATATATACAGATATATATGTATGTGTGTGTATATATATTTGTGGTTGTGTATATATATATATATATATATATATATATGTGTGTGTGTGTGTCTATATATACACACGTACACACCTATATGCACATGTACAGATATATATCTATGCACACAGGGACACATACATACACATGTAGGCACACACATGCATACAGTATATAAGCATGCTACAGTCACAACCTTAGATATCTCTATAAATATAAATATATATGTGTATATATATATATATATATATATATATATATATATATATATATATATATATATGCTACAAACATGTTATTACATTAACACCCACTAGAGTACCTGTGTCATGCTTCATCATTGTATCTGGGCGGACTTTACCTTGAATCTCCAAGCACCTTGATTCCTCTGCACATAGTGTCTGGTTAATGCCGCACTCATTTGTGTAATTACCCGATCAGTACATCTCGCTCATACAAGCATGCATACCAAACCCACTGGGTAAATCCACTCAATCGGTTGCATTTTATGGGGTTTATTTATTGCCCCATAGAGGGTTAGAGGCAGATGGACCCTCTTGTCACACTTCCTTCAAGGATCAGCACGAGCTTGTAGCTTATTCAGTACCTTCGACCTCTGTATCAGAGGTTGGAGTGTGACAACAGGGTCTTCCCACCTCTAAACCTCTATGGGACAATAAACAAACCCCACAAAATATGCAACAGAATGAGTGAATTTAACCAGTAGGTTTGGTATGCATGCTTGTATGAGTGAGATTCATTGATTGCAGAATTGCACAAAAGAGCACGGCATTAGCTGAGTTTCATGAGGCACTTTTCATCATAGGACCCCTGACTCTAAAATCAAATAGCTCCCTCGAGATTCAAGGTAGAGCTCGCCAGATAGAATAGGTACCAGGGTGAGAATTCGATAATGAAGCTTGGCATAAGTACTCTAGTGGTTGAGAGCTCCCTTGAAACACAGAGGGATACCCCTCCCTGTGCGATGGGCTGATAGAAATCAAGGCATAGAGACATCCCTGGTCTCTCTCTGCATATATTTTGAATAAAATATTGGGAGTGGAGAGAATCCCCTTGAAAAAAGTCTATCTCCCCCTTGTTAAACGTGATTACATTAACACCTTCATCATTTAATTTGTTTATTTAGTGAGAGGCACCACCTTAACACCAAAGTGCAGTGCATGCAGAGATTCTAAGCGGACTTGTTTACTGACGCGCCTGTGTGTCCGCGTCAGCCTCCTGCTCGCGCCTGACATGCAGCATTAGTCGAGTCTTACTAATCAGCTGAAGTGCTATTGATTTTCACCACTGCAGGAGCAGTGAGATAGAGCTATTGATGCATCTCATTTACTCTAGCTCAGTAGTTTCTGGGAGGGGAAGGGCCCCTCAGCTACTAATAAGCTCCAGTGATAGACGCAGGTTTACAGGTCACGCACCGATAGTATGTGCTGTGTCCAAGATGGATGAAAGCACAAAGGGGTCACCCACAGCCTGGGATGAGGTTGGGGGATACATGAGTCTCATGTGTTCTCGTGCAGCTTCTGTTCCTCTAGTTTCCTTTGAAACCGGCCATGTGATGGGGGTGGGGAGTATGCTGGTCTGTAGCCTTTGATTGTGATGAGAGTTATAAATAAATGATATGTGTGCCAGCCTCAAGGCAGGTCGGGGGTCTTTTTTAATCTAATATCATGTGCCACACACTTCTCCCCTCGCCTACCACAATCATACACACGCGCTTTATTGTCCTGCATGCGCTTCCTTTCTCTGCAAGTTTTGATACTAATTCATCCCGACAACCTGTCAGTAAGGAATCATCTCTCTTTACCACCGGACATCTCTCAATGACTAGCGTGCAGCAAACACTCAGCTTCAGAAGAGGATAGCTGCCAGTGACTTGTATGCAGCAAACATCCCTCTTCAGCACTGGATAGCTCCCAGTGACTTGTATGCAGCAAACATCCCTCTTCAGCACTGGATAGCTCCCAGTGACTTGTATGCAGCAAACATCCCTCTTCAGCACTGGATAGCTCCCAGTGACTTGTATGCAGCAAACATCCCTCTTCAGCACGGGATAGCTCCCAGTGACTTGTATGCAGCAAACATCCCTGCAGCAAACATCCCTCTTCAGCACGGGATAGCTCCCAGTGACTTGTATGCAGCAAACATCCCTCTTCGGCACGGGATAGCTCCCAGTGACTTGTATGCAGCAAACATCCCTCTTCGGCACGGGATAGCTCCCAGTGACTTGTATGCAGCAAACATCCCTCTTCGGCACTGGATAGCTCCCAGTGACTTGTATGCAGCAAACATCCCTCTTCAGCACTGGATAGCTCCCAGTGACTTGTATGCAGCAAACATCCCTCTTCGGCACAGGATAGCTCCCAGTGACTTGTATGCAGCAAACATCCCTCTTCGGCACTGGATAGCTCCCAGTGACTTGTATGCAGCAAACATCCCTCTTCGGCACGGGATAGCTCCCAGTGACTTGTATGCAGCAAACATCCCTCTTCGGCACGGGATAGCTCCCAGTGACTTGTATGCAGCAAACATCCCTCTTCGGCACGTGATAGCTCTCAGTGACTTGTATGCAGCAAACATCCCTCTTCGGCACTGGATAGCTCCCAGTGACTTGTATGCAGCAAAGGTCCCTCTTCAGTACTGGATAGCTCCCTTTGACTTGTATGCAATAAATATTTAGTGCCCAATGGCTTCCACTGACTTGTATACAGTAAACATTCACTTCAGAAGAGGATAGCTCCCGGTAAATTGAATTCAATAAGCATTCATCTTCAACACTGGATAGCTCCTAGTGACTTTTATACCATAAACCTACATCTTCAGCATCGGATAGCTCCCACTGACTTGTACACAGTGAATATCCATCTTCAGCATTGGATATCTCCCAGTGCCGTGAATACAGTAAACATCCCTCTTTAGCAGTGAATAGCTCCCGGTGAGTTGTATACAGTAAATATTCAGCACCCAATAGCTCCCACTGACGTGTATACAATAAAGATCCCTCTTCAGCACTGGATAACTCCCAGTGGCTTGTATACAGTAAACATTCATCTTCAGCACTGGATAGCTCCCAGTGTCTTGTATACAGTAAACATTCATCTTCAGCACTGGATGGCTCCCTGTGACTTCTAATACCTTCAGCACTGGATAGCTGCCACTGACTTTTATTCAATGAACATTCATCTTCAACAGGGGATAGCTCCTGCTGACTTGTATACTGTAAAGTATACAAAAAGTGATTGATAAAATACTTGAATTAATATAAGTCACTCGGACCGCATCCCAATCCATCATTATTTTGCACACCATTCCACCTATGCAAATCAGTCTTGACCTTGCTCCAGTGGGAACAGTCCAGCCTGAGCTGCCAAGCCAGGGCCTTCCTGAACGAGAACACAGGCATCCTAGGACCGGTATCGCTCTAGTTATGGGCTCATCAGCCAGGTATAGCTTGGTTCTAGTGACACAGTGTGCATGGGACCCATGTCTGGGCGTACCTGTCCCACTTAGGGCAAATCAATGAAGTATATGTGATGGATGGAATGCTTGAATGAATCACAGCCACTAGCAATTTGCTGACTTGTATGCAGTAAACATCCCTCTTCAACACTGTGTATCTCCATACTGATTTGTATACAGCAAACATCCCTCTTCAACACTGTGTATCTCCATACTGATTTGTATACAGCAAACATCCCTCTTCAGCACTGGATAGTTTCCGCTGATTTGTATACATTAAACATGCCTTTTCAGCACTAGATAGCATCCAGACTTGTATTCAATAAACATACATCTTCAGCACCCAATAGCTTCTGCTGACTTATATACGGTAAACATTCATCATCAGTATCAGATAGCTCTCAGTGACTTGTATGCAGTAAACATTCATCTTCAGCACTGGATAGCTCCCAGTAACGTGTATATAATAAGCATTCATCTTTAGCACTGTATAGCACCAACTGACATGTAAACAGTATATATTCATCTTCAGCACCAGACAGCTCCCACTAATGTGCATAAAGTAAACAATCTTCTTCAACCTCGGATAGCTCCCAGTGATGTGTGTACAGTAAACATTCATCTTCAGCATCAAATAGGTCTATAATTTTCAAAAGGTAAACATTCATCTTCAGTATTGAAAAGGTCTTCTTACTTCCATACAGTAAACATTCATCTTCAGCATCGGATAGGTCCACTTCCTTCCATAAGGTAAACATTCATCTTCAGCCTCGGATAGGTCCACTTCCTTCCATAAGGTAAACATTCATCTTCAGCCTCGGATAGGTCCACTTCCTTCCATAAGGTAAACATTCATCTTCAGCATCGGATAGGTCCACTTCCTTCCATAAGGTAAACATTCATCTTCAGCCTCGGATAGGTCCACTTCCTTCCATAAGGTAAACATTCATCTTCAGCCTCGGATAGGTCCACTTCCTTCCATACGGTAAACATTCATCTTCAGCCTCGGATAGGTCCACTTCCTTCCATAAGGTAAACATTCATCTTCAGCCTCGGATAGGTCCACTTCCTTCCATAAGGTAAACATTCATCTTCAGCATCGGATAGGTCCACTTCCTTCCATAAGGTAAACATTCATCTTCAGCATCGGATAGGTCCACTTCCTTCCATAAGGTAAACATTCATCTTCAGCCTCGGATAGGTCCACTTCCTTCCATAAGGTAAACATTCATCTTCAGCCTCGGATAGGTCCACTTCCTTCCATAAGGTAAACATTCATCTTCAGCCTCGGATAGGTCCACTTCCTTCCATAAGGTAAACATTCATCTTCAGCCTCGGATAGGTCCACTTCCTTCCATAAGGTAAACATTCATCTTCAGCCTCGGATAGGTCCACTTCCTTCCATAAGGTAAACATTCATCTTCAGCCTCGGATAGGTCCACTTCCTTCCATAAGGTAAACATTCATCTTCAGCCTCGGATAGGTCCACTTCCTTCCATAAGGTAAACATTCATCTTCAGCCTCGGATAGGTCCACTTCCTTCCATAAGGTAAACATTCATCTTCAGCATCGGATAGGTCCACTTACTTCCATAAGGTAAACATTCATCTTCAGCCTCGGATAGGTCCACTTCCTTCCATAAGGTAAACATTCATCTTCAGCCTGGGATAGGTCCACTTCCTTCCTTAAGGTAAACATTCATCTTCAGCCTCGGATAGGTCCACTTGCTTCTATACAGCAAAGATGCATCTTCAGCAATAGATTGCTGCCAAGGACTTGTGGCGAGTAATCCTATTCAGCACCAAGTATATTCCAATGACTTGTAGATAATAAATAGTCATCTTTGCCTCTTGGCATCTATCAATGATTTTCACAATATAAACAATCCTCGCCAGAAATGAACAGCGATAATGACTTGTGTACAGTGAACACTTGTCATCAGATGTGTGCACGTACCGATGAGTTCTATACAGTAAATATCAATTTTCAGAACTGGGCTGATCCCAAAACAAGAACCTTCAGAAGTAAATGAGCGTCTTCAGAGCTGGTCAACTCCCCATTACTGGCATACAGTAACCAATCATGCTCAGATGTGGTCACCTACCATTGACAGGTATGCAGAGCACAATCACCTTCAAAGTGGTGTAGCTCGCCGTGACTTGGACATGGATATCAATCCTCTTCCGAAATGGAGAGGTTCTAACGACTTGTATACAGTAAATGATTGGTTGTATGTGATTCAGGGAAATGTATTTGCGGAAAGCTGTTCTGGAGAAATTGTTTTCTCATTTACCCCTGTCCTTTACTCCTCCCTGGTATCACTACCCCAATACTCTAGCACCTCCACTATAACCTATTTGACCTATTCTCTAGTGCCCCTGCCAATATTTGAGTATCTCTACCCCAGGCTGTATCCTAATTCCTCTCTCCCAGCCTATGCTGTTCCCTTCGGCTCTACTCAAGAGAAGTACATATACCCCTAACTACATCATGGTATCTTGACCCCTGCCTATACCTTAGAATCTCAACCTCAGCCTATTCCACAGAACCTGTACCCAGTAGTTCTATCCTGCATATACCTTTAGACATCTCATTCTACTCTTCACTGCTAAGTGTACCCTAAAATCCCTGTGGCTATCTATACACTAGTACCTTTATACCTGTCTGTAGTTCAGTATCTTGTTCACCCTCTACCACATTTTCTCCTTTTGTGTGTTTTGCTGTTGAAATGTTTACCATATTTGTGAAGAAGAAGAAATAGCTAATGGTGTAAAATGATCAAAATTCAGTTTCATCACCTCCCATGGCATTGCACAGAGTAGGCAGGTACCTTCATCCACAGACATCTCCCTTTGGCTTGTACACAGAACACACCATCTCCAGTCATGGACAGCTCCCAGCGGCTTGTAAATAGTACAAACCAACTTCAGCCCTGGGCAGCTCCCAGTAGCTTGTACAGAGTACGCACCATCTTCAGCCCTGGGCAGATCCCAGTGGCTTGTACACAGTACACCATCTTCAGCCCTGGGCAGCTCCAAGTCGCTTGTACACAGTACACACCATCGTCACCCCTAGGCAGCTCCCAGTGGCTTGTATATAGTACACAACATCTTCAGCCCTCGACAGCTCCCAGTCGCTTGTGCACAGTACATACCATCTTCAGCCCTAGGCAGCTCCCAAACGCTTGTACACAGTACACACCATCTTCAGTCATGGACAGCTCCCAGTGGCTTGTGAATAGTACAAACCAACTTCAGCCCTGGGCAGCTCCCAGTAGCTTGTACAGAGTACACACCATCTTTAGCCCTGGGCAGATCCCAGTGGCTTGTACACAGTACACACAATCTCAGCCCTGGGCAGCTGCAAGTGAACTGTACACAGTACACGCTATCTTCAGCCCTGAGCAGCTCCCAGTGACTTGTACACAGTGCACACCATCTTCAGCCCTGGGCAGCGCCAAGTGATTAGTAGACAGTACACACCATCTTCAGCCCTGGACAGCTCCCGTTGGGTTGTACACAGTACACACAGTCTTCAGCCATTAGCAGCTCCGTTTGGCTTGTACAAAGTACATGCCATCTTCAGCACTGGGCAGCTCCCAGTGACTTGCACACAGTACACACCATCTTCAGCCCTGGGCAGCTACCAGTTGCCGGTACACAGAACATACCATCTTCAGCCCTGTGCAGCTCCCAGTGCTTGTACACAGTACACACCATCTCAGCCCTGGGCAGCTCCTAGTAGCTTTTACACAGTACACACCATCTCAGCCCTGGGCAGCTCCTAGTAGCTTTTACACAGTACAGACCATCTTCAGCCAAGGGCAGCTCCCAGTAACTTGTACACAATACACACCATTTTCAGCCCTGCGCAGCTCCCAGTGGCTTGTACACAGAACACGCCATCTTCAGCTTTGGGGAGTTTCCAGTGGATTGTGCACAGTACATACCATCTTCAGCCCTGTGCAGCTCCCAGTGATTGTACACAGTGCACACCCTCTTCAGCCCTGTGCAGCTCCCAGTGACTTGTACACAGTACACATCATCTTCAGCCCTGGGCAGCTCCCAGTGGATTGTTGGCAGTACATCCCATCTTCAGCCCTGTGCAGCTCCCAGTGCTTGTACACAGTACACACCATCTTCAGCCCTGTGCAGCTCCCAGTGCTTGTACACAGTACACACCATCTTTAGCCCTGGGCAGCTCCCAGTGCTTGTACACAGTACACACCATCTCAACCCTGGGCAGCTCCTAGTAACTTGTACACAGTACAGACCATATTCAGCCAAGGGCAGCTCCCAGTGACTTGTACAATACACACCATCTTCAGCCCTGCGCAGCTCCCAGTAGCTTGTACACTGTACACACCATCTTCAGCCCTGGACAGCTCCTGTTAGCTTGTGCACAGTACATACCATCTTCAGCCTTTGGCAGCTCCTGTTGGCTTGTACAGAGTACACACCATCTTTAGCCCTGGGCAGAATCCAGTGGCTTGTACACAGAACACACCATCTTCAGCCCAGAGCAGCTCCCAGTGACTTGTGCACAGTACACACTATCTTCAGCCGTGAGCAGCTCCCAGTAGCTTGTACACAGTACATACCATCTTCAGCCCTAGGCAGATCCCGGTAGCTTGCACACAATACACATAATATTCAGCCCTGGCAGCTCCCAGTGGATTGTACACAGTACATACCATCTTTAGCCTAGGGCAGATCTCAGTAGCTTGTACACAGTACACACCATCTCTAGCCCAGGTCAGCTCCCAGTAGCTTGTACACAGTACACACCATATTCAGCCCTGGGCAGCTCCCAGTAGCTTCTACACAGTACACACCATCTTCAGCCCTAGGTAGCTCCCAGTAGCTTGTACACAGAACACCCCATCTTCAGCCCTGGGCAGCTCCAAGTGAATTGTACATAGTACACACCATCTTCAGCCCTGCTCAGCTCCCAGTAGCTTGTATACAGTACACACCATCTTCAGCCCTCGACAGGTTCCAGTAGCTTGTACACAGTACACACCATCTTCAGCCCTCGGCAGCTCCCAGTAACTTGTACACAGTACACACCATCTTCAGCCTTGGGCATCTCCCAGTGGCTTGTACACAGAACACTCCATCTTCAGCCCTGGGCAGCTCCCAGTGGCTTGTACACAGAACACACCATCTTCAGCCCTGGGCAGCTCCCAGTGGATTGTGCACAGTACGCGCCGTCTTCAGCCTTGGTCTGCATTTGATTGGTAACTAGCCCTCTCCAGAACTGCACAGCTCGGATGGACGTGCATACAGGGAACGCTGGTGTGCAGCACTGGCCAAAGACCTCTTCTTTCCTAGAGAGCTCCAGTGATAAGTGGTGTCAGCACTGGACAGCTCCAAGCCTCATTTTCCTGGACCTTGATGCACAAAGTGAACTGACACACCCCGGCTTCCGTCGCTCCCTGCTCACACTTCGCTTCTCGCTTGTAACAAACGTCCCTCTGCTGAAATTATTCGTTTTACGTTGCACCTGCATTTCTCCTTCCACACGCGTTCAGGGTTTAAACCAAATTTCTCATTTTTTTTAGCTCGTACAATATCGTACTCTTACTCAGACATTTGTTATTTCATTTGTAATGTTTAATGTCCATTGTGTTTACAGCTGAAAGATTAGCACATTTCCATATTTTGATTTATTCGAATCTGGACAATAATATTATGTGAAACAATACAGTTTTGGAATCTTGCTGTAACTGATGACTTGGTGTAGTCATGCCAGCATTATTAGGTTTGGACCCAATCCAAGATGTCTCTTAGGTTGTCCGGTATGAGTGCACGATATCCAGTATTATCACCCAACATTCTTGAAAACCATGGGGAATACGCATCATGCGTGAGGTCTCCGCTCTCGAATGACAAGACACGTGCAGTGTGTTCACTCGTACCAAATGCTCGCCTGTTACCAAAATAAGTTTGCAGCAAGAAAAAGCAGAGTTGCACTACACTAGTTTTTATAATTCTTTTGGGATATTTCTGCTCCAAAACAAGTCTTCCAAGAGGAAATGACGCAATCTGCTTAAGAAAAAGGGGAAAACGTGCTTAGTACGGTTAGTCCAACAATTACGATCTACATAAGGCTACACTCACATAATGTAAACTACGCATACTCGTTGCAGGCTCTGCATTCAAGCGCTCCCTTGGTATTGGCAGGTGACAGATACATGGAAGCTTTCGCTATGTTGCTCAATGCATTGTAAATATCCCGTGTGATGTAAATGTGCAAATGTCTTCATTCTTCTCGGAGAATTGTAAAGTCTACTCACTGTGACAGAGTGAGGTGCTTCGGTGTGGCTGGTATTGTGTCGTGCACAGTAAGGGATCACTTTCATAACTGCAAAGCTAAGTCTGGCGGTGAACTCTGCTCTGCTCACGGAGTTTGCGGAGATTTCCGCACTCCGCGTTACGCGGAGCTCGTTGAGTTCCGAAAAACTCCGCTCCATGTAGTGGAGCGGAGTTATTTCCCTCGCGTCAAGTTGGCAAGCGCAAGTGAGGAAAATCCACCTCCCGGAGAGATTTTTCCTCGTTCGTGATCGTCAACATCAAGTTGGCGAGCGTGAGCGTGGAAAATCAACCGCCCGGCGAGATTTCTCAATGCAGGCGGTCAGTTTTCTCATTGCGAGTGGTCGCGTATGCTCGCGACTGCTCGCGTTGAGAAACTGTCCGCACGTGTTGAGAAAGCTGCCTCTCGAGTAAAAATCTACTCGAGCGGCTGAAAGGAAGCAGCTCCCACTTGCACTGTGCATGGTGCCGTTCGCGATGATTGCACAGTGCAGACAAGCACCTGGCACTGAAAATCACCGCGAACAGCATTTATCCAAGCACTCCACTGCTTGTGTAGCTCCGCACAGCGCTGAGTCGTTTTTTTTTGCACTTCGCATAGTACCGCGTAGCAGAACTCCACGAACTCCGCCCAGGCTTATACAAAGCTACCAATGACTTGTTTACAGCAGACATTCATCTTCATAACCTGACAGCTCCCAGTGACTTGTACAGAGTTAACACCCAGTGGCGTGAACTGTACAGCTCCTTATGACTCCTCACCAGTGAACTATTATCTTCAGAACCGCAGAGTTCCCAATGGCTTGTTCACATTAAACTATCCTCTTCAGAACTGGACGTCTCCCAACCACTTGTTCAGAGTAAACAGTATCCATGAGTACTGGATCTCGCTGACTTGTACACTGTTCACAGTAACCATAAGTACTGGATGGTGCCCAGTAACTTGTATGTAGTATAGCACCATCTTCAGAACTGGAAAGAACTCAACCACTTATGAACGCCCTCATCTTTAGAACCTTGCAGCTCCCAGTGACTTTTTTACAGTACACCCTCATCTTCAGAACCTGGCAGCTCTCAGTGACTTGTTTAAAGTACGCCCTCATCTTCAGAACCTGGCAGCTCCCAGTGACATCTTTACAGTACGCCCTCATCTTTAGAACCTAGCAGCTCCCAGTGACTAGTTTACTGTATGCCCTCATCTTCAGAACCTAGCAGCTCCCAGTGACTTGTTTACAGCACACCCTCATCTTCAGAGCCTGACAGCTCCCAGTGACATATTTACAGCACACCCTCTTCTTCAGAACCTGGCAGCTCCCAGTG
This sequence comes from Calotriton arnoldi, assembly GCA_963921515.1. Classification (NCBI taxonomy): domain Eukaryota; kingdom Metazoa; phylum Chordata; class Amphibia; order Caudata; family Salamandridae; genus Calotriton; species Calotriton arnoldi. The sequence continues at coordinate 488,084 of CAWUFW010011226.1, read as the reverse complement.
ACTTGTTTACAGCACAACCTCATCTTCAGAACCTAGAGTTCCCAGTGACATATTTACAGTATACCCTAATCTTCAGAACATGGCAGCGCCCAGTGACCTGTTTCCAGTACAGCTTGGTCTTCAGAACCTGCCAGCTCCTTGTGACTTGTTTATAGTACACCCTCCTCTTCAGAACCTGGCTGCTCCCAGTGACTTGTTTACAGCACATCTTTGTCGTCAGAACCTTTCAGCTCCCAGTGACTTGTTTACAGCACACCCTCATCTTCAGAGCCTGACAGCTCCCAGTGACATATTTACAGCACACCCTCATCTTCAGAGCCTGACAGCTCCCAGTGACATATTTACAGCACACCCTCATCTTCAGAACCTGGCAGCTGCCTGACAATGACCCGTTTACAGCACACCCTCCTCTTCAGAACCAGCTGCTCCCAGTGACTTGTTTACAGCACATCTTTGTCGTCAGAACCTTTCAGTTCCCAGTGACTTGTTTACAGTATACCCTCATATTTATATGAAGGCTTTGCTCCCAGTGACGTGTTCACAGTAAACACTTTCTTTTAGTACTGAACTTCTCTGGACACTTCCCAGTGACTTGAATGCTCTTAACAATCTTGTTGAGCACCAGACTCCTACTAATGGCTTGTTTGCAGTAAACGTACATCTTCAGAACTTGACGTATAGACAGAAAACACCCACCATACGTACTGAAATGAACTGAATAGAACCCAATATGTCATTTACAGTAAACAATCACCTCCAGTTCCTGGTGTCTCCCAATAACTTTCACTTCAGTTTTTTGTTTGGTAGAAATGAGTAGTGGATATACAGAGAAGTTTTTTGTGTAATGATTGGTATCTTGAGAATGCTGTGTTTCATAGAGAATGGGTTGTAGCGTTAGATCTAGCTAAGATAATATTTTAAAGGGCAGGGTGTGGTGTTGGCTGGGGTACAGACTGGACATTTCTGCAATACTGAGTAGTATACAGCACAATAGTGGTAGTATAATTACTGTGGTAAGGCACACAGAGATGAAGTGATTTTTGTCAGACCGACAAAACATTTGGTCAATGCTGAAGCCAGAATTAGAGCCCAAGTTTCAGCAGATGGCAGCTTTCATTGACATTCATAGAATAAGTACTCAACTTCAGCTTGGGACAGCTCTCATTGACGTTTGTAGTGTAAGCACTCAACTTCAGCATGGGACAGCTCTCATTGACGTTTGTGGTGTAAGCACTCAACTTCAGCTTGGGACAGCTCTCATTGACTTTTGTGGTGTAAGCACTCGTCTTCAGCTCGGGACATCTCCCATTGACTTTCGTAGAGTAAGTGCCTATCTTCAGCTCAAGAGGGCTGTTATTGACCTTCGTAGAGTAAGTGCCTATCTTCAGCTCAAGAGGGCTGTTATTGACCTTCATAGAGTAAGTGCCTATCTTCAGCTCAAGAGAGCTCTTATTGACTTTCGTAGAGTAAGCACTGGTCCTCACCGCAGGACAGCTCCCATTGACTTTCATGGAGTAAGCACTCATCTTCAGATCACAACAGCTCCCGATGACTTTCATAGAGTTAACACTCATCTTCATTTATTTATTTATTTGAGAATTGTATATAATGCTTTCAAGACTCAAGTGTATCAGAGCACTTTACAACCACACAGCATTGATAGGAGGATTCACAGTTGACATAATTTAACAAGAGGGGATAAAAACAATGTAACATAAAATAAGTTTCTCAAAGATTAACAGATAATCCAACAATGTCCACCGAGGTATAGACGCTGAATTGGGTGACTGTATTGACTGATCCTGTTGGTGTAGCAAACTCAAGGGGCAGGTTGAGATATTTTTTGTGTAGTAGGGTTTTTAGATTCAATTTAAAGCAGGTATAGGAAGGGTTGCAGCAAAGATCTTTAGGAAGAGAGTTCCAAATCGTTGGAGCGTTACCTGAGAAAGAGTATTTCTGATATGATTTTTTATTCAATTTAGGAGGGATGAAAAATAGTGAGTCAGAGCTTCTTAGAGCCTGAGTTTTGCCCCCTCTCAATAGTTTGTTTACTAAATATTTAGAGTTTGTGGTGTGAAGGGCTTTGTGGGTGATACAGACTGTCTTAAAGATGCATCTTCCTTCTATTGGGAGCCAATTGAGACTCTTGAGAGCAGATGAGATGTGGTAAAATCTTTGGCACCTGTGAGGAGTCTAGCGGCTGCATTAAGAGTTGTTCTATGAGGTGCTAGGTGGCTTTTTGGGGTCCCAGTGATAATGGCATTGCCATAATCATGTTTTGAGAGGACAAGATCACCACACCTCCCATTGATGTTTGTAGAGTAAGCTCTCATCTTCACTTCGGGACAGCTCCCATTAACGTTTACAGAGTAAGCAAACCTCTTCTGATCGTGACAGCTCCCGTAGTCTTTCGTAAAGTAAGCACTCATCTTCATCTCGGGGCAGCTTCAATTGAATTCCATAGAGTAATCATTAATCTTCAGATCGCAACAGCTACCAATGACTTTCATAGAGTAAGTTCTTGTCTTTAGCTTCGGACAGCACCAGGGACTTTAGTAGTGTAAGCAATCATCTTCAAATCACAACCGCTGCCATTGACTTTTACAGAGATGCACTCCTCTTTCGATTGAGACAGTTCACATTGACTTTCATAAAGTAAGCCTTCATCTTCTGCTCAGGGCAGATCCCATTGACTTTCATAGAGGAAGCCTTCATCTTCAGCTCAGGGCAGATCCCATTGACATTCATAGAGTAAGCCTTCATCTTCAGCTCAGGGCAGATCCCATTGACATTCATAGAGTAAGCCTTCATCTTCAGGTCAGGGCAGATCCCATTGACATTCATAGAGTAAGCCGTCATCTTCAGGTCAGGGCAGATCCCATTGACTTTCATAGAGGAAGCCTTCATCTTCTGCTCAGGGCAGATCCCATTGACATTCATAGAGTAAGCCTTCATCTTCAGCTCAGTATAGATCCAAAGGTTCTATAGTCAGTAGCATAGGCATTATAGGCTGCACCAGTATAGTATTCACCTCAAGTATTTAGATGTATAATAATGCTCAAACTTGACATGATCCCACTACTGAGAAGTCGCATTTATAAAAGAAAACAAGTTTCTCCCAATGTAAATGATAAAGTCAAGGAGCACCACAATCCGTACAATTCCACAGTAAAGTACACTGTATAGATCCAGTTGACTTTCATTGAGAAAGTCCTTGTCTTCAGCTTGAAACAGATCCTGGTAACTTTCATACAGTAAGTCTTCCTCTTCAGCTCAGAACAGATCCCATACACTTTTGTAGAGTAAGCACTCGTCTTCAGATAGAGACAGTTCTCATTGACCTGCATACAGTAAATGACTTTTTTAAAGTAAATTTCTTTTCACACCATACCCAGAGTTTATATACCACAGCCCACTAGCGTGTATCAGGGAAGAATCTGGAAAGAGTCACCTGAGCAGTTTGTGACTTGTACCCAAGAAAAGCCCTTCACAGCACTCGGCAGCTCCATCAAACATTTGCACAGTAGTAGCTCTCTAGAGTGCTCAAATGCTCCCTCTGATGTTCACAGTGTAGGGGCCCTCCTCATCACTCAAATGCTCTCTCTGACATGGGTACAGGAGACACTCTCTACAGCACCAACCAGCTACCTCTGGCTTGTGTACAATAGAGACCTGCTGGAGTACTCACCAGTTCCTCTGACTTGTGTACAGTAGTGACCCTCCAGAGCCCTCACCAGATCCTCTGACTAGTGTACAGTAGTGACCTGCTGGAGAACTCACCCGCTCCTCTGACTTGTGTACTGTAGTGACCCTCTGGAGCACTCACCAGCTCCTCTGACTTGTGTACTGTAGTGACCCTCTGGAGCACTCACCAGCTCCTCTGACTTGTGTACTGTAGTGACCCTCTGGAGCACTCACCTACTCCCTCCGACTTGTGTACTGTAGTGACCTGGAACACTCACCAGCTCCTCTTACTTGTACACAGTAGTGATCTGCTGGAGCACTCACCAGCCCCTCTTAGTTGTGCACAGTAGTTACCTTCTGGAGCACTCACTTACTCACCACTTCCTCTGGCATGTATATAGTATCATCCCTCTACAGCACTCACCTACTCCCTCTGACTTGTGTACTGTAGTGACTTGCTGTAGCACTCACTCACTTCCTCTGACCTGTATTTAGTTGTAGCCCTCTACAGCACTCATCAGCTCCTCTTACTTGTGCACAGTAGTGACCTGCTGGAGCACCCACCCACTTCCTCTGGCCTGTATATATAGTAGTATCTCTCTACAGTACCCACCAGCTCCTCTGACTTGTGTACAGTAGGGACCTGGAGCACTCACCAGCTCCTCTGACTTGTGTACTGTAGTGACCTGCCTGAACCCTCACCTACTTCAGCTCACCTGTATATAGTAGTAGCCCTCTACAGCACCCACCAGGTCCCTCTGACTTCTGTTTCAGTAGTGACCTTCTGGAGTACTGACCAGCTCATCTGACTTGTGTTCTGTAGTGACCCTCTAGAGCACTCACCAGCTCCTCTGACTAGTGTACAGGAGCGACCGTCTGGAGCACTCACCAACTCCTCTGACTACTGTTTCAGTAGTGACCTTCTGGAGTACTGACCAGCTCATCTGACTTGTGTTCTGTAGTGACCCTCTAGAGCACTCACCAGCTCCTCTGACTAGTGTACAGGAGCGACCGTCTGGAGCACTCACCAACTCCTCTGACTACTGTTTCAGTAGTGAGCTTCTGGAGTACTGACCAGCTCCTCTGACTTGTGTACAATGGTGACCCTCTGGAGCACTCACCAGCTCCTCTGACGTGTATACAGTAGGGACCCTCTGGAGCCCTCACCCACTTCCTCTAACTTGTGTTCTGTGGTGACCATCTGGAGCACTCACCAGCTCCTCTGACTTGTGTACAATGGTGACCCTCTGGAGCACTCACCAGCTCCTCTGACTTGTGTACTGTAGCGACCCTCTGGAGCCCTCACCCACTTCCTCTGACTTGTGAATAGTGGTAGCCCTCTAAAGCACCCACCAGGATGATGAGATGATGATGAGAAATGTATAAAGCGCGACAAATACCCTGGGGTGTCTAGGCGCTGCCCTTAACACATACAGATCAGGACGGCCTAAGCATGAAAATGATGCCTTAAACAGCCAAGTTTTTAAGCCCTTTCTAAATTTTAACAGGCTAGACTCTTTTTTAAGCGAGGTTGGCAAAGAGTTCCACAGCTTAGTTGTTGAAGCAGTGAACCTCTTGCCACCCCACCTAGCCCTGCTAACTCTAGGAACAATTATGTTTCCATGTTCGGCAGATCTAAGGGGTCTTGCAGGGATATATGGCCTAAATATTTTCGCCAGTTTGATTGGCCCTAAGTTGTTGCTGCTGATAAGTCTAGAAGGATCATCGCTGCGCTACCCCCACCGTCTAAAGTCTGCCTGAGCTCCTCTGTAGCTGTAATAAGGGCCAACTCTGTGCTATGATGAGCACGAAAGCCAAATTGGGAGGAATCCAGAATAGCGTTATCATTCATAAAAGAAGATGGTTCTATATTAATAGCTTACTCAATCACTTTTGCAGGGAAAGGGAGTCTCGATAAAGGTCTATAATTGAGAGTCTCCTTAACATCCAGATTGCGTTTCTTTAATAACGGGAGAATGGAGGCTTTCTTCCACTCCACTGGAAAGTATCCTGTTGTGAACATGGTGTTAAAAATCACTGTGAGTGCAATAGCTATGATTTCAGGAGCAATATGCAGAATGTGTGGGGGGCAGGGATCTGAAGGAGAGCCAGATTTAATTACACCAATGATTTTTGAAGTCTGTTCAATTGTCAGGGCAGTGGAGGAAGAAAGGGTTGGGGTAGCTGACTCCAGTGGACCTTGTAACTTGTCATGAGTTATAGATTGAATCTTATTGAGTTGGGCAGGTGTCTGAGCTAGGCAGTTATCTTGAAGCACAAAAGTACTGAAAACAGACTTATCCTTGTGCTGAAAGGATTCTGCTAAGGAGTTGCTAAACTCCTGACTGATGTTACTATCTGCTGCTGTTGGCAGCTTTGCCAGGTTCTTTACCGTAGTACACAGGGCTTTAGGACATCTCAGAAAAGTAAGAAACCTTTTCACTGAAAATGAGTTTCTTATATGTTTGAAGAGCTCATTTATATTCCATATGAGTGATTGAATTGTCCTCAAGTCTCCGTTTCCTCTCTAGTTTACGACAATTTACAGGCCCCTCTGACCTCTGTTCAGTAGTGACCCTTTGGAGCATTCACCAGCTCCTCTGATCTGTGTAGAGTAGTGACCATCAGGAGCACTGACCAGCTCCTCTGATCTGTGTAGAGTAGTGACAATCAGGAGCACTGACCAGCTCCTCTGACTTGTGTATGGTAGGGACCTCTGGAGCACTGACCAAATCCTCTGACCTGTGTACAGTAGTGACCTGCTGGAGCACTCACCCACTTCCTCTGACCTGTATATAGCAGTAGACCTCTATAGCACCCATCGGGTCCCTCTGACTTGTGCACAGTAGCGACCTGGAACACTCGTCAGCTCCTCTGACTTGTGTACAGTAGTGACCAGCTGGAGCACCCGCCCACTTAATCTGACTTGTGTACAGTAGTGACCAGCTGGAGCACTCGCCCACTTAATCTGACTTGTACATAGCAGTAGCCCTCTACAGCACCCATCGGGTCCCTCTGACTTGTGCACAGTACTGAGCCCCTGGAGCACTCACCAGCTCCTCTAACTTGTGTACAGCAGTGACCTCTGGAGCACTGACCAGCTCCTCTTACTTGTGTACAGTAGTAACCAGCTGGAGCACTCACCCACTTAATCTGACTTGTATATAGCAGTAGCCCTCTACAGCACCTATGAGGTCCCACTGACCTGCATACAGTAGAGACCCTCTGGAGCACTCACCAGCTCCTCTAACTTGTGTACAGCAGTGACCTGGAGCACTCACCACCTCCTCTGACTTGCGTACAGTAGTGACCTCTGGAGCACTCAGCAGCCCTTTGACTTGTGTACAGTAGTGACCTTTGGAGCACTCACCAGCTCCTCTGACTTGTGTACTGTAGTGACCTGCTGGAGCACTCACCCACTTCCTCTGACCTGTATATAGTAGTAGACCTCTATAGCACCCATCGGGTCCCTCTGACTTGTGCACAGTAGCGACCTGGAACACTCGTCAGCTCCTCTGACTTGTGTACAGTAGTGACCAGCTGGAGCACCCGCCCACTTAATCTGACTTGTGTACAGTAGCGACCTGCTGGAGAACTCACCCGCTCCTCTGAATTGTGTATAGTAGTGACCAGCTGGAGCACTCGCCCACTTAATCTGACTTGTATATAGCAGTAGCTCTCTACAGCACCCATCGGGTCCCTCTGACTTGTGCACAGTACTGAGCCCCTGGAGCACTCACCAGCTCCTCTAACTTGTGTACAACAGTGACCTCTGGAGCACTGACCAGCTCCTCTGACTTGTTTACTGAAGTGAATTTCTGGAGCACTCACCAACTCTTCTTACTTCTGTACAGTAGTGACCTGGAGCCCTCACCATCTCCCTCTGACTTGTGTACTGTAGTGACCCTCTGGAGCACTCATCAGCTCCTCTGACTTGTTTACTGTAGTGACCCTCTGGAGTACTCACCAGCTCCTCTGACTTGTGTACAGTAGTGACCCTCTGGAGCACTCACCAGCTCCTCTGACTTTTGTACAGTAGCGACCGTCTGGAGCACTCAACAGCTCCTCTGACCTGTGTACAGTAGTGACCCTCTGGAGCACTCACCAGCTCCTCTGACTTGTGTACAGTAGCGACCGTCTGGAGCACTCAATAGCTCCTCTGACTTGTGTTCTGTAGTGACCCTCTGAAGTACTCACCAGCTCCTCTGACTTGTGTACTGTAGTGACCCTCTGGAGCACTCGCCAGCTCCTCTGACTTGTGTACTGTAGTGACCCTCTGGAGCACTCACTAGCTCCTCTGACTTGTGTACAGTAGTGACCTGCTGGAGCACTCACCAGCTCCTCTGACTTGTGTACAGTAGTGACCTGCTGGAGAACTCACCCGCGCCTCTGAATTGTGTACTGTAGTGACCCTCTGGAGCACTCACCAGCTCCTCTGACTTGTGTACAGTAGTGACCTGCTGGAGAACTCACCCGCTCCTCTGAATTGTGTACTGTTGTGACCCTCCAGAGCCCTCACCGCTCCTCTGACTTGTGTACAGTAGTGACCTCTGGAGCACTCGCCAGCTCCTCTGACTTGTGATCAGTAATGACCATTTGGAGTACTCATCCACTTCCTCTGACCTGTGAATAGTGGTAGTCCTCTACAGCACCCACCAGGCCCCTCTCGCTTCTGTTTAGTAGTGACCACCAGGAGCACTTACCAGCTGCCCCTGATGTGTATTGTAGTGACCCTCTATAGCACCCACCAGTGGCCGTATTATGGATAGAGCGCTCTTTCCCTGTTTGCGCCACAGCACACCTTAAAACTGGTGTGCGGGGCGCAAACTGGAGCACTCACCAGCTCCTCTGACTTTTGTACTGTAGTGACCCTCTGGAGTACTCACCAGCTACTCTGACCTTGTGTACAGTAATGACCATCAGAAGCATTCACCAAGCCTCTCTGACTTGTGTACTGTAGTGACCCTCTTGAGCACTCACCAGCTCCTCTGACTTGTTTGCAGTAGTGACCATCAGGAGCACTCACCAGCTCCTCTTACTTGTGTACAGTAGTGACCTTCTGGAGCCCTCACCGGTTCCTGTGACTTGTGTGAAGTAATGACCATCAGGAGCACTCACCAGCTCCTCTTACTTGTGTACAGTAGTGACCCCCTGGAGCACTCACCAGCTCCTCTTACTTGTGTTCTGTAGTGACCCACTGGAGCACTCACAAGCTCCGCTGACTTGTGCACTGTAGTGACCATCAGAAGCCCTCTTCAAGCCTCTCCGACTTGTGTAGAGTAGTGACTCTACGGAGCACTCACAAGCTCCTCTGACTTGTGTACTGTAGTGACTGGCTGGAGCACTCACAAGCTCTGCTGACTTGTGCACTGTAGTGACCATCAGAAGCCCTCTTCAAGCCTCTCCGACTTGTGTAGAGTAGTGACTCTACGGAGCACTCACAAGCTCCTCTGACTTGTGTACTGTAGTGACTGGCTGGAGCACTCACAAGCTCTGCTGACTTGTGCACTGTAGTGACCATCAGAAGCCCTCTTCAAGCCTCTCCGACTTGTGTACAGTAGTGACTCTACGGAGCACTCACAAGCTCCTCTGACTTGTGCACTGTAGTGACTGGCTGGAGAACTCACCAGCTCCTCTTACTTGTGTTCTGTAGTGACCCTCTGGAGCACTCACAAGCTCAGCTCGCCTGACTTGTGTACTGTAGTGACCTGCTGGAGCATTCACCTTCTCCTCTTACTTGTGTTCTGTAGTACCCTGTGAAGCACTCACAAGCTCGTCTGACTTGTGTACAGTAGTGACCTGCTGGAGCACTCACCAGCTCCTCTTACTTGTGTACTGTAGTGACCCTCTGGAGCACTCACAAGCTCCTCTGACTTGTGTTCTGCAGTGACCCTCTGGAGCACTCACAAGCTCAGCTCCCCTGACTTGTGTACTGTAGTGACTTGCTGGAGTACTCACCTGCTCCTCTTACTTGTGTTCTGTAGTACCCTGTGAAGCACTCACAAGCTCCTCTGACTTGTGTACTGTAGTGACTGGGTGGAGCACTCACAAGCTCCTCTTACTTGTGTACTGTAGAGACCCTCTTGAACACTCACAAGCTCCTCTTACTTTTGTACTGTAGAGACCCTCTTGAACACTCACAAGCTCCTCTTACTTGTGTACTGTAGAGACCCTCTTGAACACTCACAAGCTCCTCTTACTTGTGTACTGTAGAGACCCTCTTGAACACTCACAAGCTCCTCTTACTTTTGTACTGTAGAGACCCTCTTGAACACTCACAAGCTCCTCTTACTTGTGTACTGTAGAGACCCTCTTGAACACTCACAAGCTCCTCTGACTTGTGTTCTGCAGTGACCCTCTGGAGCACTCACAAGCTCAGCTCCCCTGACTTGTGTACTGTAGTGACTGGCTGGAGTACTCACCTGCTCCTCTTACTTGTGTTCTGTAGTACCCTGTGAAGCACTCACAAGCTCCTCTGACTTGTGTACTGTAGTGACTGGGTGGAGCACTCACAAGCTCCTCTTACTTGTGTACTGTAGTGACCCTTTTGAACACTCACAAGCTCCTCTGACTTGTGTACTGTAGTGACTTGCTGGAGCACTCACAAGCTCCTCTGACTTGTGTACTGTAGTGACTGGCTGAAGCACTCACCAGCTCCTCTGACATGTGTACTGTAGTGACTGGCTGGAGCACTCACCAGCTCCTCTGACTTGTGTACTGTAGTGACTGGCTGGAGCACTCATCAGCTCCTCTGACTTGTGTACTGTAGTGACTGGCTGGAGCACTCACAAGCTCCTCTGACTTGTGTACTGTAGTAGCCCCCTAAAGTACTTGACAGGTTCCTCTGACTTGAATACAGTTGCAGTTTTTGACAGTATTGACCTGCGTGCCGAAACAATCAATTCTCTCCTGAACTGCCCTGCTTAAATGCGTTATTGCACAAGCTGCACTTCTCAGCATTTCACAGCAGAAGTTCTCTTTATATATTTGTGGCTGTTCTCTGCAGCACTGTACAGCTCCCACTGCATTGTATGCAGTAACAATCCTCTTCAGTGCTACACAACTCCCACTGCACTGCATACAGAGGCAGACTTCTTAGGTGCCTGAAGGTTCCTATTGCACCGTATACAGTAGCAGTTCTCTTCGGTGCAGTACCAACCCTAATGCACATTATGCAGTAGCAGTCCTGCTCAGAGCAGTACTGACCCTAATGCACCATAAGCAGTAGCAATCCTTGGTGCAGTGCCAACCCTAATGCACCATAAGCAGTAGCATCCCTCCTACGTGCAGAACCCACCCTAATGCACCGTATAGAGTAGCAGCCCTCCTCATTGAAGTACTGACCCTAATGCACCAGATAGAATAGCAGCCCTCCTCGGTATAGTACTTATGGTAAACTGGGCTTTTGTTGCAGTACCCCCCCCACACACTTTTTGCCTGGTTTTTAATGCAACTTTGACTGAAGAGTACTGGGTCCCTGCTAACCAGGTCCCCAGTACCACTGTTCTTTCCATAAAACTGTACCACAATTGGCACAACTGCAGCCACCACATAAGTCCAATGCCCTTGCACCTAGGGCATTGGGACTGAAGAGGGTCCACTAAGGCGGCAGCACGAATTGTGCTACCCTAGGGACCCCTCACCAAGATCATGCAAACTGCTATTGCAGGTTACGTGTCTTGGTGCAGACAAAACTGAAGAGTCCACATGGTACACATCCCTGTGTGCTATACCCACAGACACTGCATGAGATATAGGTAAGCCACCCCTGCTGCTGGCCTTATAGTCCTATTGCAGGGTGCCCTATATCCCACATGTGGACAAATCTGCCTGAGTGGATATGACCCTACGATCCCCAGTCCACTCTTGGAGATTGTAAGTGTGGAGGGAAGCCATGAAGAGTACATGGGCTGGACACTCGTCAATACAAGTTCCCCAGCTCCATGATGGCTTCATTGTACCCCAAGATGTTTGATACCAAACATTTCATCTTAATAAATCCACTGTGAGAACAGTGTTGGATTTAGTAATAAATGCACACAGTGGACACTTTAGAAGCGTCCCCTGAAAACCTACCAGCTACTAGTGTGGCTACTGACTGGTCTCAGCCAGTCTGCCACCACTAGACATGTCTCTGGTCTCTTGTGATGAGAGCCTTCGCTCCCTGAGGTGGGGAACAATGCCTGCTCTGGGCAGAGCTGCTTCACAACCTCCTCCAGGCGGGAATTGCATTCCAGGATGGGAAGCTTCAAAGGCGATGCCACCTTTGATATGCAACCCAGGCTCCTCCAGTTACTGGAGGATGCAAACCGCCCCTGTCCTGATGCCACTTTTTGTGGGAGCACAAGCGGGAAATGTAGTTAGATTAGGAGGTGTGCCCACATTCAGCCAGCACCACCCCAATGTGAGGCAGGTGATGTGGACCCCACTTTTCAGATTCCTCCATCTTGTGTTGGAAGGAATTAGCCGATTAGGGTCCAGGTTGTGCCCACTCCCCAAAGGAAGTGGTCACGTAGAGGGTGTAGACACCCTAAAGGTAGGTAACCCATTGACTACTACCCATCACTCCCTGTAACACCCCTAAATGTAGTATTTAGGTGGCACTCCCCAACCCTGCATTTCAGATTCGATGAACCTTTGCTATTTTCTCCGTAGAGATACATTGTGTACCATAGGGGTAATTGTGCACAACTGTGAGTTATTTTTCGTACTTTGAAAATTCTTAACAAAATGAGTACTTACCTGTGAACAAAGTCCTTGGTCTTAACATTTATATAAAAATAAGTATTATTTTGGCAAATTAGTCCTGATTTATTCTTTCAGTGTGTGTCTCATTTATTGCATACTACCTAATTTGAGGACTGCATTTTTACAGCAGGAAACACCCACTTGTAGGAAACCACACAACAAAAGTACAACAACAAAAACTGGAATTAGCTTGGACACCCAAAGGGGGATCCAAGAAAAGATACTATGCACCCAGTCCTGCTCAGGGGCACCTCCTCCCTTCTTCATGTCGGCTTGCAGACGATGCAGTTCTCGGATGGCAAGAGCTAATGTCCCATTGTCCAAGTCTTTGCCAGGGATAAAAGTAGAACAGGAAGCACCAATCTTGGTACACACCCCACCCTCGATTGAAATCAACAAGTCCAACACGTACTGGTGTTGCATCACCATAAGGCGGATGGCTCTCAGTTCTTCCTTGATAGTGTTTAAGCTGAGCTTAGTATCATTTATTAGCTCAGGAAATTCCCACCTGGTAATTTGTAACCAGCGGGCATTGGCCTTCGTTCACATGGTCAAGAAGGGTATGGACCCTGCTGCATTTACTTGAGTCTCTGTGAACAGTCTGAATTCCTCTCTAATGTCCTTGCAATGATTCCGGCCAAAATACTCAGCAGTCCTTCTTTGAGCCTGATGCAACAGAGTTGTTTTCTTCTGTAATAGATGTTGAGACAACTCTGACAGATCTTCTCCTGGAATGACCAGTGTTGGGGTGTGAATGGTCATGAGGGTGCAGAGGCCCCGCCAACCAGGGACGAACTGGGTGTAGGTAAGATTGCCGCATTGCCAGTAGATATCCATCAACGTGGACGTGCCCCAATGCAGGTGTGGTATATGCAGTATCACACCACCATTCTCATTGCTACCAAGCGGTATCATTTCTTTACCTCTGAAACACAGAGAATACAGTGTCAGTGTAAGTTTCTGTACAATTTGGGGTTGACCCTTCCCCTCCAACCATGTGTACCTTTTGATCTCGGTGTCCCAGGCAAGGGGCGTCTATACTGGAGTTGGACCCTCTACCATGAGTCTCATTTCCCCTAGTGTGATTGAGGTGAGTGGCCCTACACTGGAATTCCATGTCCGGGGCCCACTTGTCATTAAAAAAAGGTGGTCCCAAAAATGTTAAGGGCCACCCTGGGATCAAGGACGGAGGCAGAGGCAGACGCATTTGTGCACTGGTGTGATGGTCTTGCCACCTCCAAGAACCTTTTTTCTATGAAGTCCCTGGGCCAAACAGTGTACTCCCCAATAGTGTCCCTTCTGAGCATCCTGTCTTGCTCATTTTGGATGTTGCTAAGATGGGTGTAAAGGTACAGTGCAGTGAGAATGGTCTCATACCGCGGGATGTTTACTATTGTCCTACGGGGTTCTGCTCTAATGGGTTGAATCTTGGCCCTGATCCTACATAGGTACAAATGGAGGAGGCCTTTTGCTTTTCAGGGACTATCTCCTGGGATAAGTAAAGCCTATGCGCACCTACGGCGTGAGGTATCAATGAACAAATGTAGCACAACCGATTCATGGTTTGAGTGCCCACAGCGGTTACATATTGATACAAGGGGTTATGTAGGACTGCACTATGTAGTGCATGAGGAATGCTAGAGTTTGGTTCAGAATAGGTGTATGTGAGGTTAGGGTGGTCTCTGCGCATGCATTGCAAGAATGTAGAAGTGGAATTTATGAGGTTAGGCATACTTCTGGCTCCGCAGGGGCTTGAGAGCACCCCGGTTAAATAGAGCGTATACAAACATGCATAACTTAAAAATCATGTGAAGGCAGGAAGATCATCTTCAAAGGATATGATCATCTTCAGGTGAGATGCCTGTAGTCTGGGTGCCCAGAGGTGTCTTGTCTTGGTGCAGTATGAAAAAATGTCTCTTTTAGAAAAATATTGCAAAGTCCAGTTAAAGTCTGATGAACTTGACTGGCTGGCCTTGGGAAAGTCCTTTTAAAAGCTTTTTGGTCGAATGGGTGACTTTTAGGGTAAGAGCTGCGCTGTGTTAGCTTGGAAAAAACACATAGTTAGGCAGTTGTTTGGCAAATTCATGCATTTAAATTTACCGATACACCAGATGGTTCCTGTGAGTGAATTTCTCCAATAGGGTACTGAGAGGAGGTGCTGGAAATTTCAACTAGATTTAGACTAATTTTAGTGTGTTTGTAGATTGGTTCTTCCCCCCTTCTCAGTGCTACAGTGGGGACAGTACTCTTTCTCTGCAGGCTGCTCCATTTAAAGTGTGATGTTTCAATCGGTGTGAAAGAGGTCCTTTTGACGTGCACGTCCCTTTGGTCTTTGCATGGGGCGTGAAACATGGGTTTCTCTAATTGGGTCGAATTGCTGGTTTACGCCTTTCTTCTGGAAGGGTTGAGAATTCTGGGCTAGTTTTAGGCTAACTTGTGTGGGTTCTGGTGGGGGTTTACCTATGATTTGGGCGCTGCTAATTTTAAACAAGGGTTATCGAAAATGGCCTGAGGGTCGTTGAGGAATCCCTGTTGGACCCTGAATGGATATGGCTGGAATTGTACTTGTCTGCTGTGTGTTTCAACAAGAGTTGGGGATCTTTGTGGATTTTGTGTGCTCAGCCTTATGTGGGTAACGCTAATGAACTCGATGGGCTTTATTATGGAGTGAGGCCATGTGAATTGGGTTTCTTTGGAGTGTTGAGGACATGCTTGCCCTACACTTGTTTGAGGAACCCGGACTCCGACGCCGAAGCCTTTGCCTCGTTTTGGAAATAAAAGAGGGCCTCCATTAGAAGGAGGCCTGAGGTTGGCGAGACATACATAGCCAGCCCAAAGTCAGACTTGGGTGAGCGATCCTGGGTGCCTGTTGTTATGCACCAGTTGGGGGCTTCTCTGCTCCCTTGTCCGGCTGTCCTTCCCCTGGGGTGTGGTCGGCGAACACCGCCATGGGGGACCAATAGCAGTGGGAGTCCCCGGCCCCCTGCAGGCATCCGGATGGCGAACTCTAGAGTGGATTCCCAGTCGAAAGAGCATAGCCGTCTTAAATGCTGGCTGTGAAGGCAGGTAAGGAAATGTGTCTTGAAGCAGTTTGAAGGGGATAGGTCATTTTGAGGGATGGGTTTTTGGACTCACGCTGTGCTTAATTGTGCTACGGCATTGCTACCCCAGACAGCCGACACACCGTGCCTCAGCTGTGGGCCCACTCCCTGCTGGACTGAGGTCTCTGCCTGTTGTGGCGGTTGCCCTGCATTCGGCCCCTGTAGTGGTGGGTTGACTGCAACCTGATAACCTTGCATCTGATTGTGCGATTTATTTGCGTGGTTCTGAGGTTGGCTTTAGGGGTTGATGCTTGTTGGGGTGTCCGGTATTATTCCATTCTGTTTGTGGTACATTTTTAGACAGACACTTGTTATCCTTGTGGCCCATTCTATGACAGTAGTGGCACTCTGTGAGTCTGGTTTGGGCCCAGCCTCCCTGACCTTGGCTATTAGGACTGGGTGGATACCCTCTGAGCAGCCGTTGATACTGGTGCCATCTGGATGCTCGTGGCCAACCCGCCCCCCTCTAGAGCGGTCTTTTTCAATTTATGTTGGACCGATTTGGCGGCCTCTCTCTGGGCCTGCTCTTGATTTTCCCTGTCCTTCTCCTGTCTTTTCCGGAAATAGTGTAGTATGTATGCCTCTATTTCTCACCAAGGTTTGGTGTCCAGTCCTACTATACCATCTAGCCTTATCTGGATAATCTCCTTTTGTGAATGTTGTAAAAGAATGCAACCTGGGTACCTGTGTTGGTCCAGGGCTGTCTTGTCTCTTGCACACATCATTCTCTCATTCTTTCTAGGAACTCAGGGGCAGATTTACAAGCCCCCTGCGCCACCAGTACGCCACTTTTTGTGATGTACTGGAGGCGCATTCCACTTCTCCATATTTACAAGGAGAGGAAAAGCCACCCTGCATGACTTTTCCCCTCCTTGTAAATATGGCCCCTTCACACGCAGCACTTTGCGTGAAAGGGGCATTCCATGGGTGTTGCTGTGGGTGTTCCCACGCAACACCCATGGAACCAGACACATTTCCAGATTTACGAGGAATCGTAAATCTGGAAATGTGTGTCAATGCTACGCCTCCCCAGGGGAGGCGTAGCGAGGTGCAACGAGGAGAAATGTTTTCATTTCTCCTTGTTTTTTCCTCTTTCAAAGCATGCTGCATTCTACAGCACGCATTGAAAGAGGAAAATGCCTGTAGTGATTGTTTTTGTGCAGGAAGGTGCCCCTTCCTGCACAAAAACGATCTCCCCATGATGCAGGCATCCTTGCACCATGGTAAAAGGGTGCCTGCGCCAGCGCATGGCTGCAGTTTGTGCACCAGCGCAGGGGAGAGCACAGGAATGCAACATATTATTGTAAATATATTGTGTGAAGCGAGCAATGGTGGACCGCAATAGCCGCACCTCCCTGCTGTACTCCTCTTTAAATTATTCTGAAAGTAATAAGAGTTGGTGTGCACATGCAACTCCTGCACCTGCCGTTGTTGGGTACCAACTGCCAGGCAGAATAGGAACTGAATGAATATGGAGTGGTGCACTCCCAGATGGTTGTTTCAATAAATCAGGTTGACTTGTTCCTTAATTTCAAAAATTCCTTTATTCAAAATGTCATCCGACAAAATGAGCTCCAGCCAACGCGTTTCGTTCATTGAGGAATTAACTTCTTCAGGGCATTAATGTGTAAGCAAAGGCTGGGGGGCCGTGGTCCTTATTTCCCCAAGAGTTGTTCCCCCAGTCCGGACTGGCTTCGTGAGAAGGACAGGCCCAGACGTGCAGCTTTACAGGATCAGGATCAGGCCCTTATCAAGGAGGCCCACCGTGATGCATTAATTTGCACCTGCTGCACATTCGTGTTTTGGGACGACTACTACAAGCGATTTATGTACGCTCTTCATCCCACTAAATTCAACTCTTGGGGAAATAAGGACCACGGCCCCCCAGCCTTTGCTTACACATCAATGCCCTGAAGAAGTTAATTCCTCAATGAACGAAACGCGTTGGCTGGAGCTCATATTGTCGGATGACATTTTGAATAAAGGAAGTTTTGAAATTAAGGAACAAGTCAACCTGATTTATTGAAACAGCCATCTGGGAGTGCACCACTCCATATTCATTCATATTATTGTAAATATGTCGCATCCCTGTGCTTCGGAAATGCCGCAGCGTGGCGCAGCCAAAGGGCTTGCGTTGCTGCGCTGCGGCACTTCCTTGTAGATCTGCCCCTCAGTCACTGTCTCCCCAGGCTTCATGCTCTCTGCTATTAATCCTCCTCTATCTGGGCAGTCAGGGAATATCTCCCTTAGGGCCATCCAGATCTGGTGTCTGAATGATTTAAATGCAGCCCCTTCATGCTTGGTGTTGATAAACGTAACTGTGGATACGCAGACTCGGGAGAACACTGTGTCAGTCTGCTCCCCTATTAGGCTGCTGAGCAGACTTTTGATGACGCCTTTAGCGTAGTTTATACCAGCAGTGTTCTTTTCAAAGCATTAGATCCTTTTTCCTCCTCCATCCATCAATGGGGGCAGTTTGTTCCTGAGCCCTTCTTTGTCCATCTGTGCCCACAGCACGTAGATGGTTCCTGCTGCACCTTTGTGCAGCAGCAGAAAAATTCTAGTACAGGGTGACTCTGTCAGTTTCTCCCTGAAGTAGCGCTCCCATCGTCTGAGGCAGTCCTGCATGTAGGGGTAGTTCCATCTCGGATCTCTCCCTCCATGCTGAATGCAGTCCTCTGCAACGGCCATGTCCTCTGGTTCGAAGGATCCCTCCTCCTGCCAGGGTAATCATACTGCCCCTTCCTTCCTTTCCAGTAGGCCAGTAGATGGCAAAAAGTCTGTGTGAAGGCCTCACTCTCTTCTCTGGATACTATCTCTCCAGGCGTTGGTCTTCCAGACTGGCACGTTCGGGGGGCGGGGGGGAGTGGCAGACGTCCTCAGTGCCACTCTCCTCAAGTGCGCGTAAAGGTGCCATGCTGCTCCTTCTGTGTCTTAGCTGAGTTCCAGTCGGGTTTTCTTGACAACTTATTTCCTGGCTTTCTCTTTTCCTGTGCCGATGACCAGGGGATGTATGTGCTCCTGTTAGGGGCCTTCCTCTGATTCTGCCCTGAGTTCATCCCTCTGTGGGGCGCTAGGCCTAGCCCCACTTCCCTCTGGGGAAGGGAAGTTGTTCCCTCTCTGTGGGCCTTCCCAGGTGAGGGCACTCTCTCTCTCTCGCCTTAACTCATGCCTTTCCTCTAGCTCCCACCTCGATTGCCTCCTTCGTTCAGTGCTGCATGCTGTTCTTCTAGGTAATGTCTTGGCCTCAAACACACTCCCTGATGCTTCCTCTGCACCATAGGTGTGTCTCGGAAGAGTATAGCCTGTGGCTCTCCCTTCAGAGTCAGAGTTGGAAGAACTGGGGTCCCTGTCTTCCCCACCACTGATGGAATCACCTTCCAGGAGGGTAGCACATTTCCCTCTGCTCTTAGGGCACCCTGTGGGGTGGTCAGAAGTTGGTGCTCCCTGTTCGGCTCAGACCTGTTGAGCCACAACTGAGGAGTGGGGGGTTGAACCCAGAGGGAGTTTGGCACTAGACTGAGCCAGTGCTGACTGCATCTGAGTTGGTTGGGCCTGTGATCTCCCCCCGGCTCTGGTAGCTTGCTGCTCCGGGAGGTCCATTGGCCTCCTCGACCAGGGGGCTGGTGTATCCCAGCGCAGGGGCTACTGGGATAACTGGGATCAACAAGAGCACATCTCTGCCAGTGTATGGTGGGGGAGGTGCAGATGCCTTGCTTGCGGACTCGGGATGGTTTTGTTAGCCGGGGCCACCTCAAAAATGGCTCATAGTTCTAGGAGGGCCACTCATTTAGCCTTTTTATGGCCTGTAAACCTGGTCTGTATGCAAGCCTTTGTGTGTTCTATGATGTTGGTATCGAATGTCCCCCCTCAGGCCAGGGAAATGTGTGTGCTTTGGTGTTGGTGTACCAGTGTTTTTCTAGCTTCTTAACCTGGGTGGGGAACTTCGCTTGCATGTGGTCTAGTGGAGTCTGCATAATGGATTGGGGAATTTGTTTCAGGGTTTTGCAAGTTTTGATTGTCTCAAGATTCTTTAAATAATTCTACTCTTATTGTGTGGAACTGTGTACACGGGATGGTACCAAAAAACACAAGCTACTGGGTACAGGCTCTACAGATATGACGCATCAAAAAAAAGGAACATTTAACAATAAACAAAAACAAATGCAATGAAATAGTAACAACCTGTAAAAAGTGCAATTGTTAGTTCAGAACAGTGTGAGTTGATTTGTAGCAGCAAACTAGGAAACCAAAAGATTCTGAATTGTAAAATATGGTTATCATTTCATAAACCATAGATATACTAACATGGCATAACATGTAAGCATGGAGCAATATTGCAAAAATTATTACGCCACCACAATATCAAATAAATGGAAAAAATCTAAAAAAGACTAAAAGAGAAAAGGTTTACAGAAAAAAAGGATTATTTTTGTCCAAAACTTAGCCCCCCTTCTAGTGTCTACAGCCCTTTGAGAGGGGATGCTCTGCATAACATGCAGAGCTAAGTGAGCCTGATAGTCTGTCGCTATCTGCTCTGGTACAAAACATAGCAACGATTTGTGCGGAGAAAAAAGGAATAACTACACAATTATCGGCCTTCTGTGGCCAGACACAAGCTACATCTTTTTCACCGAGGTCTGATTTTTCCTTAAAGTCTGAATTACACCCTATATCACACCCAGGGGGTAGTGCATACTGACTGCCTGGCAGCCAGCTGTACAAGCGCAAAAGAAAAAACCCACCTCTCTTGTTATAGACACTGCCAGTTGCGAAACCGGCAGTCCCTAAGAAAAATGATTTGAATAAAAAATAAGATCAAAGTCGTAGCCCTATATGACACCCAGGGCCCATGGGTTCCTCTGTACTATGCCCGGTGGTCCCTACTGACACCCGGGAACAAAGCATACCGCTGTACCATGCCCAAAGGTCCAAGCGATCCCCTACTGACACCCAGCGACAAAGCATACCTCTGTACCATGCCCAAAGGTCCAAGCGATCCCCTACTGACACCCAGGTACAAAGCGTACCTCTGTACCATGCCCAATGGTCCAAGCGATCCCCTACTGACACCCAGGGATGAAGCGTACCTCTGTATAACCGTGGGCAGAGAACTCCGCTCTGCCCGCGGAGTGTGCGGAGCTTTGCCTACTCCGCATTCCGCAGAGAATGCAGAGTAGGCAAAACCCCGCACACTCCGCAGCGGAGCGGAGTTGGCCCGCCGCCCGCCTCCACCCCCCTATTAAGATATACGTTAGCAGTAATTTAAAACAAATAAAAAACACTTACCTCTTTACCGCGGCATCCTCGGGCTGCCCTTCTCCTCTTCCTCGCCATTCGGATACTGCTTAAGAAAACTGCGCATGCCCGCGCATGCGCATTTCTCGCGAGAAATGCGCATGCGTGGGTGTGCGCGCATGCGCAGTTTTCTTAAGCAGTATCCGAATGGCGAGGAAGAGGAGGAGGGCAGCCCAGGGACGCCGCGGTAAAGGGGTAAGTGTTTTTTAATTGTTTTAAATTACTGCTAACGTATATCTTAAATAGGGGGGTGGAGGCGGGCGGCGTAGCAGAGCTACACGGAGTTTGTTGCCAACTCCGTGGCACTCCGCATAGCCCCGCTACGCACACTACGCCCAGGGTTACCTCTGTACCATGCCCAAAGGTCCAAGCGATCCCCTACTGACACCCAGGGATGAAGCATACCTCTGTACCATGCCCAAAGGTCCAGGCGGCCCCTCAACTGACATTCAGAGACTTAGCTTACCCTTTGTCCCCCACAGTGGTCCCAAACAGTAGTAGTCACCTTCAGCCTCTCCATCATGCTGACTAGGGAAAAAGCAAAAAATGATCTATACTTGTCCTAGTTTGCCACACGCCACCTACTGGGACAAAGGATCAGATTTAGTATCTTACCATGTGATGGCTATCGCCGAATGGACCTCCGCCCAATGGATTCAGCAGAACTTCTAATCAAATATGGCGTCTGCTCACCGATCTTGTTTGCGCAGATGAGAATCCAGTTGGGCCGGGGTCCTTCATTCGATAGCAGTTGGGCTCGATGAACTAATCTCTCCTAGCTGTCTAGCCAAAATGTTGCTTGAATATAAATTTACTTAAATAAATGAAAAGACAAGAGGCGTTTGGCAAAACAGGAGCAAGTTGGTTTTATTAAACACAGTGGCCAGGAGAGAGTCAACAGAGTTGCATCTGAAGGAAGTCTCTCAGTGTACAAAGTTTTGGTTGACAATATATACATCTCGTGAGGTAAAATAAAACCATTCTGAATTCTTTAAAAAGCATCTCAGTCATAAATAACAGTTTTGGTCATCTGATAAGAACACAGATGGCTCTCAACCTAGGGGAGAGCTAGTGTTGGCCAGTGTGTATGTGTCCAGATGTCTTGTGTGGGGGGTGCGTGATCACTACGTATGGTGTGCATGTTGTGTCCTGATTGGCTGAGTGTTTCTATCTACATTTGGCATCTAGCTTTGTGTGTATTTTGAAGAACGAGCGCCTCTGGCCAAACAGGTTTAATTGAGGTCAATTTCCTCTGACCTGTTTGTGTTGCAATTGACTATCTGTGGGATCAACCAGGGTTTCCCTGTGAACCTGTTTGTCTTTGGGCTAAGAGAGGCCCCACCTGTGATTTGTCACTCGATAACCGTGGGTTGTGGTAGCAGGGCCTGTCTAACCATGTATCTCTGACTGGTGGTTGTTGGGGAGGTCACCTTGGGTGAATACAACTGCAGTGATTTGAGTTCGTTAGAACTCTTATGAATAATGTGGCAACCATTGTTATCTTTTTTACCAACATCCTCAATAGTGTGCATACAGTTGTCATAGCGTACATTGATATTGTCTTTACTGATTTTGGCATAGATTTGCGTATCTCGATCAGGGCGTACATTGACATAGTCTCCACTGGTATCGATATTGCTATGCAGACATGGAATATGACATACATTGACATTGTTTCTACCGGTGCCGACACTGTTGAACGGGCATAGTTTATGGCATTCATTGACATTGCACTTATGGGTACTGTCATTGTTATGCGGGCATCGGTTATGGCATACGTTGACATTGCTTTTATTAGTATTGCTGTTGTCAGGCCTTCAAACATCATGGTACACATTGACATCGTATTCATCCATTCCAACATGGGCTTTATAATTTAATTATGAAAGAACATCTGTTAAGTAATTGTGGGAAGCAAAAGTTGCATCAATACCTGGTGGACCTGGTGGCCCAAGAGTTGGGGAAGAAGGCTGATCATTGGGTAAGAACCAGAGGTTCCAAAACTAGACATGGCGAGGTGACCAAACAAAAGAGGCCAAAGAAAACCTCCCCAGAGAAGAAAGTGGACCACTGTGAAAAAGATAAAAATAAAGAGTCCTCTATAGGCCCCCAAAAACCTGTACAGGAGTGTGAGTCCCAAGACACCTAACAAAGCAAAAGTGGGTACCAGGGTAAGAACTGGGACCCCAAGAAGACTTGGTGAATTAAGTGTAACAAGACAGGGCACCTAGCCAAGGACTCTTGCTGCCCTAAAAACAAACCCACCAATACACCTCCAGGGGTTGCAAGTGTAGCTTTTGAGGATAACTCCTTAAATTTTGTGATCCTCCTAGCTTTTGACTGGGAAGTGGACCCAAAAATTGAGCTGAAGATTCCAGAGGGGGGTAAACACTTCCGCCACCTACTGGTGAATGGAATTCCAGGCACTGCCCTGAGAGATACCTGTGCCAGTCACACTGGTGTGTATGACAGGCTGGTTTTCTCAAACCAGTATATACCAGGTGAGACAAAAAGAGTAAAAGCTAACTTAGGGGAGGTTACTGTTAGGCCTGTGGCTGTAGTACCCTAGAAAGAGCTGGATCCCTTAGCTGGAGAAGGGTGGTAATCAGTAAAGACCCCCCACCCCCCTCTTGACTGTCTCCTTAGAAATGACCATGCAAAAGTTGGTCTGAGTCAAAGAGAGGTATTGGTTCTGTGCCAGTCCTCACCCAAGGATTCTGGGGGTGGGGGGGAGCTGAACCTGCAGCTAGTGCAAGTAAGCCCCAAAAGAAAAAGAACAAGAGAAAGGGTAGGAAAGGTGGGCAGCTTTTAGCCAAAGTTCCAGTAAGCCAAGGAGATTCTACACCAGCAGGGGAGAATTTAAAAGTTGGCCCTATTGCAGTCCCACTTGTCCCACGTGAAGTCCTGACTAATCAGGCTGCTGGTCAGCTTGATATGGTGGCTTCTCAGCTGACAGAAGAGGGTGGAAGAAGGGTATTTACTACAGGAGGTAGTAGCCCCCCACCCTAAAGCAGCAGACAGGCAACCTGAACCCAAAGAAGCCTTTAAGTTAGCTCCTTTGCCTGTCAGTGAAGAGCTAAGGGTGTGGTTCTGGGCACTGACAGCTGTCAGTGGCCTCTGCTGGGTGTTAGCATGTATGCCTACACTGTTCTTGGCATGGTGGTCTGACCACATGTCAAATAGTAAGCTAGACCCTCTGAACCTGTTTATCATGGTGGGGTTACTCAAGCTGTGGGTAACCTCTTTGGGTAAGCTAGTGGTTGCCCAGGCTAAGTTAGAATTAGCAGAGGTGGACACCTCTGATCCCAAACCAAAAAGATTGAGTGAGAACACTAAAGAGATAAGCAAAGGGCATTTTAAATTGGGTCCTGAAACTGTTGAAGAAGGTCAGCTCCCCAGAGGGAACAATCTAGACAGGAAGCTGTAAAGCAAAGTAGGCCCTGCAACACTCCAGCCTGTTTCCCTCCTCTTCCTCACCTGACAGACTAGGAAGACTCTCCCAGGTTTGGCTGTGTCTCCTGGCCTGTGGGCTGGGGGGCTTCAAGGTGGGGCAGGTGATGGGGACCCCAGTTTTCAGATTCCTCCATCTTGTGTTGGAAGGAATTAGCCAATTAGGGTCAGGGTTGTGCACACTCCTAAAGGAAGTGGTCACATAGAGGTGGTAGACACCCTGAAGATAGGTAGCCCATTGGCTACTACCTGTCACTCTCTGTAACATTCCTAAATTTAGTATTTAGGTGGCACCCCTCGACCCTGAACTTCAAATTCAATGGAACAAAAGAAGAACCAGACAAACAAGAGCAGCTGACCCGAGAACGGAGTACCTGGTGCAGAATTTTGGCACAAAACCCTGCCTGCTGCTTCAAGGATTCGACCATCGTGGTGTGCTGTCTTGTCCTGCTGCTGTGAGGCCTCCAAGAACCCTGGAGAACCTCCAGCCCTTCAACAATTGCCAAAGAACTCCCTTGGAGTAGAGGAGCTATCCCCTACAGTCCCCAGGCACCGAACCTGCAGAGTCCGGCTTATCGACTTGCCACACAGCAACCAAACCAGAAGAGGTACACCAGCTCTGGAGGGTTAGATCGGTCTCCCCACCATGTGTGAAGACACCAGGACCTGCCGGAGCTATGCTGTAGCAATACCTGGGGTACCGGACCCCCTGCAAGCGACACCGAGACAAAGAGTCCAATCCAGACTCCAACTACCCAGGAAGCAAGCACCCATTGAGGAATGTCAAGACCCCTGATTCATACTCTGTGAGTGGCCAAGTTGTCCTGTTATCATCCCTGCAACCTGCCTGCTCTTGACCGCAAAGACCATCTTGACGCATGGAGCCCGACTGACCAACCTGCTCTGCTCCCAGCCCGCCCGGCCTGGTTGCTGATGAACCAGCTTTGGTCTCATGCTCCTGAGGCCCTTGTGACCTGATCCCTCATTTGGGTCCCTCTGACTTGCCTACAAGTCCCTCTGTGAAGCCTGTTTTGAGGTGGCCCCGTCTTCGCAGCATGCCTGCTATCAACGACTCCAACACCCTGCTCCCGGCTGAATCTGGGACGCACCCGATGATGTGCTGGTAGAACTTTGGACCTGGTCTTTCTACTACCCAAAAACCAGAAGGTGAACCCAAAGAACCAACTGTACATTTTTATATGCATTGTGCTATTTTCTCCATAGAGATACATTGTGCGTAATTGCGCTTAGCTGTGTTATTTTTCGAAGTTTGAAAATTCATAACAAACTAAGGGGCATATCAACAAGGGCCTTATCTCCACTTTTTTGGCTTTAAAAGCCAAAAAAGCGGCGATAAAACTATCGCCCTATTTACAAGTGGGTGCTAACATGCATTAGCGCATGTTAGCACCCGTTTTCCCGACGCCTCGCTTTGCATCTCTAATGAGATGCAAAGTGGGCGTCACTGGGCAGTACTGCTTGTAAATTATCGCTGATGTGCACATCGCGATATTTACAAGGAGGCCCACGCATTTTAGCAGACGTTAGTTTTTGGCGAAAACCGCGGTTTTCGCCAAAACTAGCGTCTGCTAAAATGCTGACTTACCTATACTTTACATTGGGGGTGGATTATGCTGATACGACCACAGGGTCGTATCAGCAATGTTATCGCCATTTTCCATGGAACATCGCTGGAAAACCAGCGATGTTCCATGGAAAACACCGCTATCGCTGGAATAATTATCGCCATTGTGCTAAGCGTTGTTAATACAGCGCTAGCATGGCGATAATTTCCAGCGATGGCCGGCGATACAAAATCTCACGCTAAGCGCGGCAGCGATAATTATGGCTGCCACTTGATAATATGCCCCTAAGTACTTATCTGTGAATTAAGTTTTTGGTCTTTAAATTGTTATAAAAATAAGTATTATTTTTGCAAATTGGTCTCAATATATTCTTTGAGGGTGTGTGTCTCATTTACTGCCTTTGTGAGTACAACAATTGCTTAGCACTATCCTCTGATAAGCCTAACTGCTCAGCTACACTACCACAAATAGTCGTTAGTATTATCTACTTTTGCCTCTGTCAACCAATCTGGGTCTCACTGGACACTCTACACAGTATACTTTGTTTTAGTGCACTATATAGAGAGAAAACTTCCTACAGCACTGATCCATATACATTATTTAGCAGCCCTCTTCGGTGAGGTACTCACCCTGCTGCACCATATTGAGTAGCAGTCCTCCTCAGTGCAGTACAGACCCTAATGTATCATAAACAGTAGCAGTCCCCCTCGGTGCAGTACTGACCTTAATGCACTGTGTACAGTAGCAGCCATCCTCGGTGAAGTACTGACCCTAATACACCATATACAGTAGCAGTCATCTTCGGTGCACGACTGACCCTAATGCAGCACACATAGAAAGAGCGAATCATCTTTAAAGATGGTTTATGTGTAAGAAGGTGTCCCTTCCTGCACATGAACAATCATTCCCTGCAACACAGACATCCTTGCACCATGGTACAAGGGGGCCTGAATTGCAGGGATTATTTCCTGCAACTCAGGCACCCTTGCACTATGGCGCAAGTATGTCTGTGTTGGCACTAGACAGCTATTTGTAGCGCCATCGCAAAGGGAAACACAGGGGTGGGCCATATTCCTGTGAATACGGTGCATCCCTGCATTTTTTAAATGACGCAGCATGGTGCTGCAAAATTTGCCTCCACCATTTCCTTGTAAAAATACCGAATCCTCTCTTGAAATGTTTTAGTAACAGCCCTCTCTACCACTAGACAGCTCCCTTTGAGTTGTTTCAGTAACAGCCCTCTCTACCACTAGACAGCTTCCTTTGAGTTGTTTCTGTAACAGTCCTCTCTAACACTAGACAGCTCCCTTTGAATTGTTTCAGTAACATCCCTCCCTACCACTCGACAGATTCTCTTGAATTGCTTTCAGTGACAACCCTCTCTACCAGTAGGCAGCTCCCTTTGAGTTCTTTCAGTAACAGATCAGCCTACCACGAGACAGCTCCCTTTGAGTTGTGTTAGTAACAGCCCTCTCTACCACAAGACAGCTTCTCTTGAATTGTTTTAGTAACAGTCCTCTCTACCACAAGACAGCTCCCTTTGAGTTCTTTCAGTAACAGCCCTTTTTACCATGAAACAGTTCCCTTTGAGTTGTTTCAGTAACATTCCTTTCCACCACGAGACAGCTCCCTTTGAGTTGTTTCAGAAACAGCCATCTCTACCACTAGACAGCTCCCAGTGAATTGTTTCAGTAACAGTACACACTACCACGAGACAGCTCCCTTCGAGTTGTTTCAGTAACAGCCCTCTCTACCACGAGACAGCTCCCTTTGAGCTGTTTCAGTAACAGTCCTCTCTCCCACTAGACAGTTCTCTATGTCTTGGCTGCCTTAGCTGTTCTCTCTACTGCTAGAATGCTCATTTTATATTGTGTTGCAGCACTCTTCATTACTAGAAAGGTCCCTTTGACTTATCTGCAGTAACATCACCTCTAACACGAGACAGTTCTCTATGAATTACAAGCAGGAGCTGTTCTCATTAGTATGAGAAAGTTCCCTTTGACTTGTAAAAGCTAGTAACCCTCTTCAGTGTTAGACAGCTCTCTTTTAAATCCCTGAGGTTGCAGTATTCTTCGGTACTAGACAGCAACCCTTTGATATGTGTAGTGTAGTAATGCTCTCATGCACAAGACAGATATCTTTTAATAGAGTACCCAAGCAGCCTTCTTAGGTACCAGAATTTTTCCCTTGCATTATAAACTGAACTGCAGCACTACTATTCAGGACCAGACAGCCCTCTTTTAATGACAAACTATGACAGTCTTATATAATGAAGCTAGAGCTTTGGCCTAGAATAATTAACAGCAAATTATAATAATTCTAACATTAACTCCATCTTATTTTCCATTCCCTTTACTACTACACACCCCTTTGAATTGGAGAGTACAGCAGTTATCTCTAGTGCTAAATATATTCCTCAGATGCCTGCACTGTAGCAGCCTTTTTAGAAAAGCCCACTTTGAATGGCCGGGAGCAAGGTGCTGAGGTCTATGGTAGCAGGCCCTATGGAAGTGGGGGCCACCTCAAAATAGGCTGCACAAGGGGACTTACAGGTAAGTCTGTGGGCCCCCAAACAAGGGATTGGGTTGCCAGTGCCTCAGGACCATGGGAGCACAGCTGATTCATTGGTACCCAGGCTGGGTGGGGTGGGTGCAGAGAAGATAGGTCAGTTGGGCTCTGTGTGTCAAGATGGTCCTCGCGGTCAGGAGCAGGCAAGTTGCAGGGACAATTCTGGGACAGCTGGGCCATTCACAGAATAGGTTTCCGGAGTCTCGACGTCCCTCGACAGGTGCTTGCTTTCTGGGCAGTTGGAGTCTGGTTGGTCTCTTCATCTCGTTGTCAGTTGAAGTGGTCTGGTACCTCGGGTATTGCTACATGTAGGAAGGTAGGATTCTTATGTATGGTTACGCCCACTTTTTGCCTGGTGCTAAGCTGTTTTTGACTAGTCTGACAGGGATCCTGCTAATCAGGACCCCAGTCTATCTGCTTTCTCCCTTAAATTGGTATGTTCAGTACTTAGGTACATCCCAGATTGGATACTGGGGTACCCTTATCAGTCCCTAGTGTATGGTACTAAGGTACCCAGTGCACAGGTACCCCAGAGGTTCCCCATTGGCTGAAGCATGCATTATGCCACCCATGGGAGTCCATTCAGAATGGAACTACAGGCCTGCCATTGCAGCCTGTGTAAGCTGGTGCTAGCACCACTTACTACAGATATAGGTTTCCTATATCTGGGGTCACTGCACTTAAAACCTATAAGTCACCCCCATAGCAGGGCATATCAATCCTGAAGGCAGGGTGCTTGGTTCTAAGTGAGAGGGTGCCCCTGCATGAGCAGGACACCCCTACAGCCTACGGAGTCCATTCTCTTGGGTTGTCAGTGAAGCAGCCATATGCTATATAGAGGAGCCCGCTTAAATATGCGATAGCCATCTCGAATACTGGCTGCAATGAATCCTATCATGTTGCACTGGAAGAGCCCTCCGTTAGGCTCTCGGTGCTCCCGGTACCAGCCTTCTTGACCCGGACAGCACAAAATGGTTGCTGCCGACCAGAGACACGATTCTGCCCTCCTGCTGCTGAGCCACGCTCGAGCAGGGGAAGGCAGAACAATAGGCATCCTGTCTCAGGGAGGTGTGACCACCTCCCGGACAGGATTTAATGTATTGGGGCAGGGTGGGTGCGCTTGCCAACACTACTCAGTCTGCATGAGGGGCACATTTGGTGTTCCTAAGCATAGTACAGTTCAAAGCAGCTCTGGCACAAAACTGGACAAAGGACATGGGAATAACCTCCTCCCTGTCCAGACCCTCCCCTGGGAGGGTGCCCTGAATCGTCCCAACCATTACCTTAGGGTACTTAAGGGCTTACCTGAGGGTGGGTCCCTAGATTCTTCGTGGGGCAAGATTCAGATCAGACACCACTTCTTTTTCTACCATCTGGGCACTCTGGACTTCGCTGGACTTCGTTTGGGCTCAACTTCATCTCTCTTCCCACCTGCTGCATTGTCTGTGCCTGTGCCTGTGGGCATCAAAGACACCTAAAGTAATCTCCCTTGGAGTGAAGGAGTTGCACCCCAACTAAGTCGAGCGGTCTGCTGATCCTGAGCTCTTCCGGACTCCGGAAGGTTCAGCCACATAGGTGGTGGTTTTCCACAGCTGCAGAGGCTTGCCCTGCCCTCTCAACAAGTTTGAGGCCAGTATCCCTCATGGGGGTTGCAATAACCGAACCCCTGTGCAATGCGTAAACTTGCAGTTGCAAAGGCTTGTTGGCTTCCTTCCAAGAAGATCTTCGGGCTCCAAGTAGCCCCAACCTCGAGCACCTTCAGTGGCCAGAATCTTCAGCCACACCGCATTGGGTGAATCATGGCCTGAATCTTTTGGTGAGCTGCTTGAGGTCCTCTCGCGGCTCCAGTGCCTCCTGCCTGTGGGTCCAATTGAGGGTCACCTTTGTTTCTTTTGGGCTCTCCTGATTGCTCGGGGCCTGCCCTGACTCCCCTGCTTGTGGTGAATCCCCTCGACCTTACTGGTCCCGACATTGCACCTTCTTCGACTTCTGCGTGGGTTGCATTTGCCAAGGCTTTTTGCTGCTCCCGTCGGACAACGACCCCTCAGCACTCGACATCCAACATGGGACAGCTCGTGCATGGCTCCTGGTCTCCCTCAGCACCGCCTGGAGCTCACAGCTGCAGAGTCAGGTCATCGTCATCCATCCTGCAACATCGGAGTGCATTTGTCTTCCAAGTCTCCTGGTCACTCCTGAGTGACATAGACTCTGTTCTCTCTACTTGAAGGTACCTTTCATCTCGAATCCACCTTCGGATTCCACTGGACACTTTCTCCTTCTTCAGCAGCGGCACTTTCCTGAAGCCCTCTATTGGGTTTGACGGCAGTTTCCGACACCACTTCAAACCTATGCACCCGGCTTCCCTGGTGTAGCTATCGTGGGTACTAGGATATCCACGGGTGGGGTGGCTCTCCAACCTTCTGTCTTCCACTGGGTTTCTTCAAGGTCCCCTGGGAAGGGTCCTTAATCTTTAAAGATCCAACCGCGACTTAATCTTAGAGTTGTACAATGCACACGGTTGTGTTCCCACACTGCACACGCTCTCCGTGCGGTCCCTATCTACTCATCTTGGGTGGTCCCTTGGGTCCCCAGCACTTCTACGTCCTCTCAACACTGTCTTGACCCGAGTCATGGTTCTTATACCACTTTCTTAGTATATGGTTTGGTGCCCCCCCCGGGTTCCACTGTTTATTCTGTGCTATTTACTGTGTTTCTTTGCAAAGTATTGTGTGCATTGTGATTATCTCTGGGTAGGAGATATCTAAACCTGTTAGAGAGTATATTATAATAAATACATATTTTTAAAAATACCTTGTGTGGTTCTTTTTCACTTAATCTGTACTATAAGATTGCATTCTGGTAAAATAAGCTGCTTTACACTCCTTCTGGACTAAGCCTTGAGGCTGCTCTCCACAGCTGCCCCTTTGAATTGTATACTGCAGCTGTCCTCTCTGGTACTATACAGCTTTGTTTGATGTGTGTAATGTATCCGTCCCCTTTAGTGCTGCACAGCTTCCGTTGATGTGTGTAATGTAGCTGTGCTCTTTAGCACTCTACAGCTTCCTTTGAATTGTATACTGTGGCTGTCCCCTTTAGTGCTGCACAGCTTCCTTTGATGTGTAATGTAGCTGTCCTATTTAGCACCGCACAGCTCCCTTTGATGTGGGTAATGTTGGTGACCTCTTTAGCACTCTACAGCTTCCTTTCACTTGTATACTGTAGCTGCCCTCTTTACTGTACAGCTCCCTTTGATGTGTGTAATGTTGCTGTCCTCTTTGGCACTCTACAGCTTCCTTTCACTTGTATACTGTAGCTGCCCTCTTTACTGTACAGCTCCCTTTGATGTGGGTAATGTTGGTGACCTCTTTAGCACTCTACAGCTTCCTTTCACTTGTATACTGTAGCTGCCCTCTTTACTGTACAGCTCCCTTTGATGTGTGTAATGTTGCTGTCCTCTTTGGCACTTTACAGCTTCCTTTCACTTGTATACTGTAGCTGCCCTCTTTACTGCACAGCTCCCTTTGATGTGTGTAATGTTGCTGTCCTCTTTAGCACTCTACAGCTTCCTTTCACTTGTATACTGTAGCTGCCCTCTTTACTGTACAGCTCCCTTTGATGTGTGTAATGTTGCTGTCCTCTTTGGCACTTTACAGCTTCCTTTCACTTGTATACTGTAGCTGCCCTCTTTACTGCACAGCTCCCTTTGATGTGTGTAATGTTGCTGTCGCTACACTCCTTCCTTCGGTGTGTGTAATGTAGCTGTCTTCTTTAATGCTACACAGCTTTATTTGATGTGTGTAATGTAGCTGTCCTCTTTAGTGCTGTACAGCTTTATTTCATGTGGGTTATTTTGCTGTTCTCTTTAACACTCCTTCCTTTGATGTGTGTAATGTAGCTGTCACTACACAGCTTCCTTTGATGTGTGTAATGTAGCTGTCGTTTTTAGTGCTATACAGCTTCCTTTGAATTGTGTACTGTAGCTGCTCTCTTTGCTGCACAACTTCCTTTGATATGTGTAATGTAGCTGTCCTCTATACTGCTACACAGCTTTATTTGATGTGTGTAATGTTGCTGTCCTCTTTAATGCTCCTTTTTTGATGTGTGTAATATTGCTGTCCTCTTTAATAATACACAGCTTCCTTTGATGTGTGTAGTTTAGGTGTCTCCTTTAGTGCTATACAGCTTTCTATTTTGTGTGCAATGTTGCTGTCTTTTTTGGTAATACACAGCTCACTGTTGTGTAGCAGTGCTGGCCAGCTCCTATTCATATGTGAAGAGTTGCAGCCCTCTTTAGTACAATACATGCCCCTATTATTTCTGTACTGTACAAGCCTCTTTAGTTCTATACAGCTCCCTTTCAATAACAAAGTGCTGCAACTTTCTTTAGTGCCCCACAGCTCCCTTTGATATCACTGGTTCTGGACAGTTCCTGATGGAACTAACAGTGCTTCACAGCTCCCAAAGACTTTTATACAAGTTCCATACTCTTCAGCAGTGGACATCTCTAAAACCATATTCACAACAGCCACATATTTCAAGACAGGACAGCTCCGAAATTCATATAGAGAATGGCCACACTCTACAACCTAGGACATCTAAAAAAGACTTTGACACACCATCCACACTCTGTAGCACAGGGCAGCTCCGATAGACTGATATACAACAGACACACTCTTCAGCGCTGGACAGTTCCCAAAAAGGTTTATACAACATCCACACTCTTTAGCACTGAACAGCTCCTAACGACTGAGGGCTGTGTTCACAAGGTACACTTTTGAGTAATTTTCCTACTTTTGACTATTCACCATTTACGAATGCAAAGTTACTTAAAAGTGTAGACTTACATGCCCCCTTAAACATGGGTTGGAGTCAGTAAAAAGTTGTAAAGTTACTACTAGCAGTGACTTTACAACTGTATTTGATGCTCTGAACACTTGGCAGACACTCCATAGTGGAGGCAGAGATCTCCCTATGGTAAAGTATAGGGGAAACCATAAAAGTTCATTAATCTTTTGAACAATATAAAAAATGCTATAGCATTAATAACTTCATAATATATTCCCTTAAAATAAAATTATTTTTCTGACATTTAAATTAAGAGAGACTATACTTTTTATTATGTATTAAAAATGATTAAAAACAATGTATAACATTAAGTAAGTGATTTAAATATGATTTGATAACATTTTATGTTACAATAATATATAAAATGTAACAAATGTATTTGAAATTTTTAAAAGTAAAATAATAAATGTTTTTTATTAATATTATAACTTCAAATTGATTGTATCTATATTTTTAAATAGTTTAAATAATTTAGTGGCATTTAAAATTAGTTTCTATGAGGTTTTATTTTAAGTCCCTACCTCCATTATTTTCTATGGGAGGGTGTTGCAGTGCAAGTGGTTGTTCATGTTTAGCAATGGGCGTACTCCAGGTCTGAGCTGCAGTACATTTACTACAGTTTTGAATCCTTTTACGCTGTAGTAGTAGAGCTGCAGTTTGTGAATAGCAATTGGCTTACTCTTTTGTGAGTGAGCGCATGTCCCTCTGTAAACCCCTCCCTAGCCTTACCGAAACCCCTTCTTACTCTTCCCTTATCCACTCCCCCTTAGTGGTAAATATGCCCCATTATTAAGACAGCTCCCAAATACTTTTACACAACAGCCACACTCTTCAGCACTGGACATCTCTTAAAGACCTTTACACAAAACACACACTCTTCAACACTGGACAGATCTTAAAGATCTTTACACAACAGCCACACTCTTCAGCACTGGACAGCTCCCAAAGACCTTTACACATCAGCCACACTCTTCAGCACTGGACAGCTCCCAAAGACCTTTACACAAAATACACACTCTTCAGCACTGGACATCTCTTAAAGACCTTTACACAAAACACACACTCTTCAACACTGGACAGATCTTAAAGATCTTTACACAACAGCCACACTCTTCAGCACTGGACAGCTCCCAAAGACCTTTACACATCAGCCACACTCTTCAGCACTGGACAGCTCCCAAAGACCTTTACACAAAATACACACTCTTCAGCACTGGACATCTCTTAAAGACCTTTACACAAAACACACACTCTTCAACACTGGACAGATCTTAAAGATCTTTACACAACAGCCACACTCTTCAGCACTGGACAGCTCCCAAAGACCTTTACACATCAGCCACACTCTTCAGCACTGGACAGCTCCCAAAGACCTTTACACAAAATACACACTCTTCAGCACTGGACAGATCTTAAAGACCTTTACACAAAATACACACTCTTCAGCACTGGACAGCTCTTAAAGACCTTCACACAACAGCCACACTCTGCAGCACTGGACAGCTCTTCAAGACCTTCACACAACTGCCACACTCTTCAGCACTGGACAGATCTTAAAGACCTTCACACAACAGCCACACTCTTCAGCACTGGACAGCTCCCAAAGGCTTTTACACAATTGTCACACTCTTCAGCACTGGGCAGCTCCCAAAGACCTTTACACAACAGACACACTCTTCAGCACTGAACAGCTCCCAAAGACCTTTACACAAGAGACACACTATTCAACACTGGACAGCTCTTAAAGACTTTTACACAACAACCACTCTCTTCAGCACTAGGCAGGCCCCGGTGATACCTATTCTGAAGCGGTGATCCTAGTAGCAGAACGGATATATGTATATTTATTTGTGTTCTGAGGCCACAACAGGAGGTTTCTGAACTTTTGCTTTGCTTGTGCCATGTGTCAAGTGAGAAGAGCAGTTAATGCATTTGATTAGCACATTTATTTTTAGAGCAGTCAGAACAATGCGTGGTCTGCACTTCTAAACACAGCTACATTTCTCTTTGGTGAGTCAAGGGCGGGGAAGGTTATTCCACTGCTGTGAAACCTTAGATGGCTCCGATACCCTGCAGCGACAGCGCAAACACTGTGATACCGCATGGGGTGCCTGAAAAGGCTTCCGACAAGCACCTTGGCTGCGTTCCCTCAACACTACATTAGCATACCCATTCCCTGGGGTGTGAATTTATTTACATTCATTATCCACTGTATTTTTCATTTTTTTTTTATAGGTAAACAGAAATACCAATGTGTACCTTTTTAGAATAATAATCTAACTATACAGCTGGCATTATGTTCTGTGTAAGCGTTGTTGGGTCTGCCTCTTCATCTGTCAGAGTCTATGAGATGCTTACAAGTTGTGCATCTCCGTTATCTCGGCTCTTTTACATCGACCCTCTTGATTCAACCAGCAAGTCTAAGACTACCTTATAATTAGATGACTTTTACTTCCATATCGCAGTAGCCTACAAAGTGGCTAATAGTGGAGTTAGAACAGTAAATCAGTCAGGTCAGGGTACAGGTCAGTCAAAGCAAAGGACAAGTCGAAGTCTAGAGATCAAGATAATGGCAGTGTAATTTGAAGTGTGCAAAGTTTAAATGGCACCAGTGAAGTCGGGCAACTTTGCTCTTAGCCGAGTAAGGACTTTACACTTCTCAAAGTCAGGTAAAGTTTCTTGATTTTGCCACACTTCGCCTTAAGCAAAGCTTGCAGCTGGATGTGCCAACTAGCGAAAGGGTTTGTTTTCTCCGCTACCATTTAGGGCTGTCTTTTATGCTACGTGACTGCAGGGAAATGCTGTAATAAGCACAAGGTCTATTACCTGGCCAATAGAGGTCTCACTTTCAAAAGCGGGACTTCCGGTGGAGGGGAATGAATATGCACCCTGTCCAATCCCCGCCCACCAGACGTTCCAGTCTATAGAGCTTGACATGTGTCTGGCAAGATGATTCGACAATGAGGGCACTGCATGGCAGCTGAGCATTGGCTGCTGGCTTATAGACCCAAGTGGCATCAGGAATATTTGGCTACCAAAGCTGGTGAAGTTAAAACAAGTTGTGCACTTGTGAAGCCTTTGATTTTAAACATTTCTACACTAGTAAGTGCTAATGTTATGTTATGTTATGATCTGTTCTGTTATGTTATTGGCTCATATATATCACGGCGACTCACTCCCGAAGGAGTATCTTGGTGCTTGCTGCTTAGCAACGGCACAGTGAAATTAAAACATCCACGGTTTTAACGTTTTTTAAACTTGGGGAGGTCAGAATGAGTGTGAATGTACAGAGGAAGTTTGTTCCAGTGAAATGGGGCAAGATAAGAGAAGGATCGAACCCCGAATCCAGCAGTACGAATGCGAAGGATCCTTAGTAGTGATTTGTTTGTGGACCTGAGTAGTCTGGTGGGTTGGTAGTGGAAAAGTCTGGAATATAGATAGATGTGTAGTAAGATCCTTAGTGCCTTATGGGTCAAGCATCAAAGCTTGAAGTTAACAGGTTTTCTAATGGGCAACCAACGTAAGGCTTTTAAAATGGGCGCAAAGGGAGAATGTGAGGGGGCGTTGCACATCAGCTGAGCTGTTGTATTCTGCTCTACTTGCAGTTTGGACAGCAGGGAGTTATTAGCTGCCACCAGCAGTGCATTACCGTAGTCGAGGTGACATGTGATTAATGCCTGGACCAGGGTCTTTCTAGCAGTAGAAGGAAGCTGGGGGAAAGCTTTTTTAGAAGATGCATGGTAGCAAAACAAGTGCCATAGGTAGTGCTAACATGTCTTTCATGGAGAGAGTTTGGTCAAGCTTGATACCAACTGATACAAAGTCCTTTTCATGTACTAAGGAAGGGAATGTATTGTCTCAGTTGCAAGTTATATGGAACCACAAGAGACAGAGTGCACACTTCCCAACACGTGCTGGTTCTCAAACACTCCCAGCTTTACATAATAAAATGTCAGCAGCAACAGGGCACAAAGGACTCTGCCATTCTCTACACCCACAGCATTGTCATTCACCCACTCAGATTTATTCACCCACTCTGGCTTATTCACCCACTCTTGCTTACCATGGGGAACCCACTAGCATATAACAGGCAGGGAAAGAAAGGTTGGAGACGAGGTGTTGGCTAAAGTACTGGCAGCTACTCCTGACAATTTAGTCACCTGGACATGTTAAAATGCTTGTATAGGGCGAACAGCTACCCACATGGGGTTTACCAGCGCTTTCAGCAGCAGATAGAGTGTCTACAAGCTCGGAGGTTCAGAACAGCCACGTCTTTAGTTGTCTGCAGAAAGTGGGGAGCAAAGTGCAAGATCTCAGATGTTCTGGCAAAGCATTCCACAGTTTAGGGCTGAGGAAAGAGAAAGATTGACCTCCCATGTGAGTAAGTTTAATCTTAGGGACCGTGCACAAAGAGAGGTTGCTGGAATGCAGATAGCGAGTGGGCTTGTACAGTTTTATCAGAACATTAATACGGTGGGGGCGATCTCTGCCCTTGCTTTGAACATGTAACACAAAGCCTTAAATTGGACATTCCCTAACCAACGAAGCTCATGGCTAAGAGATGTAACTGAGGCATATTTTGGCAGTCAATAGATCAGCCTAAATGCATTGCTAGTTAAACATTGTTGCATGAAATGATTGACAGTTTGTTGGCCTTCTTGTGTGGTTTTGCTCCTGTACTCTCACTCACAGTTGCCTGCTGTTCTCCGTCTCTTCCAGGATTCTGCTGACAGTAGTGGTCATCTTCAGGATCCTCATCGTGGCCATCGTTGGAGAGACTGTCTATGACGACGAGCAGACCATGTTTGTGTGCAACACCCTTCAGCCGGGCTGCAACCAGGCATGCTACGACAAAGCCTTCCCAATCTCACACATTCGCTACTGGGTCTTCCAGATCATCATGGTTTGCACCCCCAGCCTGTGCTTCATCACGTACTCCGTCCACCAGTCGGCCAAGCAAAAGGAGAGGCGCTACTCCACTGTGTTCCTCAGCCTTGATCGCGACCAGGACTCTATGAAACGCGAGGACAGCAAAAAGATCAAGAACACAATCGTCAACGGAGTGCTCCAGAACACTGAAAACTCCACAAAGGAGGCTGAACCAGACTGCCTGGAGGTGAAGGAGATCCCCCACCCAACCATCCGTGCCCCCAAAACCAAGATGACACGCCAACAGGGCATCTCCAGGTTCTACATCATCCAGGTGGTCTTCAGGAATGCCCTTGAGATAGGGTTTCTGGTAGGGCAATACTTCCTCTATGGCTTCAATGTACCATCCATGTATGAATGCGACAGATACCCTTGCATCAAGGAGGTGGAATGCTATGTGTCCAGGCCCACAGAGAAGACGGTGTTCCTCGTCTTCATGTTTGCAGTTAGCGGTCTCTGCGTGGTGCTAAACTTAGCGGAACTCAACCATCTTGGCTGGAGGAAGATCAAAACAGCGGTCAGGGGGGTGCAGGCCAAACGGAAATCTATCTATGAGATTAGGAACAAGGACCTTCCAAGAATGAATGTGCCCAACTTTGGAAGGACACAGTCCAGTGACTCGGCTTATGTGTGAAGGGATGGGGCAAAGGCCCCTCAAGGATTAAACTGAAGCCATACCGGGAATTTGATGGAAAGTGGGACAAGCAGCTAGCACATGTGCTCTACTTGATGCTCATAGGCAGCTGGGGGTCCCTAAAATCATCCAGAATGGGGGTAGGTTGCCTGCTAGCGGTATTCCTTCACGGAGAACATTGGACAGAGCCCCACTATCTCACTTTTCAAAAGCACGAAGGAGACATCTTTGAATGAAACACTTGAGAAAGTCTGAGTGGACTTTGCAAACCACTCAAGAGTTGATAGTTATAACACTGGCCAATATGATGTCAAAATATGGGGTCAAGAGGAACAAACTGATGTCAAAACAAGGACCCAGGCCGGCCGACGACCAATCGGCAAAGATCTTGTTGATGCTCCAATATATGAATGAAGGTCTTCGAATTGCAGCATTGGCAGGGAAGAAAAAGACATACAGAAACTCCCCAAATCCTGCTTCGCGCAGTTTTTGTGCGTTCTCCTGCATCTTATTTTCAAAGAGCACTGGTGCTGTTTCCTGATGGGCAAAGGGCTCTTGTGTGCGATAACTGCCCCCAAAGCCATGTCACAATTCTCCGCGCACAGCGCAGTCTGATCACTTCACTTGCAGGCAGTTATCCCAGCATAAGAACCCCTTGCCAATTCTTTCTAAAAATAAAAGAAAAAAGAAAATCTTTGTGCATTGGCTCAACTGATGTTGTTCGCACGGAGGGACTTCTTAGGACGAGTGGAGTATTTTTAATATTATGGTCGGGATTTTTAAATATTCAGGACTCTTCATTTCAGAAAATGATGGCATATTTAATGTGTTTACTTATTTACTGCAGAGGTGAAGTTTTCCTTTGCAGATACATTTTACTGCATAATCTCTCACTAACAAATAATTTGTGTAATTTTTCAGCAAAAATGTAAATTGCTGATTTTTTTTACCATAATCTTTGCTCGTAGAACAAAATAAATATCCCAAGCACAAAATTCATACTGAACGAATCAGCAAATAGTTATTTTGCTGAGAAATAATCGAAGCACAACATCTATACTGCAAATAACCCTCGGTAAATAACCTTCTTTTGCTGAGAACTGTTCGTAATTATAATGTGTAAAAACCGAAAAGAAATCTAAAAAGGGCAACATCATTTTTTTCTTGGAAGATACTATTTTGCAAACTTCCCCTCCCAAATTTTGGACAGAACGTAATTATCTAATATTTTATTTATTCGTTTTATAAATCTACTAGACACCTCAAGGCTTTATGGTGCTAATGTGAAATCATAGACAAATTGTAAATACAAAGTAATGACCGAGGTTATACTTAGCCACAAACACTTAAAAAGTTTCCTCTCTCTTCGAAAGGCCTTAGGGTTGTATTGTTCTTGCTGCAAGGGTGGGGCAGGGGAGGGGCAACGAATTCCAGACTTTTCATGCTCGAAATAAAAATCACGGGCTCTTTTATAACTGTGCTGATACTTGACAAACATTTGGTAGCCGAACAAAGGTTTCTCCTGGGGACATGAAGCCAATATTGTGTGGCCAAGAGAACCAGGCCAAAGCCTAGTTGGGCCTTGTGAACCACTCATAGCGCCTTGATCTGTATTCGTTGATTCACAGGCAATAAATGTAAGTTTGGCAACAACGTAAGATTCCCTTCACTATTTCATGAAATTGTCGATATTTTGTACATAATTTTCTGAAATAGACAGATTTGAAAAAATCAAAGCTTGCTCAGCTCTAGGTGGGATCTGAGTTCAGGTTGTATCTGGGCCTAGGCGAACTCTAAAATATGCTGACATAATTTGAGCATTACGCTTGTTATATAACATTCCTCAAATTACGCGAAGATGCCCCATAATTACGCCGCCGTTCATGGCACAATAATAGCGCTGGAGTGTGGGATGATCGCATAACCAGAACGCGAGTGGCTTTTGTTCACTGCAACTGAGTTTGTTGTGCTATTTTTTTCAGGGCAAAAGTAATGCTGTGCTATAATATAGTGCTAAATTGTATTGTGTCTAATTATGTGTCATTTCGCAAAATTTTCCTGATGTTGCACTTAATTACACAAAAGCAAATTTGGCATACATCACACAACCCTAGTTGTAACAACAATGAATATATCTGGGATGGCCAGTGTTGATCCCGGATGCTTGGATGCTGACACATTTTCAGGATACGTACTTGAGATAGATTTAATTACAAGAAAAATAAATTGAAATCACTTCTCAAGACAGGTCTATGCCAAAATAAACTCCACCAAATATTGACTTGCAAAAATATTGTGGCGTAAATGTAAAGTACTGAAGTTTCCTGAATATAAGTATAGATTTACTTTACTTAATTTCACATCCACATTCTTGAAGGTATATCAAGGTACATATATATGTGGTGGTAAGTATTGTAAATATATATTTACCTTCATAAACATACCTTCACAATATTTTGGTCCGTGATATTTAGCCTCTGATATTTGTGCCTGCCAATGTTTTGTGCATGGCATTCTGGGGAGTATACCATGTAGACAATGGTTATATTGAAATCTGGCGTGGATCCATCCACCGAAACTAGACTACTTTTCAGCGCTACAGGTTGTATTTCAAGATTTCTACAAGGAGTTCTCCATATTTTACACCGCGGTGTTACCCCTGGGTGTGTCTGCCATTTCCTGTGTGTCACTGTCTTGAGCCCCAAAAATCCCAAAAGTAAAAGCATAATGAAAAATGCAGAATCCATTGAGAATGTTGAAAAATGGGGCTATCTCCTGAATAAAAAGCCTTTTTCCTATAAGGACACAAGCAGGCATGACCAAAGCCAGAAGCAGAATGTGCCAGGGGACTTCAGTGACAATTATTGGCAGCTTCGGGAAAGGTTCGATGAATCTTGGCAGTGATCATTGATGAATGTGGTAATGTCCTTTGTCTCTTAAAATCACTAACATATACCTTGGACCTGATTCACAAAGGGCCTCCGCACTCGTGGCAGAGGCCGCACAGTCGTGGGGGGTGTCCGCACTCGTGGCAGAGGTCGCACAGTCGTGGGGAGTGTCCGCACTCGTGGCAGAGGCCGCACAGTCGTGGGGGAGTCTCCTCACTCAGGGCGGAATCTCCGCAATGAGTATTCTCATCGCGGAGATTCCACTCTCCCCCACAACCGCGGGGCCTCTACTACGAGTGCGAAGGCCCTTTCTGAATCAGGCCCTTTGTGTTCTGAAATTGCTTGACAACGCCACTAAATGTCCACCTTATTGTTGAAGTGAGAGGGTAGAGCCTCTGTGGAAGATTCAGGAGCCACTCAGGTAGGAAGCAAGTTCGTCATTTCATGTTAGACCCTTATGTTTCAGCAGGTAGGTCTGCTAGGTCTCTATCCTCCCTCCAGCTGTCACTATGTCCTAACTTCCTCCCCAGACCACACACCCACATTGTATGACATCATTCACTTTCAGTATTCCACACACCCACATTGTATGACATCATTCACTCTCAGCGTTCCACAAACCAACCTTGTATGATGTCATTCACTCTCGGCATTCCACACACCAACATTGCATGACATCATTCACTCTCGGCATTCCACACACCAATATTGTATGACATCATTCACTCTAAGCGTTCCACAAACCAACCTTGTATGATGTCATTCACTCTCGGCATTCCACACACCAACATTGCATGACATCATTCACTCTCAGCATTCCACAAACCAACCTTGTATGACATCATTCACTCTCAGCATTCCAGGCACCAGCTCAGACATATATGGAACGATGACACACAGGAGGCTAAATTTAGTCACACCTATGAAACATGATACAGAATCCACCTGAAGTGGGGACACCTAATCGGGTGGCACATGAAGTCCACATTCATTAGTGCAGAGCAGAGAACATTGATGTTATTGGTGCTAAACCAAGATTGCTGACGTTCATTGGTGCAGAGCTGAAGCATTGGCGCTCCTTGATGCATGGCCTGAACCACTGATGTACATTGGTGTGGATCCTGGACCATCAGTGTGGATTAGTGCTGAGCCCGGAATGTTGATGTTCATTCTTGTGGAACTCAGAATTTTGAAATGCATTGCTGGGATCCTCACAATGTCATGTTCATCAGTCCGAAATCCAGAACATTAAGAATCATTGGTGCTGAACCAAGAATGTCGACACTCTTAGAAAATGAAGCCAGAGCAGCCATGTTCATTGATGCTGAACCAATAATGTTTATGTTCAGTGGTGCTGACCATAGAGCGATGACCTAACCGGGAATGTCCACGTTTATTGGAGCTGAACAAGAAATGTTAATATTTTGTTCCTAAACCTGGAACAAGATTCTTCGTTGTTAGGGAGTCTGGAATGTCATAATTCATTGTTGCTGAAAGAAAAATGCCATTGGTTCTTGTGCCTGTTAAATGAATGTTCTTTGGTATGGAGCCTGGAGTGTCTATGGAATGGCAATGTACCCAACAAAGAAAAGTGAGCACACTACCAGTCTTTGTTTGCCTGTTTGCTTGAGATGTCCTTCACACGTCCGTGTGAAAAAAGCACTTTTAGGTTTTCTTCAAAGATCCCTCCCCCACTAAGCTTCATCATTGTGATCTCACCCGAGACACCTAGCGCATCAAGGGTGTGCTACAACGCCTGATGACAGTGGAGCTGGGTTTTTTGATGTTTCTCAAGTGAAGAAAAGGTGAATTAACATTGCCTCCAGGTTACCAGTCAGTGAGGTATGTTTAATAGTAGTAACTTTGGACAAAGGTTAAAAGCGATGGTGGATGTCCTTTTAGAATGCAATGACCTCTCACATCATCAGTTTCGGTCGATGGCAATGTTCATTGAGACTGAGCCAAGGACAGTGGTGTCAGTGGTGTCAGTCCTGATCTTAAAATATCAATATTCCTAGTATGGACCACCAACCGTTGTTACTATTACACAAGAGGTAGATGGCAGTAACTGATGAACCAAGAAGATGCACGTTCATTGTTACTAAACTCAGGGGCATATTTACAAGCCCCTATCGCCACAGGAACGTCACTTTTAATGGCATTCCTGTGGCAATATGGGCTTCATCTTATTTACAAGGCGTCATTAAGCCACTTAACGCCGCCTTGTAAATAAGGCCCCCTTTTTCATGCTACACTTAGAGTGAAAGGGGTGGGCAATGGGTGTTGCGTTGGGCATTCCGCCGCAACACCAATTGATTTTGACACTGCCCCCTATTTACAAGGGTGGTGTAAATATGGGGCATTGCAAAAATTAAGACCTGGGAAAACCTGGTCTTAACATGGTAAAACGAGGTGAAATGCTTAATTTCTCCTCGATTTTGCTGTTTCTATGTGTGCTGCATTGTGCAGCACATATAGAAACAGCAAAACACCATGAATGATTGTTTATGTGCAGGAAGGTGTCCCTTCCTGCACATAAACAAACATTAAAAAATGACGATTTACAACTTCTATGTGTGCTGCACAATGCAGCACACATAGAAGTTAGATATCACCATTTGTGATTCTTTTTGTGCCTAATGGGACAACTTCCTGCACATAAACAATCATTTCCTCAATGCAGGCACCCTTGTACTATAGTGCAAGCATGCCTGCGTTGGCGCTAGGCAGCTTAATTTAGCGCCAGCTCTAGGGAAAATGCATGGATGTGCCATATCTTTGTAAATACGGTGCATCC
This sequence comes from Calotriton arnoldi, assembly GCA_963921515.1. Classification (NCBI taxonomy): domain Eukaryota; kingdom Metazoa; phylum Chordata; class Amphibia; order Caudata; family Salamandridae; genus Calotriton; species Calotriton arnoldi. Next base: position 443,556 of record CAWUFW010011226.1, on the reverse strand, counting down.
CTGCGTTTTCTGAATGGTGGAGCGTGGTGTTAGCATTTTGTGCTTAACGCCACGCTCTGCCATTCCCTTGCCAGAGGGTTCAAGTGGTGTTAAACCAGGTATCTTGATGTTCATTGGTGCTGATCCTAGAGCAATAACTTTTATTAATGCTGATGTGGAGCCTACAATTCTGACATCCATTGGCATTTAACTGAGAAGATGGACATTCATTGATGCTGAGTCTTGTGACTTGTAATGATTGGTCCCACTGTCGAAGAGAGTGGCCTTGGATGGGGGTCCCTTGGATTTTGGGAACCCCCTGATATGAAAGTCAGCAGCAGTTCACGCTGACTTGTCGTTCAGGGAAATCTCCTTATACGCCCATTAGAGTCTAAAAGGGCTTATTGGTAAAAAAAAAAAAAAAACTCCATCCAGCAAGGGTTAGGGGTGTCTAGCTCATAGACAGAAGGCTAGACTGAAATGTATATCATAATGCCCACATGTTTTGAGTAGTAGGCTTGTGACAAATTCTTGCAATGAACACAAACATGTACCGTGCCTAGCTTGAGATCATGGGAATCAGGGAGGATGGCTTCCAGAACGTCACAGAAATGTTAACAGTTTCTGCTGAGCAAGCTCTTTTCGTTTTCCATGCCTCAGGAGCCAAGATGCAAAAGCCGCTCCACATCAGATATGGGCTCTTCCTTTGGGCAATGTTATCCTGAGCAAGAAAACATTGCTAAAGCTGGTTAAAGTTACACTAATGCGAGCAAACATGCTTTATATTGTCGCAATTCCATCCTCTTCCTCTGTTTCATTAGCACAACTTAAGACACTCTGATGGACACTAATTCATAAACAATTTATAAACTTCCTATTCAACCTCACTTTCATGATATTATAACAAAATCAATTTCCAATCCTAATTGTTATAATCCTGGATAGTCAATGGATAAGATGCCTCTAGTAAGACATTATAATGAGGTAATGGAGACTCGGAAAGGATGTAAATCAGTTAGAGAATGACAAAAATGATGAAGACGAATTCAAAGAGCTTCTTTCCCCACCAAACATTTACAGAGATATGGAGTATTTCTGCTCTCTCCTTGCAGTGGTGCACTGTGTGCTGCTTAGGGCCAACACTGGCACCCTTGCTTCATAGTGCAAGGGTGCCTGCATTATGGGCAGGATGGTTTTCGTGCAGGAACGGACACCTTCCTGCATAAAAACAATCCTTAGAGGCATTTTCCTCTTTCTATGTGTGAAGGGGGATGCATCACACATAGAAAGATGAAGTAACAAGTAGAAATACAAATATTTCTCCTTGTTACGCCTCGCTTGGAAAAGACAGCATTTTGATGCATTCCTAGGTTTACTAGCTTTAGTAAAGCTGTGAATGCGGCAAAATCCATGAATGGGTGTATGGGAACACCCATGCTCCATCATGGAACGCCTCCCAGCTTCAAATGTAACTTAACACAGTGCAAGCTGATGCCTTTCATTAATTTGTTCACAAAACCATGTAAGGGGATGCTAATCACCCCTTGTGTGGCTTTGTGAATATTACTGAAGCCTTTGCGTTGTCCTTGCCTCGTCTTGTGTTACGCAAGGACAACGTAAAGGCTTGATGAGCCTGGGCCCTATTTTTTCAGAGTTCCATTGTATCACATGACCTTTTCAAGGGGCTCAGATTGGTACGCACAGTGCAAGTGTTGTTTGATGTCTAGGGCTTTGTGTACTTCTTAAAAAACAGTGGACACAAAGTGAGTTATTTTGTCACTCCTCATCTGGAGTGAGATTTCAGACCTAGGGACTAGGGGCCAGATGTACGACCCACCAATTTGCGATTCGCAAATTGCGTCACATTTGCGACTTGCAATTTGCGACTCGCAAATTGGTATGCACAACAGTGTCTGAGACACTGTTTGCGATTTCCAATGGGGTCGCAAATTGCATGCCTCATGCATATTAATGAAGCTGTCGCAATTTGCGACCCAAATTGCGAATGGCTGGCACTCTCAGGGATGGTGGCCTGCTGGGGTCAGCAGACCACCATATCTGGGACTGCTTTTAAATAAAGCAGTTTTTTTTAATGCAGCCCATTTTCCGGGATGCCTTTAAAAAAAAAATTAAACTTTTCAGTTGCATTTTTTAAGGGCAGGCAGGGGTCCCTGGGACCACTGCCTGCCCTTAAAAAATATTTTGAGAGCCACTCACAAAGGGGAAGGGGTCCCCAGGGGACCCCTTCCCGTTTGCGAGTGGTTTACCACCCTTCTGTGAAGAGTGGTAAACTGGGACTGTTTTCGACCGCAATTGCCGTCGCAAAACAGTCATACATAGCTTAAGGAGTCGCGATTAGGAAGGGACGCTCTTGGAACGCCCCTTCCTAATAGCTAGTCGCTAATCCTATTTTGCGAGTCGCAAAATAGGATTAGTACATGGGCCACACGTTTTTTGCGGTCTCAAATGTGTCTAAAACGTATTTGCGCACGCAAAAAACCTTTGTACATCTGGCGCCAAGTCTTATAGTATTCTTTTAGCTTTAGAAATAGCCTCAGGCAGCTCAAGGGTAAGCTTTGATCCATCCAAAAAACATACACATTAACACAAGTACATAAACATAAGAGCAACATTAGTACATGAGATTAAAACCAGAGCATGTGGATGCAATCGATTAGTTTAAAAAATATATATATTTTATTGGTTTTACAGCAAACAAGAGCCTGCGTACAATGGATCCCAGTCGTAAATATCAAAAGGTAGAATCCCAGGAAAGACAAATCACATTTTTGTTCATGGACTGAGATAGCAGTCAGAGGTGCAGATCAGGGGCATCAGCATGTACAAGAATATGGAACAATGTTTCCTCCCACATTTGGGGTGAGGATATGGGGAACCAGGATGCACAGGCAGTAAATCCACCATTTCAACAAATCTAAGCCCGACAGTACCTCCCCTCCCATGCTGTCCTCTCCCCTTCCGTAAATCACAGCACACACATCATGGGTCACATCATGGAAGCAACTGCAGCCACGGGCCTCCTACCTGTGCAGCCAGACATCAGACATCCCAGTCTAATGGGTCCTTTAGTTCAGTCAGGCAGTCATCCCACTATTCCGTGTAGGTTGCACCTTCCATCTCCTGCTTGCGAGTAAGCTCTTATCGATTGTTCAGCTGAGGCCCAGCGTATAACGTCACTCCGCCATGCCATGAGTGAGGGGGCAGTCGCTGCTTTCCAAGACATGGCAAAATGACGTTTCGCAAGGAGAAGCGTTAGGCCCTGGAAGATCACCAATTGTTTTATCTTTTTCGTCACCACCCACGTGTGTAAGAGGCAGCGGGTGGATTCGTGGGGCAGAATGGAATTTGTAATATCTGAGATACAAGAGGACACCGATTGCCAATATTGCAAGATCGCCGGGCATACCCATACCATATGAAGAAATTCCGCTTCTATCTGTTGGCAGCTGGGACAGTGTGTGTTCGCATCTGAGTGCATTTTACCTATTCTATCTGGGGAAAGGTATGTGTGATGTATATAATTGAATTGGGTAAAGTGGAACATAGTGTTCCATGTAATCGATTTGACAGACCCCAAACATGTCAACCACATCCTGTCTGACAGTTCTATAGACAATCCGTCCTGCCACCACATCCTGAGAGTCTGGAAGCAGGGGTCAGAAGGATCCCAACTTAGAGCTCTGTAAATTACGGAGATCACTCGTCTTGAGCAAGTCGTTGTTGACATCAATTCTATTGGGTGATTCACTTGTGATAAATTCTCTCTTGGTCCCACAGTTTACCAGCCACCTTGTGGAGAGCCGAGTCGAAACTATCCCAGGTCCAGATCTCCCCCCTCCATCAAGTCCTCAAACTTGCATAGCCCACTCTCCACAACCAGATCACCCCATTTCGTATACCCTGCTGTCTCCCAAGCATCCACATGGCAGAGCGTCTTTAGGGCCCTGCAAGGTGGGGGTTCCCATAGGGGCACGTTGGGTGCATATGGCACGCCCCTGAGTCCCTTGCATATATATCTCCTCCAACACCACACTGCCACCTTCACCAAAATGTTTGGCACCGTATGGTAGGAGGGACATGTTAAGAACCATCCCAATAGGGAGCCATCTTCCAAATCCAGATCGAGGACGGCTCTCTCGGGACAGGACGCATCATGTAGCCAACATAGTGGCCACTGAAGTTGGGAAGCAGTGTAATAAAACTCGTAATTGGGGGCACTCAGGCCCCCCCTCTCCATCGCCGCAGTCATTGTTCCAATTGCCACTCTGTTTCTTTTAGTGCCCCAAATCAGGGAAGTAAGCAACCGTCGGAGCTCTAAAAAGAAGGGTGCCTTCAAAATCACCGGAATTGCTGTCGGGGGGAGAATTAACATTTGTGCTATGGATACCCTACACATTGGTGACAGGGATAGTTACGTCCAAAAGGGTAAATACTGTTGAATGGACGTGAGCACCTTACCATGGTTACCATCAATGAGATCTTTTTCCAGATGGTAGATATGGACCCCCAAGTATTTAAAGGTGCCAAATTCCCATGGTAGGGGGGAGTTTACTCCCGGGATACGCAGTGGGGCAGGCGTGTATAGCAGTGGGAAAAGGCAAGATTTCCCCCAGTTAATCTGGAGTCCCGATACCTGACCAAAAATATTTAAACCAAGATGAACTCCAGTATGACCTCTGGGTCTGCTTTTAGATAAATCAAAGTATTGTCTGCATACATTGAAACCATCTGCAAGTGATCCGCGACCCGGTATCTCCAATCAAGCGCTTGTCCCTGTAATAGGCAGGCCAATTGTTCCAGTGCTAGAGCAAACAGTGAGGGGGACAAGGGGCAGCCCTCTCTACTCCCTCACTTGATAGGGAAACTATTTAAGATGAGCCCCCCCGAAGCATACTCTAGCCCCTGGGGAGCTAGAAAGGACCTGGATCCACCGACGGAACTCTGTGCTAAGGTCCAGCTTCTGTAATACCTCCTGTAGATAAATCCCTTACAGAGTATCAAATGCCTTCTTTATATCTAAGGAGGCCACCCATCCCTGAGTGTCTGTTCTGCGTGTCAAGTCCATGGTGGAAAACAAATGGCAAAGGTTTAGAAATGTGTTCCTCCCCAGAATAAATCTATTTTAGTCAGAGTGGACTACTGTAAGTTCCATCGGTGTCAACCTAGATGTTAAGACCTTGCCCAACACTTGTAATCAAGGTTAAGAAGAGAGATCAATCGATACGAAGCCACCTCAAGGGGGTCCCTTCCAGGTTTCAGGAGTACTGTGATCAAAGCTACATGCATACTATCCATAAGTTTACCACATTCCTTTGCTTACTCATATAGGGCCACATGTTTCAACATTTGCAATAGCGATTACCTAATTGCAATTTTCTGCGAATCGCAATTAGGTAATCGCTATTACAAATGTATTCATAGAGGTTACCGAATTGCAAAATAGGGTTTGATACATGTAAAAAGTCTTTTTTGCATTCGCAAAGGAGCCGATTCTGCGAATCGGCCCATTTGCGAACACAAAATTAGTTGATACATGTAGCCCATAGAGTCAATAGCCGTGGAGCTAAAGTGGTTCGATCTGAGGTATAGAACTTGATGGGCAGGCCATCTGTACCAGGCGTCTTACCTCTGGCTATTTGTTTGATGGAGAAGAAGACTTCCTAGAGTCAAAGGAGCATCCAGTTCTTGTGCTAATAGGGGGCTATGGAGTGGTGTCTCGAGAGGTCGCAGATAAGCAGTTATCACTTTCGGAGTCACTACTGTGGGGGGGCTGTATAACTCCTTATAATAACCCTCAAAATCCTTATCAATATCAAATTGGGAGTTCACTGTAGTGTCCGAGTGTGTGCGGATAGCACCGATGGGAGTACTTGGGTGCTCCGATCGCAGCAGCCATGCCAATAAACTACTGACTGTGTCCCCTAGGTCATATTACCATTTGGTGTATTCTATGAAGTTAAAGAGGGCTAAGTGTCTGGATAAAGTCCTGTAATTAGCCTTAATATCCTCCAATGCCTGATAGGAGATTGGGTTGGACACCCAGTCCCTTTCCGCTGACTTCAATCTATCCTCAGATCCAGCATCTCCGACTGCAAGGCACACCGCACGCCATGTCTTGTGGCCATACATACACCCACAACACCACCTTAAATGTATCCCACTCAACCATCCCATCTGAGGTGGAGCCCTCATTCTCCGTGAAATAATTATCTATGTGTTCCCCACAGTGGTTCAGAATGCTACATCTGCTAGTGCTTGTGGGTGCAGGTGCCAGATAGGGATGGCAGGGCGCGACCTCCCCCATTGAAAAGTCACCATCAGGGAATAGTGGTCAGATAGTGTGCACCCCACATAATCTGCCCTCGTACATTTTCTTGCTAGTGTCGGGGTGCTGTATACCATGTCAATTCTCATGTGTAGGGCATGTAGTACAGAATAATGGGAGTATTCCTGGTGACACGGATAAAGCGTGAGCCTTACATCAGAGACCTGTACATTGTAAGTCCATTGCAGTAGGTGTTTAGTGGTATTATGTGACTGCGCACCCGGACAGGAGGGGTGGATCTGTCCAGCTCTAAATCTGGAGCACATTTTAAGTCTCCACACCAAAATGTAGGTGAGTGAGACAGGCAGAAGAGGGCAGGCGTCAATGAGGACAAAAAGAGGGGCTGACCCACATTAGGAGAATAAGCACCACCAAGTTGAGAGGGTCTCCATCTATTGTACCCTCAGTGTAACATACCGGCCTTCAGGATCATTAAGGAATGGCCTAGGACATAGGGAACCCCCAGGGCCACCCACAATATAAAAAAAGGGTGTATGGCGAGTATGTAGTGCCCAGTACAAGGTCCCACCAGCGCTTGCGTAATTTCAGGGGTTCCCCTTCCGTTAAGTGTGTCTCTTGGAGGCAAGCAAATTGAATACAGCACAGTTTCAAACACAAGTGTATCCTGCATTGTTTGCTATAGGTGCCCATGCCCCTCACATTCCATGTGAGTATGTTATATTCACATATAGTTATGAGGGCTGAGTGAGATGAGGGACCCCAGCTGTGGACCGTGTGGTAGGGAGTAGGCAGAGCAGTGAGAGGGTCGGGCAAAGAACGAAAATAAGAGAAACAACAATAACAATCCCTAACAAAACCCCAGAACCCAGGCCATGACCTCATTCAGTCATGGCCTGATACTGCAATGATCGGGCAATGAACATAAAGTCTACTTGATGGGTGGAGGAGTCCAAGATAAACATCACAGAATGTCACAAACCAGTGTCCCTATGACAGTGCAGGAAAAGAGGTACCTATATCCCTTCCTCTTATTGCAATACCACGTTTCCCGTCACTCAATCCCCTTCCCCCATACACCCAGGAAGCCCAAGGCAGGAACAATGCGTTAGAGAGAAAAAGGATATATATGTTCAGTCATAAGAAACTCTGCAGCAAGTCCACTGTCATTGGGGTGGCAAGGGGGCCAGTTCGTCTTCTTGCACGGCGGTACAGAAAACCAGCGCTTCTTCATCTGAAGCTTTGCCCTTTTGACTGGATAACTATGCTTATTCTGCTGTGGCCAGCGCCTCCGCCCTGCCTCACGCTACCTGTGCCCTCAATAGTCTGTCATTTCTGTTGGATCGCCTCCTGTTCCATTAAGTCTTCCATGTCTTTTCCATTGCCATTTGGGGGCACACTGGTAGTTGTCTTGTGTTTCGAGCCAGGGCCACATCTCTTGGGGCATCAGAAAGTACAGCGTCTCATTATCTGATTCCACTCTCAACTTCGCTGGGAACAGCAATGCATACTTAATTTCCAGCGTACGCAGGCATTGTTTCACTTCCCGGAGTGATTCTTGCAGTGTCCGCACCTCCATCGTGTAATCTGGAAGATCATTACTGTATTGTTTTCCACGGTCAAGGGGCCCTTCATTCTGGTCAGTTGTAAACTATTGTCCTCATCCCTGAAGTTGAATAGTCTTGCCCCCACAGATAGTGGAGATGCTCCTGGGGGCCGACGGCACCCTGGCACCCTGTGTGCCTGCTCCCCAGAATAGAACTTAGAGACCTTTCCCCCAGTGCCTGCTCTGCTAACCACGTCTCCAAGAATAGGTCCATACTTGAGACTTCCGTGCTCTCAGGAAGGCCCATTACCCTGATGTTGTTGCAGCGTGAGCACCCCTCGGAGTCTTCAGCTCTTGGCCTGCAGGCCCGTCACCTCCCTTTGAAGGATTTCGATCTGTTGTTGGTGTTCCGTCACAGATTAACAAACCAACGCTAATTCTGTTTCTGTCTCTTTTACTCTATCTTTAAGTTTTTTATGATCTTCACAGAGGAACCCCACATCGATCATTAAAGAATCCAGTTTGGGTTCCAAGGAGAACTTAAGGTTATTGGCAGCTGCCAACAGTTCTGTGAATTTCTCTGTGCGATCCTGTAAGTGTCTCTCCACAGATAAGTGTGGCACGGAAGGGGCTGAGTCCGGTTGGGTGTTTTCGTTTTTGACATAGTGATGTATCCCCACTGACTTTCTGCCTATTGATAATGGAGAAAGAGAAGGAGCGTTTTGGAGGCCCTCTAGAGGGGCCACAGTCTCACCCGCGCCCAGAGTTCACCGCTCGTCAGCTGGTACTGTAGGGTACCCACACGTGTGTAATAGCATCGGTCATGAGGTATTCTGTGGTAGATAATGCCAGTCAATCTCAATTAAGGGTGATGCAATGGAGATGGTCATTCATCCAAGGCTATATATGGAGCTATGGGTGTTGGTAATCAAGTCCCCACTGTAGGCGGTCGCCATGTGGAGGTAATGTGCAGGCAAGCAATGTACTGTGACGCAGTAACTGCAGTGAGTGAGAAAGATCCCCAATGTCTAACAACAGTGGCGGTGTCCCCCCCAGTGCTCAAGGTGTCTATAGGGAGCCCAGTGCACTAGGGTGCAGACTGAATCTAATGTGGTCACAAGCCTCATACTATCTAAACATGATGCACCAGGCCGCTGTCATGGGTTAATGGGCTAATGTGCATCTCCTGCTCAACAGGAGTAAGACGGCTAGGAGCAAGAAGGTGCCTCAGGGAGCAAGGGGCCAACCCCGGCGTGGGACAATCGTGGTTTCAGACGCGCGCACCAACCAAGCCGAACTGCTCCGTTTGCCGCTGCTCCAGTGCGCCAGCTGCCGAGAGCAGGATCCCCTGTGTTTCAGCTCCTTGGGGGTCTGCCAGTACTGCAGAGCAGGGGATGGGGCCATCAGAGCCGCCCGGATCCCTGCGCGAGTCTCCTCGCTCTAGAGCCTGCAACCTTACCCCGAGTGCAGGAGTAGCGAGGGTCGTAGGAGCCCAGGGACAGAGGCGGCGGCCGCCGCCGTGCAGAGTCGTCGCGGCTTTGGGCAGGCGTCAGGGCAGATACCCACGCTAATGACACCCGGTGCTGTTAATGGAGCTTTGGGTCTTCGGGCTCCAGAGGGACGCGGCACCTCCCTGTAGGTTACGGTGCAGGCCCCAGCAGCGCCTCCTGGGCAGCGGCTCACATCTGCCGGATCCCCTTCACAACCACGGACAGGGGTCGGGAGGCGCAACCTCGATGTTCAGAGGGTTCTGCATCCGTGCGCCCACTTTGGAAGGGGATTACGACATAGAAATGTGGTGACGGGTCGGAGCTCGCTTTTAGGCGACCATCCTGTCCGCCATCTTGGACACACCTGAAATCTATTGTATATGAACAAATGGGCCCCAAGGAGGAGGATGGGCAGCTCGGATAATTTTGCTGCCCTTGTTATCATTGTGGCCTGGGCATATTGCACAAGTAGGGCTGCAATGCTGGGCAAGGGAGGGAAACTGAGCTGCCAACCAATACGTGCCAGCAGCGGACATGATTCCATCTGGGCTAACACGAGCATCACCATGGTGTAGTGTCCTAGCACTGTTGGACACCAGGCCCAGTGTTGAGGCAAGTAAAGACACGTACACTCCGGTTGCTTTGGTGGCCAGCAACCAACTTAGCCACGCCCGGCTCTTCCGGGCTATTTACTGGCTACCGCATGTGCGCGCCGCGTGTCCATGTCGGTCACGCCAAATACCTCTGACACCCAGGGGTCGGGTACAAACACCCCTCCCCTCTGGGACCCGAGTGGTGTAACCCACCACTCGGAATCAACATTACATTCCTCTTATACTAAGTCCAAAAATAAACACTTTAACAAAAACCCAAACAACAGGAAACTCGCAATGTTCATATATCAAATGGCGATACCACATGGAACAGTCTTACTTGATTTCACGCAGCAGCTCCTTGGCTACTGAGCATGGCCCAGCCACTTCTATCCGCTACCAGGTCACAAAGTCTTGGTACTTCTGGGAAGGACTCGGATGGACCCTCAGATTATACCGCCTCCGACTGTCCCTGGCGGGTGTAGACAGCGAGACCAGCTCCTGTTCTTTTGTCGCAGTCGGCGGACTCTCTCTCCTCTTCTCTGGCTCTGCATGGGGCAGGATTTCTTCCGATGGCTGGATTAATACCGGAGTTCCGCTCAGCCTTTCTGATGATGTTTCCGGGAAGTCGTCTGCGTCGTCCGACAAATCAAAACTCCTGAGTGGGGCATCCGTTCCAGCGACGTCTCCATCCGAACTCCGCTCTAAGAGCTGATCATGAGTTTTCTTGAAATGAGACACATTTCTTGTCACCCACTCCCGGCCTCTTCTGGCAGTAACTCGAGTGCCACAGATCTTGGTCACAGTCCAAGCTTCCAATTCAAATGGCAGGCGGAATTTTCCACCTGGATGCCGGTCGCGGACCAACACCCGGTCACCTATTGCCAACGAACCTTTGTCGGCACGCCGTCGTCGAGAGGCGTCTTCATTGTTGTGCTGTCGCCGGGACTCAGACTGGTTTGGCGGGCATGGAGCGTCAGCCCACTGTGGGTGGTGAGGGATAGTGTCACTGACCGCTCGATGAAAACACATTCGTCCTGGAGCAACACCTGTCGTGCAGTGCGGGGTTAACCGGTACTCTCTTAGGAACTGATACAGTGCCTGTTCTACAGGTCGATGTTCCGCCAGAGCAATCTGAACAGTCTTGTTTAGGGTTCGCATTAGCCGCTCTACTTCTCCATTTGCCTGCGGCCACCTTGGCGTTACTCTTCGATGTTTGATTCTGTAGGATGTAAAATAGTCTGCCAGTTCACTACTGGTAAACGGGGTCCATTGTGTGTGCGGATTTCTCGGAAAAGGCCATGGGTGGCCATCATTTTCTCCAGCTTGGATATCACTTCTACAGCCGATGTGGTGTCTACAATCTCGACTTCTGGATATCTGGAGAAATCATCTACTACCACCAGCATATGTCGCCCTCCCGGCAGGCTGCCAAAGTCTGCACTTACTCGCTCCCACGGTATGGTTGGGCCACGTTCTGTGATCACCGGTGCCGGTGGAGCCGGGAGGCTCGTGGCGAGGCACACCGGACAGCTCTTCACGATGTCCTCAATCAGATGATCCAGTCCGGGAAACCACACTTTGCTCCGAAGCCGGCTTTTCGACTTGACCATTCCTTGGTGGGCACCATGCGCTAGTGCCGCTGCTGTCTTGTGCAGGCTTTCCGGTAAAACGAGGCGAGGGCCTCTCAGTAGACAGCCGTCGGGTGTCAACGATAATTCCAGGCGGACACGATACAACATCTTCAACACGGATCTGGCCATGTCAGTGCGATACGGAGCCGGGGTTTGCAGCTCTTTCCAATCTCCGGAGGTAACCGCTCGGATGGCTTGCTGTAGACAGTCATCCTCAGCGGTGGCTTTGACGACATCTTCGAGAGAGATCGGCAGGGGTCTCGACCGTTCCACAATCATTCGCACATAATCTTCCGTGGCCGCCGCCTCCGCAGTCTCCTGGAGGGTCACAGGCCGAGCGTGCCTTGACAGAAAATCTGCGGGGTTCTTGGTGCCTGGTTGATACTCCACCTTGAACTGGAACTCTTGCAACTGTAGGATCCATTTCTCTATACGGGGAGGAGGTCTGGACGACGATCCTTGGAAGAGGGGAATGAGAGGCTTGTGATCTGTCACAACGGCAAACGGGTGCCCATAGAGGTAAATGTGGAAATGTCTACAGCCCCACAGGATCGCAATTGCTTCCTTCTCAATGTGAGAGTATCTCTGTTCCGTGGGGGTGAGTGTCCGGCTGGCATAGGCTACTGGTGCCCACTCTCCGCAGTCTTGGCGCTGTGCGAGGACGGCACCGAGGCCCGTAGGGCTGGCATCCACAACCAACTGGGAGGGCTTGCAAGGGTCAAAATACACCAGATTGGTGTCCGCTGAGAGGGCAGCCTTCGTGCGCTTGAACGCTTCTTCTTGCTCGGGGCCCCACTGCCATGGACTTGCTGCTTTGGTCAATTCTCGCAGCGGGCCTGTCAGGTCGGAGAGGTTCTTAATGAATCGTCCACAATACGTCACCATTCCTAGGAAACTACGGACACTTGACACTGAGGATGGTGCAGCGGCGGCTTGGATGTCGTCGACTTTCTCTGGGTCGGGGCCCACACCGTTCTCAGAAAAACGGTACCCAAAGAAACTGATGTCCTTGCGGAGGAAATCACACTTTGCACGATGAAGAGTGAGCCCTTTCTCTTTTAGCCTGGCAAACATCGCCTGGAGCCTCATGAGGTGTTCTTCGAGCGTGGGCGCGTGCACCAGAATGTCGTCGCTCACGTTGAGCACCCCTGGAAGTCCATGTAACACTGTCTTTATGATGTTCTGGAAGACTTCGGCAGCACTTGAGATGCCAAAGTTTAGTCGAGTGTAGCGCCACAGGCCCACATGTGTCGAGAACATAGTGATTGGACGAGACTCCGGGTGTAGAGGGATCTGGTGGTACCCTGACCGGAGGTCCATTTTTGAAAACCACCTCGAGCCGGCCAGTTCTCCGATGATGTCATCTATGGTCGGGGTTAGGTGCCGCTCCCGCTTGATGGCTAGGTTCGGGATCCTCATATCCACACATATGCGTACAGCTTCGGGTTGCTTCGGTTTCCGCGCCACCACGATGGGGGACACCCACGGCGTCGGGCCACTAACTCTTTCGATGATTCCAGCGTGTTCCAGTACGCGGAGTTCCGCTTCCACCTTGGGTCGGAGGTGGAAGGCAATCCTTCGATGCCTCAGAGCCACAGGGGTCACAGACTTGTCCACATGAAGTCGGATCGCTGGTTCTTGGAGGCATCCTATGCCGGTGAAGAGGGAGGCGAACTCTTGCAACAGATGGTCAAGATCGTTTTCGTGAACTTCGAACGCGAATTGAATCAGATTCAAATCTTGGGCCGTCCGGCAGCCGATAAGGAATCCCGACCCCTCCTGGGAGACGTACACCTTTGCCCGCTGGCAGGTGTCTTTATGTTTGAGGTCTGTCTGGAACACCCCACACATCGTCAATGGGGCACGATTCCCAAATGCGTAGACCTGTACTTTCGTACGCTGAAGTGTGGGTTTAGCCGGGAGTTTTCGATAAACGTCCGCGGCCATGAGGTTGATCGTGGCTCCTGTGTCAATAAGTGCCGCTATTGGATGGTCGTGTATCCGAACCTTACATACTGGGGCAGCTGCCTGGGTATGCGCCAGGGCGTTAAGCATCCTGACTACATGGACTGTGGCCGCATCGTCCTCATCCATATCACTGGTGGGGAGTCTTCTTCTTCGATCGGCTCAATGGCCCGCACTTGCTTTCGCCCGCTTGTAGGCCGCTTGCGCTGAGACGATCGGCATACCGCTGCAAAAAGGTTCACTTTGCCACAGGAGCTGCAGATCTTCCCGTTGGCGGGACACCCTCCGTCACGTGGGTGTTGACCACCACACCATCCACATAGGCGAGTCGCTGACACGTTCTTGGTGGGCCTCTTGAACGTCCCTGACGCTCTCTGTTTGTCTCCCGGTGGGTCCATGCGAATCGCGCTGACGGGCTCCATCTTGACTTGCGTCGTGATGTTGGGGTCCATATGGGCTGCCCGTGCTCTGGACAGTTCCTTGGACCGACCAAGCGTAAGTATGTCTCTCATGGACATGTTGTGTTCTTGCAGTATCCGTTCCCGAAGCTTTACCGACGCGCACCCTTGTATGAACTGGGCACGTATCTCATCAGCCTCGTCCGGGAGAGTACAGGTGCTCGCTAGTTCCCGTAGGCGGTCATAAAAAACGTCAACCGACTCCTCTGGCTGCTGCTTCGCCTGGCGCAGCAGGAATCTTTCGGAATCCGGGTTTGCGTACGGCTCGAAGTGCGCTGTGATGGCGTCGCGCATTGTGGCGTAATTCCTCGGGGGGCCACCTTCCCTCACTGTCTTCGAGATCTTGTGTATCTCCGCTCCACCCAGGTGCAGCAACATGGAGCGTCGGCGTGGGGCCGCGATCTCGGCGGCATCGAAGTACGTTTCCAGCCGCTCCACCCACGCTTTCCATCGCGCTGCCTGTGACGGGGGGGGCCGGTGATGGCAAATGGCTCCAGAGAGGGGAACGAGGCCATGGCCAACTACGCTGGTGCGGGGCAGAGTCCGGGTGCCGACTGTAGTGTGGCACGGGCGCGCTCGCAGGGTGTCCAGCGGGGCCACAGGGCAGCCGCATAGGCGAGGCGAAGACCTTAGGGTGGCGGTCGACGGTGTGAGACCTGTGAGGGGGGCAGGTGCGGGAGAGAAAACCACCTCAAACCCCACTGTTGTAGCCAAATATGTGAGCGTGTGTCCTGCAGTGTGGCACTGTCACCACTGGGGGGCCTCCACCCTGAGAACAGCGAGCCGGTATGTCCACAAGCCTGGGGAGGGGGCCGGAGCAGGACTAGCGACGCCCCCGCGGAGATCGCGGGATGCAGGGGGCGGAGTCACGTGCTCTCGGGGCTCGCGCTGTGAAACTGAAAACAGCGGAGGTGGCAGCGGGCACCCGGGAATGCAGAGGGTGAGGCCGGACTTACCCGCGGGATGTTGAAGGCTCCGGCGGGAGATAGGCAGTTTGCTGAGCGGCAGAGGAGCGTCGCAGGCGGTGCGTCAGAGCGCACACACGCGTTGCTGGAAATCGCGGCGGCAGTCGGAAGTGCGGCGGGGCACGCGATGGGCAAGCAGCCCGCTCGTCGCCAATGTAGTGTCCTAGCACTGTTGGACACCAGGCCCAGTGTTGAGGCAAGTAAAGACACGTACACTCCGGTTGCTTTGGTGGCCAGCAACCAACTTAGCCACGCCCGGCTCTTCCGGGCTATTTATTGGCTACCGCATGTGCGCGCCGCGTGTCCACGTCGGTCACGCCAAATACCTCTGACACCCAGGGGTCGGGTACAAACACCCCTCCCCTCTGGGACCCGAGTGGTGTAACCCACCACTCGGAATCAACATTACACATGGTAGGGTCGGGCTAAATGTTGGATCAACACCTTGTTAGCTGCAGCTCCTTATTTCATCACAGACTGTTGGGGTGTGCTTGACAATTGAACTTACCCAGGTACTCTTTCCATTAACCAGGGCTCACACCAGTAACTCGGCGACTTCTCAGGGGCGGGTCAGTAACATGGGGCACACACTGAGGTGTCCCAGGGCCCGGGGATGAAGTTGCATTTTCAGCAGCACAGCCACCAGAGCTTTGCCCTGGATGGATGAGTGAGCAGCACAACCAGCAACAGCAACCTCTAGAGGCAATTGAAGAGCATCAAGTGAGCCCTTGGGGAAAAAAACATCTTTGATTGGGGTCCCAGCTCCAGTGAGGAAGCATTGCTGCCCCCAGACCTGCCAAAAACCAGGAGCGACTCCGAACGCACACTTGGTATTGGTCACCATTCGCTGAGAGGCCAAAATACATGTGCCTCGTGCACTTGGGGTAAACGCTGACTCTCACCAAATGCATATATTGAGCGTGTAGCCTAACCAACACTTAATTTCTTTGCCATTTATTAGGGAAGAACCATCAACATAAGACACAAGATCACAATTTGGCAGAGGGGCATCGGTGAGATGAACTCCTGGCTGCGTTAGGTGGGCAGCGCTGAGTGTACAGTCATGGGCATCTTCATCCCAGGAGACAGTGAAGCTGGATTCAAAGCAGGGCATAAGGTGGGAAGCAAAGAGCAAACAAGCGTCATACCCTGACAACCTAGATGTAGAAAGGCGCTGGGTTTTAGTAGGCAACGGTAGTAGCAGGGGTGCAGCAATAGCGAGGGGTGATTGCAGAACAATGTTTTCAGACATTTCAACAAGGTGGGAAGCTACCATGATGACTGTGTGCAGACACAGGGGCAGCCCTGCCCCCACAGGACTGACGTCAGAGGAACAGTCAGCAAACATTTTTTTCCATCACCATGACCAGCACCCCTAAAGAAACCCCCCGTCCCCTCTCTATTGACAGTATAGCAAAAAAGGTTTGGGGTAATTGGGAAACCCAGAGCTGGTGTGGAGAACAAAGCAAGTTTCAAAGATAAAAAGGCTTATTATGCTTCCTGTGCAGCAAATGGCATAATTTCAGGAGTTTCGTGTAGCAAGCATAACACAAAAGTCCTGAAATGACACGAATTACACTGGCATAATTAAAATTTTGCCTAGGCCTAGTTCTCTCAATAGTGTTTTGAAAATTTTCAAGCACTGAAGTTTTTCTTTCCAAAAGGGCTTTTAACTAGCATCATTACAGTACTTCACTCAGTACTCTTTGTACCTCTTGCCCCCTTTTTCCTAACTATACCTTCATTCGCAACCAGGAAAAACACTTAAGTAGTCTGCTGTCTTGTGCTGCAGCTTAAACCATCGGGGGAGAGGTCAAAAAGGACAAGAAATGGAAGAGGGCATCTGACAGGTCTTTCCCTGTCAGTCACCTAGGGGGAGGTCACAAAGTCCAATCACGCTAGTCCATTGGCCCCCTTGCCATTGGAACACCTCGGGTTGGAGCCTATCAGGGCTTGCAGGAAGCCCACAGCATAGGAGCATTCATCCACAAGGAAATGTAGGGGGATATTCACAAGAACGGGCGATAAACATCGCCAAAATAGGCTAACGCAATTTTTCATATCGCCGTCTATCGCGGGGAAATAACCCTGTGTCAACGTCGTATTCACAACACGGCGGTAACATGCAATAGTTTCCCGATAACACCTCAAATGTCCGCGATACAACTACCACAATAGCGATAAAAAAGGAAACCCGAACGCGAAAAAAGTTGCGATGGGCCTAACTGCAATAGAAAAATCGGCGACAAGCAGCGCCAGGCTTGCAATTCCCACGTCAGGCGGGAAAAATCACCATAAAAGCAGCAAAAAAAAAAAAAACACATAACTGCGAAGCACAATGGAGGCAGCCGGAGCAAGTACAGAGGACAACCCGAACCCCACAAGCCCCACGGAGGACCAGCCTGGGACCTCGGGGTCAGGGAAGGGCAAGGAGAAGAAGAAGAGGAAGACGCGGTTCAGTCCACAGGAAAACAGGATCCTGATCACGGAGGTGATAGAACACCATCAACAACTGTTCGTCACCTCCACTGTGTCATTGGCAACAAAAAATGGAACATGGCAGTCCATCGTGTACAAGGTGAATGCAGTCGGAGTGCTGAGGAGGACAATGGACAAGGTCAAGAGGCGCTGGAATGATGTGAAGCGCAAAACCAAGCAGAAACTCGCAAACAACCGCAAAGCAGCAATGCAGACTGGGGGTGGGAGCCCTGCGCCACAGGAGGAGCTGGATGAGATGGAGGAAATGGTGTCCACAGTCATCAGTGTGGAGACGGTGGCAGGAGTCGGAGGACCGGACACTGCTCAACATGACCTGACACAACAGCAACAGGGTGAGTAACCACCAGGGACTGGGGGGACGGGGGGAGATGGGCACAATGGCACTCATGCACAATGAAGTATGGCACACTGCACAACCACAATGACTCTGGATCATGTCCCTGATCTCCCTGCCATACTGCAGCACACATAGAAACAGCAAGTAGTCCCCCGTCCACAATGTGCCCAGAGGGGGCCCTCCCCACACATCACCAATCTCACAACAAACCCATGCACATGTGCTGAACCCAGCAAAGCTGCGGATCCGTGAGCCCCACTGACAATGCAAGTGACACTGCATGACGATGAGCATGTCAGCAGGCCACTCATCATGACATGTTGCACCCCATGACACCAAGGTGGCTGAGTGTGGTCCACATCCAGAAAGGAGCAGGTCACACACTGACATCTGCGGACAAACCATGCCCAAGAGTCCCAACTCCCACCAAGAGCCCAATTTACCCAAGTATGCAACATCTCAGCACTGCATAAGCACAGAAGTCAAAGGCATACCGCCTGACAGGGAGAAGGCCAAGCAAAGTCTGAGCTGCAGTGGCGACTCTCCCACAATGCAGCACACACACAAGAATCAGAGCACATCAACATTGACAACAATGTGGTACAAACTGCAACACTTTCACAACAGAACAGAGGACACAACTGCTGCCGTTTGTGTGTAGAAACTGGCCAATCACATTTGACATAGCAGGAAACTGTGACATGAAAATGGACAAGTACAACCCCACATCCCTGATGGTGCACAAATGTCCACTGTCCCACTTCAAATAGGCAGCTCCTCCTAAACAGTCACAATGTACATTGTCATGCAGTCCATTTGGAAACTTGGCCAATGCGTCAACATACATGGAACGCACTGTTAAACTCCATCTCCCCTTTACATTGCAGAGGGAGAATCATCACCTCCTGCAGAGCAGACCGAACACCTCCTCACTGATGACAAGGAGGACCTCCCCACTTTCGACACTGACGCCCTCCAAGAGCTCATGGACAGCTTCGGCACCCCACCTCCAGGAGCAGGGCAGCCCAGCTGCATCGAGGAGAGCCCACCCCCTGCACAGACCACACAGCAGGAAGCACCCACCACCCCGGCTGTCTCCCAGGATCCCCACGACCAACACATGGCATCTCAACGCCGTGTGTTGGAGGGCCTGAAAGAGATGGCTGAGCAGGTGCGGGTGGGGTTCGACCTCATGGCAGCCAAACTTGATGCCATCCATGGGTGTCTACATCCCATCAGGGACCACTTACAGTCCCTAACAGACACCCACAGTCCGCTCCATGGTCTCCAATGAGCCATGGCTGACATCGCTGGAGTCATGACTCAGAGACAAGAACACCTGTCTAGTCAGAGTGGCTCCACCGATCTCAGCCGTGAGTTGGGGCACATGCGGAGGCTCATGGAGGACTCGGTGCAGATGGAGGCGGAAAGGATGGCTGCCACGGCTGCACATCAGCGAGATGTGGCTGGGATCTTCCATGCCCTGCAGATCCTCATCATGGCATTGCTGCCACAAGGCCTGGCGGAGATGAATGCTGCTGCTCCTACACTATCCACATCCCCGCCCCTGATGTGTCAGTGCCACACAGTGCGGCAGACATTCGACCTCCGGCACCTGATGTGTCACTGCCACACAGTGCGGCCGGCAATCCACCTGAGGCCCCTGATGTGTCAGTGCCACACAGTGCTGCAGCCGAAACACCAACACCCACAGGTGAGGCACATCACACATCAGAGGACGATGATGTGGATGAGACTGCCGTTGTGGTAATGAGGAAGCGGTAGCATTCATGTCTGCATATGGCCAGTTTCAGCTTGGTTCGGCCCTTTGCATCATCACCTTCCACTGTCCCCCGATACATTCTGCGGCACTCACCTTGGACCTCGACATGGACTGCCATATTCTGTTTGGTTACCAATGACACAGCAATCAGACTGCGGACTGAACTCTTCCTCTTCCGATGAACTTGTCCTTCCCTAATGGACTCTGGCTGGCCCTCCACGGGGCAACCATGTCAAGTGGGGTGTGCATGGCCCTGTACTGCTCCAGCTGCAACACTCCACTGGATGTGAATAAAACATTCAAATTCGCACAGATGTGTCATGTCTATGATCCTTCAAGTATGACAGTATGGATGAATGTAGGGTCACTGATTCCCCCTCACGTCCATTTTGCACATGTTGTGGGGCTTCGGTCACAGGGTGCAACATTGCCGATTGCGGTCCGGGTGGCGCAGACACTACAACGGAGACACACGCATTGGTTACTTCCTTGTCGAGGCCAGAACTGAACCACGCCCAGAGCCCGGGCTCATTGTTCACACCCCTACGCTGGACTGGCATACGCCAGCCCAGCCCACTCTGCTTACGCTCACAGGGGGTGATGACACAGCTACATGTCCCGGGTCTTCCCTGTAGTGATCTGCTGGTCACTGGTCTAGTCGTCACCATGCCACAGCCACTCCCTGAGGGCTGGTTTACACCCACACCACACCCATCCAGCACAGGCGTCACGGGACATGTGACCCTGCCAATAAAAGGGGCCCACCACAGCACATCCCCCCTCTGCTGGAGGTGACATGATGGCGTCCGCATCCACGGTATTCAATCATGAGGGGTCCGTGACTTGCGTTGCACAGAGTTAGTGGCACCCGATGGCCTGGGTCCGGCACGGGCCTACCACCACGTGGCTATGATTCGCGTTGCACTGAGTTGGTGGCACCCGATGGCCTGGGTCCGGCATGGGCCTACCGCCACGTGGCGATGACTTGCGTTGCACTGAGTTGGTGGCACCCGATGGCCTGGGTCCGGCACGGGCCTACCGCCACGTGGCGATGACTTGCGTTGCACTGAGTTGGTGGCACCCGATGGCCTGGGTCCGGCACGGGCCTACCGCCACATGGCGATGACTTGCGTTGCACTGAGTTAGGCCCACCTAAAGAGCTGAGCGGGTGTGCAGCCTGCGATGATGCGTTGACCTCGATACGGCGTCCAGCATATTAGGACTCAATTTGATTTGTGAGCCCTGCTGGACCGCAGTGTACGCGCAGGCAGCAGTCAGCACACACATGACTCCGTGGTGCAGTGCCGCAGGGTGCGCTGGGGGCGTGTGGCGCGGAATCCAGCCATCGGCTGAGGAGGTTGCACCGGCACGTGGAGGGCCCTCTTGGAGACACGCCGGTGGCGGCAGGTGAGCATTGAGGCCTGGGTGCACAGGGGTGGGCAGTCATCGCTGGGTGGCGGACCGGTCTGGGGACCAGGGCTGGGGTGCAGCAGGCGCACAGGA